>OZ038480.1:103365352-103440352 GCA_964036315.1 Acanthosepion esculentum | reverse complement strand
TAATATATTATGAGAATAAAATGCTATCATATAACCATATCTGTTGGCTTACTTGGTCTTATTTAGTTGTATCAGTAACCGTCCCAAGGCGAAATAGTGTACTTTTTTTTAATCATTTCCCCCTACACAAAGCGATAAAACCACAAAGAGTCAAGGGGTTACTGTGTGTTGAAGAGAATGAAAAGATTTAGAGAGATGAAAGGACAATAAAAGAACAGAAGACGGCTCTTAAGATAGCATTTAAATTTTTCAGTTTGTAGGTGACAAGTAAACAAGAAATCGGTAGAGGGTTTTAGAGGAGAGACGTGCGTGAAAATTAACTAATTGAACTTATGGCTACATCTGGCTATATGAACAGTAAAACGGCCTACTAGCCAATCTAATATAACGCTTATCATGTATAGGAGTACATTAGAACAGCCATGAAAATATTTATAGAAAAGGCAGAGAGCAGCCACGTCAAGGTGGTGGGAAGTTGACTGAATTCGTTTTGCCAGGTCAGGACATAACATTACAGACCCATCTTTGGAGTTTATCAAGAATCGATTCCTTATAATCACAGGACTAATTAAGACGGGTCTATAAAGTCTGGATAAAAGAAAACATATTTTACTTTTAATAAAATGTTGCATTTGTTGATACACCGGCTCTTTGTAAGGAGAAAAATGTCACGAGAGAGTTCTAATGCATAAGATACGAAGCATGAAAGAATGTATAAATATATTTCAAAGCATAACCGTTCAATTACTTTTATTCAGGTTTCGATAGCTATTTACAGCAAAAGGAAAAAAATGCCAGTATATTAACATTTTGATTATGTTAGGTTGATTTTATGTGTAAACCCTTCAGTTATTTAAAATTCAATTTTGTATAGAGCACACAGTAATGAATGAACTAATTACTCAGTAGTGACGATCAACCGGACACACTTCATTAACCATAGTCCAAGGTCTAAGATTTCCTTATTTTCAGGGTCAGGTTAACAGAAATTAATTCCTGATCTTCTGGCATGAAGAATTAGAATTTTCGTATTTTTATGCTACAAATAGCGATTTGTCATTCACACAAGTGACCAAGTTCAGTCTGGCAAAAGTAACAATCGTTGGGTACCAAAGTGAAAATATAAATCACTATAAAGATAATTATCTGCAAGATTACTTGGATGTCAAATAACTAAGACATTTTTTTATTATCGGCAGCCATCTTATTTTTGCTAAAGGATTAGATCAGATTATTAAACCAAGAAATTGAAACAAAATATTGTTTTTTTCAAAACAATAAATAATGGACAATTTTCATCTCAAATACATACATACATACACACACACATAATAAATATATAAATAAATAAAAGGTACATTTATCATTTTGTACAAAAAAGAAAAATGGCTGTCGACAATAGAGAAGCGCCACGTCAAGCGAGGCAATTGTTCTGGTGTCCATACTTGGAAATAACTTCGTTTTAATTATTGCTAGATGCTTACTTATTCCAATGTTGTTTCTGGTCGTTCCATTGAACAAAGAACGTTATCAAATACGATAAGAAATCTAAGAAGTCTAGAATGTAAAATGGCAGAAACCTTGAGAATAGAACAATTAAAATGAGAACGTTAGGCACTCAGTTGCAATCTCATTCACTCGAGTTGTGACCGTCTGCGAGATTCGCGAGGCGTACGGTGCTAACCACGTATGTAAGCTGACAAATCGATTTTACGCAAGGATAAAATTCTTGCCATGATTGCACATATGCCAGTCGAGATTACTTCGACTTAGAACACTGCCCACAAGTTATATATTATTCAGTATAACCCATATATTTCTTATTTTAAATATTATATTTAGTCTACCGGCCTGTTCATTCAAAAGTGTTAATAATGAAAATGTGCTCACCAGCAAGGTTCAAACTTGCGCTCACCTTTTGCAGTGGAAACCACCGTCTGATTAGGGAGTCGGTTTAGAACACAGCCGAAAAATTGTTTTCTTTATCAAGACATTCGAGTACACAGGCGTAATTCACTCCGTTACAAAAAAAATAACAGGGCGTCTACTCAAACACGCGAATATGCTAAATATATCGTTTAGGAGGAATAAGAAAAATTGTCGGAATAAAAATCCATTATATATATATATATATATATATATATATACGAGGGTCATTCAATAAATAAGGTGAATTATTCGGTATAAGGATTTCTAATACAGATAGAAGCTGACTCTTTTTTATTTTTGTTTTACTTCTTTTTCACATGGATTTAATTTCTTTTGCAGATTAAAAAAAAACTTTGAGAGTTTTGGCGATTAACAAAGATAGCCGACCAAGAAGCATGCTCCAGGATTGAACAGCGGTCAGTTATCAAGTTTTTGGTTGCTGAAGGGTGCAAACCAGTTGAAATTCATAGGAGAATGTCAACTGTGTATGGTGACACATGTTTCAGCCAAAAAAGTCTACAAGTGGGCTAAATTGTTTAAAGAAGGACGGAGCAGTGTTGAGGATGAAGACAGGCCTGGGAGGCCTACAGAAGTGAGGTGTCCTGAAGTGATCGAATCTGTCAATGACCTCATTCAGTCTGACAGAAGGGTGACAGTGGATGACATTGCAAGGACTTGGAGCTTATCTGTTGGGACAAACGCAGGGGTCATCAGTCAGAAACATCATGACAACGCAAGGCCTCACACAGCAGCCCAAACCTTGCCCCTTCAGACATTCACCTGTTTGGTCCCTTGAAAGCGTTCACGAGAGGCACGAAGTTTAAAAGTGACGATGAAGTCAAAAGTGTTGTGAGCGACTGGCTGAGACATCAGTCCAAAGATTTTTACGCTGAGGGAATACCGAAGCTTGTGCACAGATGGGAAAAGTGTGTGACAGTGCCGGGAGACTACGTTGAAAAATAAAAAAAAGTAAGCTTCTATCTGTATTAGAAGTCCTTATACCGAAAAATCCACCTTATTTATTGAATGACCCTCGTACAAACACTAAGAGGATTAGGGAAGTATTTAACATAGAAATGTTTAAATGTTTCTTTCCTTTAGGAAAAATACTTCGTTTTTAGTGTAGTGGTCATGAACCTGCTTATATAATTTAGAAATTCTTGAAAACATTGTAGCTCATTCAATTTATCGTAAAATATATTCTGTTTAAAAATATCATAAGGAACATCTGAACAAATGAACAGCGAGTAACGAATCAAGCTGAGCGTTACCTATAAAGGAATATATCCGGCTATGCCAACCTGCAGATAGGAACAGTGATAATTCAAACCGGTTGAAATATTACTATTTCATTTGTCTGAAAATATTTGCACTGCTTAAGTGCTGTATACCTAAGCGGAGATCTGGTGAGTGATAGATGTGTATTGAAATGCGTAGCAATTTTTCCTAACTTCTCAGAAGGTTGGTATGATAGTGTTAGGAAAACGAAGCGAGATTTGCCAGCGAGGATCCAGTTAATTCGTTTTTGTTCGATCTTCTCGGGAGCTCACTGATCGATTTTGATCAGATATTCAAACTGAAGCATTATTGAAGTCTAGAAGTCGATATTTTGAATAAGTTTTAGTGGTTAATGGGATTGTTTTAACAATTTCAAATAATTGCCAGTTGGGGAAGTTTGCGTCTAGCGTTTGTCAAAAAAGACGACAAAAATTAAGGCAACTGAAGTCTTTTGTTCAATTAATAAAAGACCCCAAAGCCACTCAAAGTAGATGGTTACTAAAACATGTTGCTGAAAGAGCAACAGGTGCATATTGTGAATAGGATATATAAAGGTTAACCGTAAACTTGAAGATTGTAGTGATCAGGGAATTCCGTTTCAAAATGTAACCATTCTTGGGAAGAAGCTGTCTGTTTAGAACTTCATCCTCACTAATGGAATAGTAAGGAGACAGAGATGAGTCAACTCAGTATGTGTGGCTTAAGGGATCCTATATCGTGAAACCAGGGATTGTAGTTCGCCTGAACAACTACCATGAAAATAGTGATCGAGTAGCGAATGACTAGCAACTTTCCTTCCGTGGAAAGGGTACAATACAACATAAAATGTATACAACACATTACAAAAACAAAATATATATATATATATATAAAATAATAATAATAATTATTATTATTTCTTCTTCTAATACAGTTACATTAATTAAGTTTTTAATACTCGTAGAACATATTTATGTATTCAATCAAACAAGCATATATTTTTTAATTCTCATAAAGAAGGAAAACCGGCAGCTAATAACTCAAAAGTTTACAATACATTTTTTTTATTTACAGCAGCCTTTTTTTTATGAAAGTGTTGATTTTTTACTAGAATGTTCCAAATTAGGATGGGGTTGTTTTTAGAACGTCCCAGATTAATTTTCTGATTACTTTTAGGAATGATTAAAATATTACGTCATTCTTTTTCTGTCAACCGTCATTTAAACATTGACAAAATGGGGGAAAAGAAAATAATTGATCAATAGTTCCGTACACGTGTTGTTGACCTTCATACAAATGGACTTGGTTATAGGAAGATATCTAGTCAGTTAAATGTGCCAATGAGTTCAGTTGGTACGATAATTCGTTACTAGAAAACGTGTCATTCCATTCTACTCCCCAAAAAATGCACTGGTCGTCTGAGAAAGCTAACGGAACGTATAGCAAGATTATTGGCGGGAAAAGTTGGCAACGTGCCCCGAGCTACGCTTGAAAATATTTAGAGAGAACTGGGTAAAAGTGAGTACGGAAACAATTAGTCGTTCATTCTTCGATATGACATCTTTTCGAGGACTCCAAGAAAAAAAAATTAAGCGAGAACACGTTGTTGCTCGACTGGATTTTGCAAACGAGCATTGTATCAGACCTGCAGCATTTTGGGAAAATGTCCTTTGGTCAAACAAATCGTAAATTGAACATTTTGGGAGAAGTGCTGTGGCAAAGGTCTAGAGAAAGAAGGGTACTGAATATTTGCCAAAGAATACTATCCCAACAGTAAAAGTTTGAGGCGGATCAATCATGATCTGGGGTTGCTTTCGTGCCCAAGCTGTAGGGAACAATGAAATAATACAAGGGAGGATGAGCATATTCTAGGGATATTTTGGGGAGAAATTTACGTCACAGTGCACATTCACTGGGATTTAAAACAGGCTGGGTCTTTCAACAAGACACGGATCCTAAACATAACCATGATTTTTGTAAGCTTTAGGGTAAGTTCAAATAAAATAGATTTTATAAAATAACCAGTCAGATGTCAATCCGAGTAGAAATTTATGGAGAGTTGAAACTGAGAATTCAAATGAATCCACAACACCTGCATGAACTGAAGGAATTTTGTCGTGAAGATTAGCCAAGATACATGCAAGAAATTCATAGGGGACTCCTCCAAACGCCTACATGCTGAAATTGGCAATAACGGTTACGCTACGGAATATTGATAGATGATTTATTAAATGTATTGTGGACTTTTGCGTTATTAAATATTGGTTTTTCTTCGTGGGATATTTTTATTCGTTTTTAAATGCACTGATTTTTATTGCCCCCCCCCCGCCATTAAAATGCTCTGACGCTCTTGTATTTTGATTCACTCATCTCAGCTTAATAAATAATCGAAGCTTACATTATTTACAGTTTGTGTGTGATGAATTATTTGCCATGATAAAATATAGTGTCACGCAAAGGTTTACAACACTTTACAACAAATGTTTCTTTTTAGGAATTTCTAACACAGATAAATAAAACTTTTACTTTTAAAAATACATGTGTTTAAACATTTACTCAAACAATCAGATTTAAAAACGAATAAAAATATCCCACGAAGAAAAACAAATATTTAATAACGAAAAAGTTTAAAATACATTTATTAAATCATCTATTAATATTTCGTAGCGTAACAGTTATTGCTAATTTAATGCAATTTCCGGAAACAAGTTTGCACACGGTGTCAATATTTAAGAAGTTTGGCGCGCAACGATACGAGCCCAAACGAAAAACGTAGGGTCAAACGTAAATTGCGCCAATTTTCAAAATAGGAGTGGACTGTTGAACTTTATCACATACCAAAATTTTACAATTAACTGGATTCGAACAGCGAACTGAATCACTGAACAGAAAAACGCACTTCTCCGAGTCATATTATACACGTAGTTCAAAACTCCCCGGATGCCTAATTAGTGTTATGTGGCAGTAAAATGCAAAACAAATCGATATTCCCATGAGGAAAGTCATAAAAACAATTTCAATAACATCTGAAAATTTATATCGACTGGACATGTTACTTTTTTTTTAAAGCATAATCTGTCATTACTAGTAAATAACAAAATTGAATTTATTTCTGTACGTAAAGTTTAACAGAAAGGGCAATTTAAAATTATAAACTAGAGATAAGTAAAAATGGTTCGCTATATAAATAAATAAATAATCATGGTATAGGATAAATAACAAATAGGTATCGGGTTATCTCCTCTTCGTTTCGTAACCCTTTCAACAGGGGTCTCTCTCTCCCGGGAGTATAAATACGGGCTGACCTTTCGTCTCTTTCTCTTCCCACGGCTCTTTCCACGGCTTCGCACACGTGCGGCCAAAACTGCCTCTCCTGGGGCCGTCAACCTCGCACGTGGTGCGAGGTACTGAAAAACTTTCTCTAACATATCCAATATGTGAACTCTAATACACAACCAGCGTTTCCCATATTCAGGGAACACGCTAAAGACAAAATTCACAACCGTACGGACGTTTCAACTCAACACACACAAACAACTTTCCATACAGACACTAACGTTTTATTCATGTTTTAAATGATGTATTTGTAATTCTTGTATCAATCTGTTTGTCATTAATATATATTTGCTTTGTACATATATATCTGTCTTGTTCGTTTTATTTTGCTTTCTTTGGACTCCATCATAGTCCAACATTACTATGTAGCGGGACTGGCCAGCAGGAAGTCTTAGTCCAGAGATGTTATCCTCACATTCACCCTCCGGTCCCCTACATAGGAAACGTTTATAAATCTAACATCTTTCGCTTTTACTAACGCTTCATGAGAATAAGACATGTAGTAAAAAGTCTGGTATTTTTATTTTTGTGTTTGATTTTCGTCGGTTCATCAGACTTCACGTTCATGTGACTAGTCGAGCAGCGTTCGTGTGTATAATTTGTGTAAGTATCATAATTCTATTTTGTCTGAGCAAGATTCGGATGATTGTGTGTGTGTACGTGGGTTTGTTTTTATAGTAGGTATTAGTTGTGTCTGGAAGTTGTCCACATGCTGATTTGGGGGGCGAGTTTACATGAACACCGATAGTTAAGTTTACGCCAGAGTTTTTAAGATTGTATTTAATAAGGGTTGATGATGTAACAGTGATTTTTACGTATGTTTATAGTTAGTAAGATTTTTATCAGGACCCCACGAAGTATTTTCGACGTAAACAATTATGTTCTTCGTTTTTAATTTGAGTGGCATTTATGAAAATCAAATTTATGGCCGGTCTTGTTCCTGTGTATTACAAGAAAGTGTAAATGATTGTCATAACGTAGGTCCCTCTTGTGATCACAAATGCGCACTTTTAGACATCGAGACGTCTCTCCAATATAAGTGTATTTACATTGCAATTACTTTATCTGATAAAATCCGGGATCTGAAGCGATGTCGGATCTATTTTTCTTCCTAATTATATCTTTGATTGTCTTGGAGGGTGTTTTAAAAACTATAATATTGAGGACTGTGAATGGATAGTACTAGCTTCGTGCCACTAACAGGATTTGAATATCAGTGGACCGCAATAAACAAAACGAAGACTTGATTAGAAAATGACTAGCCAATGTTTACTGGCGAACATAGATACAATATGCAGAGGTATAGAGAATGTACTACCTCAAGTCAGCCGGAGATTGAGTAAGGGTGGTTGAATTTCACTTTTGTTGGGACGGCTACAAAATACGTCCGAACACAATGTTTGGCAAGTGAGAAAAGAGCGATCATCTCATTTACAGAAGTGGGGTCATAAAATTCACATGTGACCGGAAACCCTTTCTGTTTTCCTTTTGCATTATGGGAAAATGAAATTCTTTATATTTTATTATTATTTTATGTATTATTTTCACACAACTACGAAATTTCATTTTTAATTTTATAGATAGAATGTTATAAGGTAGGATTATGGATTTTTTTGTTGATGTTAAAAGTACTATCGGCGATGTCCCAGTTTTTGAAATTGCTGAATTTGTATGCCTATTCCCCACTAAATACATCTTCAACTACCGCCTTACGTACCCAGATGGACTCAAACACCATAAAAATCTCACCAATGACAAGGCCGTTTCGATCGGCAAAACGCTACGTAGTGAAAACATACATTGCAATTGCATAGCTCCAGACAAGTGATTTCATATATAAACAACTAAAGAATAGCCTTAAAAACAAGCTTCATAACCTTTGCGCCCACAGAGATCGATAACCCAAATCTTGTTTACAACATCTCTAGCGTTAGGGCCTTCATCTCAGTAATTGTTTAAGTCTCGGCTCAAAATTTGTAAGGGGAATAAAGAAAGGAGACTTTCAACCTTAAGTAAAAACTATAGATTCGACCACACAAAATTTGAAAGCGGTTTCATACAATGTAACATAGCAGCCACCCTTACAAATACCTTTAAAATAAAACTACCCAGAAGATATCTACAAGCATTTAAAAAAAAATAACAGACTTATCTATGAACAAAACATAACTCCATCCGATAAAGATGGTGTACTTATGGATACAACGACATCAATAAAAATTAAAATACCTCTTCAGTGACACTAACGCTTGCATAAAATCCCACAAACAGTATATATAGGGACATAAAAATTCAACAAAACAGTCAAAAAACTGTTAAAAAATGAAAACAAATAAATCCTGGACTAAGCTAATAGAATACCATCATACTACACCCACATTATACGGCACAAAACCAACATACCCATCAGACTCATTGTTGCCGGCATCAACAGCCCACACCACAAATCAGCTAAAGTTATTGCAAATGTCCTATGTCCGTTATTAGGCACCATCAACCCAACACACAAACATTCCGGTGACTTTATCCAGAGGATAAGCAGTAAACCTGGAAAACAGGATTATTGCTAGCTTATATATCAAAACATTATACACAAATATACCCGTTACAAAATGCTTCAACTTATTTTTTTTTAATCTAAAATCCAAAAAAGAAACTTCCATAAAATTCAACAACTATGCAAGCTAATCACTGTTTCTTCTCTTTCAATAAAAATTTCTATAATCGAAAATTCGGCTTACCTATGAGAACACCTATTGGCGGAGACCATTCCTGTCTTTTCCGAGAATTCTTAGAATCCGGCCCATTTAAACACATCATACCTAAAAACTCCACTTCAAGAAAATAGATGACTGTCTTTTAGAATATCCTCACAATAAAAATATTTCATTTTATGTGCCATATCCTTTCAGGACGTAGGCGATCATGGTGTCCACTGCCCCCTATCCCTTGCAGCTCTCGACAAGTTCCTTCCCTCTGCTATCTCTCCGAGACCACGTTGTGTTATCCACTTGCTTAAGCCCGCTAGTTATGTCATGCGTCGTTTTCCTTGTCTCTCTTTCCCTCTATTCGATCCGTGAGTATCAGATTCTCCATGCCATCCTTTTTCATTATGTGTCCCAGAAACTTCAGTGCCTATTCCTGATATTAACTATAAGCCTCCTCCTTGTTCGCAACCTCTCCGAGATCTCACCTTTGCTCACACACTCGGTCCATGATATTAGTATCTTTAGCATCTTTCTGTAGAACCAAATCTTCATCGCCTCGAGTCTCTTCTTCATCTTTGAGAAAATCGCCCAACATTCTCTGCCGTAAAGACAGATGTCACGTAACATCTCAGTATTCTTTACTTTGTTACCAAAGAAATCCTCGCAATCTTCTGTCCAACTTTTGGAATGCAACATAGACGTATTGGGATGGCCAATGTCGCATTTACATCTTCTGTGAGAACACTTCCCAGATATCTAAACTGCCGAGTCTGCTTGATTCTAGTGTTCCTGACCTGCAAATCTCATTTTGAGCTCATCCTTTTACTAATGACCATGCATTCTGTCTTTATTCATATAATAAAGAAACTTTACGTAGAACCTACCATCGAATTCGCACATGGATTTGAAATATACAAATCTCTACATTTCCTCAGCATCTGATTAATACGTAACAATAGAAAATTAGATTTTAGAAAAAGCGATTTAATAATTTCTATTCCCACCGCAGTCAAAAAATAAAACCTGAACTAGTCAGAGGATTCTACCTAAGAGTGCTTAGAATATGTAGCTGAGAATACATGAGTGATGAATAGAAATGTATTGAGAATAGACAGTCGGGGATATAATTAGGAAGAAAAATAGGTCCAACATCGATTCAGCTGCCGGGATTTCTCAGATAAAGTGTTTGCAATGTAAATACAGTTATATTGGAGAGACGCCTGGAAGTCCAAAATCCCGCATCTGTGAGCACAAAATTAAAATTCACTTGTAATACACAGGAACAATAACATTGATTTTACAAATGGAACTAATTAAGAACAAAAATATTTACGTCGAAAATACTTCGAAAGTCCTGATAAAAATTTTCCCAACTATAAACTCGGGTCAATTGACGTAAAGACGTCTCCAGATCAACATGCTGACAACCTCCAGACCTAAATAATGACTACTACAAATATGCACAAACATCCAAATACCACAGAGATAAACTAGAATCATGATACTTTTACACAAATGAACGTGATTGGTCAAATGAACGTGATGTCTGCTTAACCAATGAAAATAAAACAAAAATAACAGAACTATTTTTATATATCTCAATCTCTGATGAAACTTTAATAAGAGCGAAACATGTTAGATCCTATTTATTTATCCTATCATTCTGTTGGATTCGAACCTTTTTTATCTACATTTGATTTGGTTTGACTTGAGAATTTCTTTTAGGATATATTCAAGTGGCCATGGGTAACCTACGCAAAGACTTAATTTCTTATTTTTTTCCTGTGTAGGCGTTTTTTCAGATCACTGATAATTATAGATAGCTTGACAGAAAATTTTATGCCATCAAATCGTTTATTATATTGAGAAGTGGTAATGAAAAGCAAAACCATGAGCAAAATCTTTCTCGGTTAATGCTTGCACGTCAAAAATAAATCTGTACAATATGCCCTGTTATTCCCAAGAAGACATTACAATTAAATTGATACGAAGAGGATATCTCACGGCGCGACCGTTCATCACTGCAATGGGTTGAAAAGGGAGAACTTGTGTTGAAACTATTAAAAACTTAAGCGTGTATAGCATGCACCCATTAGCCACACTGATTCTGAAAATACTAAAATGATACTAATCAACAGCAGCAGTTGAAGTATGTGATTACAACCAGACAAGCTTGAACGGCAGTTGAAAAGAATACCAATCAGAATTTCGAGACCAGTGGATATTACGTTCGTTTTCTCGCCAGTGAAAAGACTAGTAGTGAAAAGTTATATTTTGAGAATTAAATGTAAAATGATTGTGGGCTTGGTTTGTTTAGTTTATTTAACGGCATATCAATTTCTTATAGGCCATTTAATACCGAAATTTAATTTTCTTGAGAACTTTGGTAATTGTGTTATTTACTATTCAAATCTATTGAAGAAGTTTGTTCCTATTAAAACAAAAATCTCTTTCTGGTATTTTTATACTTTCATAGTGTTTTGACTCCAGTTTGGGGGGTTCACTATTTGCCCATAGCCAGGAACCTAACAGGTTCTACCAAACTGGGTCAGAGTGGACCGGGGAACAACAACAACAAAAAGTGACGGGACTGGTACTATAAAGAGAAAACTAAAAACACATCTTAATTAGGCATTTAATCTCCTTCGAAGTAGTTCCTTTCTGTATCCACACACTTTATCCAGTATCGTTTCCTTTGATGAAACAATTATCGATACCTTTTGCTCATATATATATATATATATATATATATATATATATATATATGGGGGGGTATCGTCTATTTCGTAAACACTCTTTTGATCATTGCTGGAAAAAAACTCCAATATTTTTTTTCTTCCAAGTTGCGACGCATGTCTTCAGATGCTAAACAAAAACAGAGCACGATTCGATCGTCCTGATCTATTGCAAAGCGAAAAAAAAAAAAAAGAGACGAAGTCATTCTGGCTGTGAATCGAGTTGAACACAAAACAAATCTTATTGAAAGCCATCGGCAGCATTACAAAGCAGCAATGATAACCAGTCCTTCCCAATGATTTCTCTAATGTTCACGAATGACTTAGTTGAAATATGAATTCTTTATAGCATGGATATTAAACCCGATGATAGCGTCTGCCGCACAGGACCAAGAAATGTTCAATATCTGATAAATAGTAAAAAGCTTAAATGATAACGTGTTGAAGAAAACTGGATTCAAGTGAAATGATTTTAAGATTACTAAACGATTACAGATGCGTAAATATTAAGACAGATACCATCAAAAGCTTAACAGGCAAAAAACGGATGACTAAATGCGACTGTTATCACTTATATGCAGCTTTTGTGACAAAAGGTTATGCCCATATTCAAAAGAGATCAAATCTCATTTCTTAACTCAGGGGTTATTAGGTCTCCCCCAATCACCATTTAGTAATTTTGAGAGTATATCATGAGGTGAATTAAGAGAATTTTATAACCGACCGGCAATTATCACATATTTATGTCTTTTATATTACATTATATCGGTGACAGAATTACGAAATAAAAATCCACTGCTACTTAAATAAAGATTTTACAATTGATGCTAGTGGCATTAAATGAATCTTGTAAATTTAACGCCATCTATTCTTCTAGTTTCTGTTAATGTCCTCTAGTGTAAAAGAAATCTGGTTTCTTCACGGAATGCATCAATAGGACATAGTAAGGAAAACGTTTCACTGGCTGTCGGTAACAAAGACGCCATAAATCATGCTAGGCGAATTCGACTTACACCTCCCGTTTGTTCGACCTCAGCTATTTGCCAGGTTTTCAAATGATTGAGCCTTCTGAGCAGTCAAGCTCTTTCAACTTCAAGAAATGACGCAATCAAAATTTCTCACACATATTTTCCGTATTTGGTTACGGGTTAGACTAAGTCAGACGTGCGTTACATTGTAGAATTAAAAACAATTCCAGATGCTAAGGTGATGTCAAATCCTGACATATTTTCGGCTCTGGGCTAAGGTGTATAAATAGTTACGTGATATCCCACACGGCTTCATTTGTTGAGTCAAGTGAAAGTCTTTACTAATTTGGGGAGTTTATTTTACGACATGCAAACCCTTGTTGGTTTATTTAATGTCGATCTTTATCGGGAACACCTAGTAAATATCGAATATACTCTTCAGACATTGCAAGATGAACACTAAATTGATAAACATGCATACACACATGCATATTATATATATTGACAATTTCACCCCAAACAAGGCAATAAAGCCACCGGGACGCAAGGGGTTACTAAATGTTACAGAAGATAAAAAAAATTAAAGCAAGAGAACAATAAAAGAACAAGAATTTAAAAAAAAAAACGGAAGTTAACTATTAACCATAGAGTCATGCTAGTACTGCGCTTAAATTCTTAAAGGTGACACAGAGGAAAGTCCATCCGAATAAATGCCATGAAAGTACTAAAAGAAAAGGCACCGGGAAGGTACTTAACGGCGGTGGGAAAATGACTGAAGCTGAGTTGCCAAGTCAGGACTAATAACATTGCACATTCTTTGGAATTTTTCGAGAAAAAAAATCTCACCGTGTAGTCTTTCCTTACCCCATCGGGTTAAAGATATTAGACATGTTAAAAAAGGGACCAAAGAGCACGCAGAATGGCTTCTTACCAGTTGAGCTGAAAAAAAAATGATACTAATCAGTATTAGTGACAGGTGTGGACGATAGTGGGAAATGTTAACAATCGGGATTTCAAGGCGAATAGATTTCGTGTTCGTCCTCTCGCAGATCATAACAGGTAGTGAAAGGGTATGATTTGCTAAAGTATAGGTGTAGATGTGGTTGAGTGAAATCTGACTATCAAAACAGTAGTAATACTAAATATATCACAAAATAAGAATACTAGCAGTATTAGCAACTACCCTCGCTGTAATTAAAAATATAGGATGACTAGATTGGTCGTCTCCAATACTTATTGACTGAATAGACATAGAACATTTTTAATTTTATCCAAATATGAATAAGATATTCCCTTATTTATTACTTTTTATTGTTAACAACATGGAGGAAGTTGATTAATTCATTACAAATCACTTCCTAAGCAAAGAATACTATGATTTTAATTTCTATAAGTTGACTGCTGGTAGTCTAACTATCATCACACACAGAATAAATGAAACACTCGATGGTAACTTTATCATCACAGCGATCGCTTTATCTATCTCAAAAGCTTTTGGCATGTTTATTTAAGGGTTTGCTGCAATAATTGTCCAGCTTCAGCAACTCTGAAAGATATTTTACTCAGATAGGTCGATGAAAATCCTTTTGAATGGCTAAATTCTGAATGTCATGGCGTCACTACGGTCTCTTTTCTCGGTTTAACTCTCTGCTTCTTTTTTTAGCGATCTGCGCAGAAACATTTTCATATCATTCGTAAACAACTATGGAGATGATACCACTGCATGTGGACACTTCGAAAAAAAAAAAAAAAAAACAATACGAGAGGAAACTAAGGTAATCTGTCCTCTGACCTGACTATGGGGTAAAACAGACAGTTTTTAAAGAATACCTTAAAAAGCAAGCTGGAATCATATCCTTATCAGCGACCAAACGCTGAACTGAACTCTTAATTAATCTATCTTTTCAACATTTAATGGGTCTCAATTTCACACCAGATTTCAAGTGGAACTCATCTATACAGTATAGTACCGTTCAAAATCCTTAGACAATTTTAAACGATTGTAAATTTCTAATAATTGCTATCCTTGTAAGTGGATTTTTTTTATTATGTTGTCTACAGATGAAACTTTAGTCATATTAGAATCATTTTCACACTCAATGACGATCATACTTTTCGAGAAGATTCGAAAGGCTACCGAAAGAATTACGGTGCTCAAGATTTCGGCTACTTCATATAAACCAAACCAGATTCTGCCTTTTAATATAAAAATGCTATAATTAAAATTTATTATATAATGACAATTCCAAGAAGTTAACACATTAATGTTTTGTGTAGCTTGAATAAATGGAATGCTTACAAATCCTTCATATTCACAATTCCTATCGTTAAGCTCCCACAAGTCAAGATCGCGTAGATCCTTCTGATGACTTTTACTCCTTAATTCTATCGACATTTGATCCATGGTTTAAGTCACTGCTGTAATCTGGTCAATCTTTCAAGGCGGTTATACATTCATCACTCAGCCTCCTGTGTTGCATAGAATCTGAGATGTATCACTGTAATCGTAAAAGTCCCATCTTCATCCAATCCTGCGATCAAATTCTCCTTCAATAACAGGATGTATTTGGCACGGAATAACCCATCGTCAATTTTAACCAATTTTCTTGAATCTTTTTATACAGCCCTAAAGTATGAGAATCTTTTTTTTCGTTATGCAACGCAGTTTATTCCGCTTTCCTGACAAATGCATACATTAGCATGCAGCACCGGCTTCTTTTTATCGCTGAATGTGATGTTATCCAAAGCATCTGGATCCCACAGTTCATACCAATTTGACCATCTTGATGTTGCCTTCAAATGCTTCTTTTTTAATACCGGTTTCTTCGTTGAAATGAACCTCTTATATCCGTGTTCTTGAAGGGTGTAGTTCGTGTTATCTACTGAAATTTAACAAGTTACACTCATCCTCTAATTGTTTATCAGTCTTGGTCCACTTGAGTCTCCATGTTATCTTATGCTGCAGCTTTCGAAGGCGACTCTATTCAAAACACTTCTAGTACTTTGAGACTTCGAAAAGATATTTGAAATGCCGCTCTTTGACACTCCAAGTTCCTTAGCGATTGCTCGCTGGTTTATATTCTTTGCTTTCTGCACCAAATTCATCCTGGTGCCTTGGGAGACTTTCGCGATGATTTCTAGTAAAGAAAGAAATGCAGGAATTCGATGTCACAATGTATTCTTCATGTAGAAAAATGGTTCTGTTCTGAAATCTATTTGCGTTGTCGTGGTGGAACAGAAAAGTGCAAACAAAAAGGTCAGGTGCTTAAAGAATTGGGCACAACTATTTTGGGGGTAACCTCTTACATTACTCTTCATTCATAATACTAGCTAAAAATATGATAATTTGGTGTGAAAATGACTGACATGACCAAAGTTTCGCATGTAGACAGCACAATAAATGCATTCATTTATGAAATGGCAATTATTAGAAATTTGCACTAGTTTAAAATGTCCCAAAACTTTTGCACGGTACTGCACAATGTTGAACAATGGTCGGCTCATTCTATTGCCCCCGGAACTCTCTAACTACTCCAGTAACGCTTTATCCATACAAGAGTTAGATCAGACAAAACGAAGTGGAGATTTGCAAACATATCTCAGTCATCACTTTCCAGCCTTGATAAATTTCAAAATCGTTTACACGTTCTTGCGGGGGGGGGGTCCTGTTCTCCTTCTACATTCCTACAGAAAACATCGCAAGCCTATCACTTATCATGAGAGCAAAGTTTTACTCAGATTTTACCTATGAACTGCCACTCTTTGGAACAAACTCCCACGTGGATGCTCCCTGAACATTTAAATCTTAACCTCGCGTCTAGTGTCAATCTTTAATTATCGTCCTCATCCTCACTCCCTTGTACCTATTTCATTAATATCACTCGCGTTATTAGTCATAACTTTTTAATACTAAACCTCTACCTTGAGCGTCGTAAGAGTCTTGTATTAGTTGAGCGTTTGTATACAGAAACATTCACCTTATGAAAGATACTGTTTGGAAAAAATCAGATCGGCCATAGGACGGTACAGAAATCCCACTAAAATGGGTTGGTAATTTGAGGTTTTATTCTAGATTAAGTAAGGCCAGGTGAAGACACTCAAAAATGCACAAATTAAGTTAAATGACAATCCACATATAATCCAATCGGTGAGAATATCTTTCGCAGAAAAAAAATAGGAGACATGAAACAAAATACATGCAAAAGGTTTTCGTCTGATCGGCTAGTAAAGGAGATTACTATGTATGTAGCATATCCCCGTTTCGTGAATTAACATTGAGAATTTTTGCACATCAATATTGCATTCAAACAGAGGATAAGTAAATACGATAATTATATTTTTAATCGCCTACTCATCTGTTGCTGTAAACTAGTCTGTGTTTTCATCTGAAAACGTGCTGATATCTGCTAAATCAGTACCAACTTGTTCACCTCCAGATTCCTCGCGGTATACAACTTACCAAGGTAAAGGGTTTAGAAATTGTTCCGGATTACGAAAGTATTGGACTTGCCATAAAATTTAGCTGCTAGTTCTTTCGTTTCTTACCATTTTTCTATTGGTTCCTTTAAACATAATTCTGTTCATTAAATAGAACTTTTGTTCTGGCATGTAGTAAAATTATATTTGTCTCCGATGATGTCCAACAATTCTTACTTGTCAAGCAAATGTGAACTTCGAAAAATAGGATTCTACAGTTTCCATTTTATTGGCTTCACCATGACTGTTCAAAAATCAAAATTCCGAACAACGTTCTTCTGCTTTGTTCATTGTCTGTGTCCTCATTGCTCTTGACAATTTTTTTCATCTCAACAACTCGAAGGAGTTAAAACAGAAAGTGAAACAATAGTCCGCAATATATATCAAAACACGGAACACAATAACTCTTACAACCCCAGAAAACAACATCGTGTCGCTTTCATTTGGCCTCTAACATTTGTATCTTAGAAATGCTTAAATGTATATTACTGGAATTCTGAGGTTTTTATAACAGTATTCGACTCTAATTTGAATAATAAAAATGTATTTAGGTCTCAGTTGAAATGATGATCCCTCTTGCTATTGTAAACTCCTGTTCCGCTTTTCCTCCTTGCTCCTCCTTTTTTAAACTTGTTCGCCCTTCTCTTGATGATTTCTTGAATGGGTTTTGAAGATGGAAGCCAGAGTATGAATGTTAGAATAATTACTGAAGGCCTGAATGTCCTTTTTTCTCTCACCTTTTCTCAGTTGGGAAGATATATTGGGACCGACACTAACGATTTTAAACTGTTCTTTCTAGCTGAAAAACTCAAAAGGTTTTTCAGTGATTCTTACAACGTTGTGTCAAGATGGCTAAATGTATTATCTGAAAGCTTTGAAAAAAAACTCATTTAGTTTAGTAATTTTTTAGATATAAAACATTTTGTGGGATGCGCAAATTTCCCATACTGTTACACGATTTGGACAATTTTGCTGTTACACTCGGTATATCACGCACAAAGTTCCGAAATAAAATTCTCATTCAGATCAAGATTGCATTCAAGTGAGTTCTCATGTTTGATCAGATTTAAAGTTGTGTGTGTGTGTCTGTGTGTGACAGAGTTACAAATAGAAAATATACATTTACATTATTTATAGCGTAGTTGTTTTCAGTCATTTTGTAGTTTGTTTGGTCGAGTGCCAATGCGTTGGATCCTCAGGGAAGTTGTATTCAAATTTCCACTGGGATTGATACAGCCACTCATTGTACAGAAATCGATAGTTGGAACCATCAATAATAAACTGACCTAAGTGGTTGCTTTGATCAAGTATCGAAATAATTCTTCAGGGTCTATATAGATGAAAACAGTTTTTTTTCTCTTCATTATCAATAATTCCCGGGGTTTTATTTAATATTGTCGGTCTGTCTTATATTTCATCTTTCAGTATTATTTAAAAGAATATTTTTTTTTGTCTGTTGCTTTGGCTGACTGTAGTTTTCTTTAATTCTGCTATGATTAAAAAGATAAAGATTATATAATCTACGTCAAACACGTTGCCTAACCCATTAGTATGACAGTGAGGAATCATATGCAGCCGTAGCAATAGCAGAGGTGTCAACGTCAAGCTGACCTGATGATGGGCATCTCTTTTCAGGCTGGATTTGAAGTTTCCCTACTCCTAGACCGTTTCCTCTAACAGTCTGCACTAATATTCAACCCCCAGCTGGGGAGAGACGGATTCATACCCCTATCCAATTGTATTTGTGCGAAACCAAGTGCAGTGGCATCGGGTACTATGTGAACTCAACACGCCAATCCCACTTTACGCAACAATAACCACTGCCCTACAGCGCCCAACCAAAATAATCTACAACCTAATGATTATATATGTGTGTGTGTGTGTGTGTGTAGCTCAGTTCTTAGAACCAACAACCAGACTACCCGCACATATAATTTGATTATAGTAACGAAAGAGACCATACAGATAACTGATGCAGAGTATGCCACAAGGTCCCAAAACGACTCCACAGGTCTTGAATTCAGAGTTGTCCTTCTCTTATACCGTTTGCCATCCAAGGATACAGGACCGAGTCTACCCTGCTATTTACCAATAGCTGAGGGGAGAAGTCATGAATTCTTACCTTTCCCAAGAATATTAGCACGTAAGTGAATGCAGTGAAAGCGACTTGAACTAGAACTGCTCAATCTGACCAGTTACCCATTACACAGCCGTGCCTGCATAATATATATTAATTATATTATATAAATACTTCATAGTGCAATTATCCTTATGTGTTTTGCTGTACATATGACAAAGCGGATTAAAACATAACTGGTTGCCTAAGTGACGTGATTTCAATCATTGGCTACAAATGACATGACCAAAAATACGACTGGTAAGTAATGGTAAGCAGGCTGGCTCGAATTGTAAAGCATATTATATAAATATTGATTTTAAAATCCCTATTTCCTTTGAAGTTTGCAACTAAACGGAAGACAGCGAATATCATTTGCCTAAAATCTCGCTTCTCCGAAAACATTAATTCCGGTTTTCATTCGTGAAATGGTTCAGTTTGCCGAAATAAAACCCAAGTTAGAAAATTAAGATTTTTTTTCTTATCTGTATAGTGCTTTTTAAAATTATATATCATTTAAAACTTAAAGAAAAATTATCAATGAAATCTGCATTCACATAATATTTAATATTTTGTTTTTAGATTAGGAATATTTAAAACCTAGTAGAAAAATGACCAAAAAGAAAACACACTTAAATATTTGTCCTATGCTAAATAAATTATAACTTTTATAATCTCCGATATTATTTCATGTTACTCTTTATTTATTTAATATTTATATTTTAACAGTATTTTTAATTATGTATTATTTTTGCTGTCCGGAGAAGAAAAAAAGAATCAATTTCCGGGTTTTAACAGATTTCAACATTAAATCAACTGACTTGTTTTCAATCACTCATTATCGTAAATAAGCAACAACCAAATTAACAAGTTTAAATTTTAAACGATACGCAATTTAAGAAGAAAAAAACACCATTTCGACATAACTGGCGTCCATTTAATGAAATGAACCATTTGACGAGGTGAATGGTGGTCAATTTAACGGTTGAGGTGAAATCAAATTTTAGACAAATGACATTCACTGTTATGAACTAAGCATTTCATGATATCAATACCGGTTTTATTACAGCGTTGTAAAAACTTCGATAAAATATAAAGGAGACTCACAGCATGCACGTTATCACCCGCACAATTTCAATTAAGTATTTTCAGATCTTAGGGCAGAGGTGTCAGATGATACAAGTAAAGTCTTGGGATCGGTTTTGTTAGCGTCTCCTTCCCCCTACATAGATGACAGTTGTGAGGTCATTCGACACTGTGGGCTGCGATTACTCAGATGATAAGTATTACCACGCATTGTTTAACTTAGTCATTGAAAATTGTTACTAGATACACTTAAATTATATGCATATCTACGCGCGCATAAATATACCTCGACTGTTATCCATTCAATATACTGATAAATTCCACTTCATGTCAGTAGAAAACTTGAGACCAAAAAGAGTTTCTCTTACAAATGGTTAGCACCAGTTACTCTGATGGAAGGCAAAATGGTCCTCTATCATGATTAAAAGATAAGTTTTGATTTGTAGGTGTTAAAATTTGCAAGCATTTTACCCCAGTTAACAACTGATTGGTACTCATTTCAGAGTGTAGCCGCCAGTTTCAATTTTCGGACCTATCGGATTCCCTATTAAGAGTAAATCGTTGCGTCATCAGGATAAACACCTAGTTCGGAAGTGATGACATCAGGACATCAATAACCTATTGATGAAAATACAAAACAATATGTCCAAAGATATAACCCTGGTTGACATCTGCATTATTGTAAATGGATATAGAAGTATGGCCATTCAACACGACATTCATTAAACAGTTTTTTTTAAGAATAACTGGATTTAGTCAAATATTTGGCCAGAGACGCAACAGCCGTTGAGCTTACGAAGAAGCCAAGTATGCCAAACTATGGCAGATGATATCGGGACATCTAAATCCGCAGCCCGAAACTTAGTTCTTTCCGAAAACTTGATAGCCAAATCAGTAATTACCTAACACATCGGCAGTTGACCTAGAGAAAGGAAAGCCATATGGGTTATCTGGAAAAGGGTCGCGTGAAGTTGATTTAAGATTATCGTTTGCTTGTTTTTGTTTGTTAAACGGCATATCGACATCTCATTGGTTATTTAATGCCGAAATTAAACGTTTTTTGAGAGATTTAAAGTCATGAAAATATGATGTGATATTCTGCTCTCACAATTAAGTACATGGTAAATGATACTAAGATTTTGATCATATGCATGTTTGTGTATGCATAATTACTAGGTGCGGTGATATGTGCATTTTCCGTGTTTATTGAAGTTATATTTGTGTACAGTTTGATTTCTGTATCTGTCTATATTTCTGAGATGAGGTATTATGTACACTATTTACATTATTCGGACTATTGTCATCTTTGTCGCCATATTTATTACAACGTTTCGGCCGTTGTACGCTCCGGCCTTCTTCAGGTGGTTGGAATGTCTAACTTAACCCGCTCTAGTTCCACGTGCCATGTCTAATGGATGTCAGTTATCTCCTGTTAATCCCACTCTCCAAGTTCTCCGCCGCTTTAACCAGGTATTGAAATCACACTCTTTGGGTCCTGTCACTGGATCTAACTAACGCCTTTATCCACTGTACCATGTGTCCTTGAGGACATTTGTGTATGAATTTAATGTCTTCAGCAACCATTTTTACCAGTGCTCATATTGCAATTTTTTCTGTTATCATTGTACGTTTTTACCAGATCTCATATTGCATTTTTGTTGTTATTATCGCTTTTCTCTGGCTTGAATTCTCTAAGAAATTGTAGGATATTACATGGATTAATATCATGAAAGAGTTATTTCATGTTGCTTATTTGGTTGATTTTGTTTAGCGGCATATCAACCACGACGGTTTATTTAATGACGAAATGTCAGTACGTCGAACGCAGTTGTATGCCTTGAACTACAGATAAAATGCATTGATAGTCATTTTATTATAAATATGTATTTTTATACTGTCATAGTGTTTTGTTGTCTGGGGTTCGCTATTTGCCCATAGCTGATACCATAACAGGTGCTACAACCCAGGATCAGGGTGGATCTGGGAACCAGAAAGAAGTGGTAGTAACACAATCCTCAAAATCTCCCATCTCAAGATCAGAGGCGTTGCTGCTGGATGTAGTTTATCGTCATATCCAGGACTAAAAGCCTCTCGTGCTTTGCCAAAAAGAGGTAAAAAGACTAATCGGAGGATAATTCAGGAAATTAGAAGTTTTAGCGTTCTTAAACATAGAAACTACAGAAGAGGATTTCCAAGAAAATGGAAAGGAAAAGAGCGGCAAATTATTTAGTGAGGTGTCTGAAGCGGCCAGGGGGTCAACACAGGAGCACATTTCCTTAAAACAATCGCCGGCAAGTCCGTCTGCCTTGTGGTGATCTACTTTGGCAACGAACAGTGTTACGTGCATATTACTCAGTACAGATTCTGTTTCAGGTGAGAAATTACGCAAATATACTCCTGCGGAGTCGGGAATGAATTTGGAAGAAAAATTCCGAGCAAAGCATTCTGTATCAGCAGCAGTAAAGGACTATACTTCAAACGAATTGAGGAAAATGAGAGTATTGAAGATTTACTCTTGTTCAACCCTCTTAGAGAGGCTGCCAGTAATCTTGATAGCCAATAACTTGTGAGGATTTGTACGGTGTTTCATTCTATTAGCCAACAACTAATTAGTTTTTTTCAGGGCACGATTAAACTAATTATGAGCGGATACAAACAGTTTCCTGTTACTAGAGTCAATCTTTGATAAACTTTCCAGACATTTACCAGTGGTGTCAACGTTTCGATCTATACTTCAGGTCGATATTATCACCATCGTGTTGACAAATCGAACCCAGGTCTCATTATTCATATTCAGGTCGTTGGATAACGAATTTAGAACGATTCTTATTTTGTCCTATGTTACCAGAAGTGCAGAAGTTCTGTTATGTGCATCAGTAATGCATAGTAGAAAGTAGGTTTTACTGTAGCAACTGGATATAAATACTGTATCAGGAAGTAAATGGGCTCAAGTTCCCGCCGAGAACATTTCATTACAACCTTCTCCACGAACGGCCACATTTATCTGACGACAATTTATAGTTCTTAACTAGGCTAATTACGAGTTTTATGTTCTGAAACACAATACAAGTAAGACAAACTGATCATTTTATTTCTATTATGTAAATATCATTTCGTACCCATATTTTACAAGAAATACCTGATTATATAAACAGTATTTATCATCGGATTTATACGAGCTCACTCAATGTCAATACGTGAAGAACTTTTTACATTTTCTTCATTTGTGAAGGCCTGCCTGAAATCATACTAATTTATTTTCCTCTTGTGCTATATTCGTGATTTTTAGTGGAACGCAAAAATACGAGCCTCGGAGTATTTACAATGTGATTGCACCATAGGATAATCAACAGACTAACAGGTGTATCAATGCTAATGCAAAGAGCTAATAATTTATCGTTCCTCACCCCTTCGGTTTTTTAATGTCGAAATCATGAAGAATTAGCAAATTTTAACTATCTTAGCTATGGAAGAATTGCAACTGTGGAAATAGTATACAAGGTAATGGTAATATTAGCAGTTTCCTTATAAGCAAATACTCGGCATTTATAGACCGATCAGCTTTTGCTACTTTCTGTTGGAATTTATAAAATCTTTTTCTTAATACAATTTTTCAGGAAAATATGTTTCTCAAATCCAGTAACGGTTACCACTTTATCCTGTACTAAAGGGGGTTTAATTCCTAACCTTTTATTTGGAGCAGTGTGTAATGTCAAGCTTTTGATTGTTTTCACGTCAAGTTACATGCGATATTCATGCTGTTTTTGAAAGTCCTCAAGTAATGAGGTTTATGTTATTTGGTCTAGTTCTTTGTGATTCTGTAACTAGAGTCCAGAAGGTTGCAAGGTGTGGTCTCCACAAAGACCCATACGCTTCACTCGCTTAGAACCATTTTTAACCATTGATCTTAAAAAACGGTGTGTGAGGTGAGTGAGTGAGAAAGAAAAAAAGTTAGAGTGAACAGAACATTTTTAAATTAAATAACTTTACTGAATATTGTTGAAAAGAATTCTCTGAAATATTTCGTAAATATTTTTTTCATCAGAATGCGTCCACTTGACAAATTAATAATAACTGATTTGCTATTCTGACCAGCATGTTCATTTTGGATTTTATAATCACGATGCCACGACATTTGTTGCCCCCGGCTTGTTTCAGGTTTCTCTCACTGTAACCTTCATTCACAGAATTTCGAACCGAAAACTTGACAATCTCTGAGCGTACATTGTTCTCATTACGCTTAAGGAATGTTGAGTAGCAAACAATATCCTATTCATCTGCGTTTCGAATTATCGTTTTCATATAAATATATTTTCCTGTTGTAATACATTCTGCGACTTAGATAAGACTGGGATATACCAGACATTATCACGAAACTGGAAAAAAAATTCTTTTCTGTCAATCATTCATACAAGAACTTCAAATGTTTTGGAAGATTGCCTTCGATTAGTTTCAACTTATTTTGTATTTGAAATATGAATTTTAGATTCAGTTTTCGTACGAATTACTCTTAATAGTGAAATGGTAAGTATCAGAATCTGAAACGTTTCATCTTGGAGTTCGTTTTTTACAAACAAAATAAAACTAAGTGAGAGATGATCTCGAAAAGATTCCCTTTTCCGTCTATATTGTTACAGTCTGCATGTAGACAAATTATTGTCAGTACTATTAATAAACGAAAGTTCGAATTGTGCCGCATACCATATTGTATTTTAACTTACGTAGTAATCATGTCTAAATTAGCATTACTAAATGTGGCTTTGGGGCCTAAAAATGCACTTTACATTCTCAGGAGAATGTATGAACCTCGTCCCTCGTGAGTGGGTTTTTATATGTCTACCATATGTACATTCCCTCCACACATACATACAAGAACAGCTGAGTTGACCACGTGTGTAAATGTCGTGGGTAGTAACTAATATCGGGTGAAGCGGGGTCTGCATGTGATGACTAGGTGGTTGTCTCTCAAGTTAATTCGATGACGCACCTGGCTTCTTTGATGTTCTGTTGTGATACTGAGCGTGAAGTCTATTCTGATATGATCCGCGATTCATCACATATTAGAGTGGTCAGTGTTCATTTTTCACTAATGCACTTGGGAATCAGAACTACATTACGACCGGTATGTCGAGCCATGAATTACTTCCTAGAGTGACCGAGAGGAGGAGCGAGAGGAAGCAAGGAAAAGAGCGAGAGTAAGCAAGGAAAAGAGCGAGAGGAGGGAGAAGAGGGAGCGAGAAAAGGAGCGAGAGGAGGGACGAGAGGGAGCGAGAAAAGGAGCGAGAGGAGGGAGCGAGAGGGAGAGTAAGCCAGGAGGAGGAGAAAGAGTGAGAAGGGTCCACCTCGCTACGGGTATACCCCACTCATCGCCGTTGGGCTTGCAATTGGGTTCATCTTGCGGCTGAGAGAGACAGTAGTTCCGAACACAATAAGCCTAATCCTGAAACCATTCTTCCTTGATGAGATTCACCGCTGGACTTGCCTGGCGGTTTTCAGCTGATTAGCCGTAAATGCAATCATCCATAAATCTTATCTTTCCCAAGCGCTTATTTTCAGTTTGGCATATTTTATTTTGTATCTGTGATTTGTAATAATGTTACAGTAAGATCCATTTACACCTGTTAACAAATGCATCTCCAGTTTCTGCATTTCAAAAGTTACCAACACTACAGACGATTTTTGCATACGACCGGCGCAGACTAGTTTTGACACAGAACTTCTGCATCCCTTCGTCTGGCTCCATTACGTTTATTTTAGCAATAGCTGCGCCAACATCTCTTACTGCATCTACCAACACAACGTAGGCGCAAAAATTCTTTGATGGAGTAACACCCCGGAAATGAGCAGAAGTGATCTAAGGATCACAATAAAACCAGTAACTGCTATTTCCAATATACATACTTCAAACGTTTAGAGATTACAGTGCACTAAATGGTTTCATCATCTCCAGTTTTAAAAATAGACTCAGCAGAATGTTCGTATGTATGACGCAATAGGTGAAATGTAGTGCAGCTGTGGCAGCTATACGATTTGGATAAAATTGTTATTGTTGAATGATTACTGGCAACTGCTCTGTTTTTGTCGGACAACAATAACCCGTATATATCATCAAGATTTTATTTCCGGAAAGTATGAGTTGCACTTGAAAAATATGTCCGCTCGCAAATGATGCAAGAATGAAATCGCCATAGGCTATGGTAACTGAGTGAGAACCACATTGCAATTCAGTGCTAATGCCGATCAACTCAGCAGTCAACACACTGGATTGCTGACAAGTCTCTGCAAATTGGTTAGATTTCATCGACTAATATGGCTATCATTGACACAGCAACATTTAGCTACGATTTATCTGAGCTAGAACATGGTCATTAGACAGTGAAAAGTGGCGTAGTAATAGAACGAATCCCATATCCTGCTCTGTCAAAGTGATTATAGAGTTGGTATTAGGGAAGGTACAGCGTATATGTATCGATTAAGGGCAGGGTTTCGTGCAAGATAATGGCGGCTTTGTGAATTTCTTGGCTGTATTCTGGTGGAGGCTTCAATGAGCCCAACAGAAACTCACAAGAGGTGGCGGATAAACATATCTTGTGGCAGGAAATTTGAAATCGTCGTTATATATCCCCAGAGATAACTCTGGGGGATATATAAATATAACTGCCACATCATCGATTGTGAGTGACACGAACTTTCTTACACCCCACTTACTTCTAAGTACTTCACAGACCAACAGAATCATCAGATCTTAACCCAACTGACCATGCAAAGGATATATGATAAGCCACATTAAAACCTTAGCAAAAATATTAACAAATAAAACTCAGCTATGAACAGCAATGGAAGGTCTCTGGATATATATATATATATATATATATATATGATTACAACGTTCGTCAACTAACTGCCACGTTGCATAGCCTCAGGTATTGGTTTATCAACATCTATGGGTTATTTAATACCGAAATATGTTTTAATACAATTCTATTGCTTCAACTAAATATATTTTGAACGCAATACTATGCTTTCAACTACAGATAAAATGTATCGTTGGTCATTTTAATATAAATATACATTGCTGGTAATTTCGCATTACAAAAATACATTACTGGTATTTTTACCCCCAAAATGTACTTTCACAGTATTTTGCTTTTGCTTGGGAGTTCATTACAGGTTCCATCTGGGGGAAAAACAGCAATTAAGACGTGGTCCCCCGCTCCCCAGAAGCTCCCAAATCAGAAGCCTTGTTGCGAAGCCTGTAGAAGCGAAGAGAATAGCTACATTTTATTAGGCAGTTGTCTCTAAATAACGGATAGATACTTTAATCGCCTTAGTACCATATAATAGGAAGATAGGCATGCATGTGCGCGTACAAGATGTACTACTCAAAAGTTTAAAACGAACTTATTTTACTTATGATAAAAATATTAATCTATTACATGCATCCAAAATGTACGACATTTTTTGTGAGACATGAGGTGGCTGAACTAATTTTATAATCATACTAATCAATATTGATTAACTTAGACGCGGCACAAGACCGAAAGTATGGGGGCACCCAGTGAGGATCGAACTCATTTCTCAGTCGTAATTGTTTTAGCGAGACAATCTTGCTGGCCATTACACCACGCCGAGGGGCCCAAATTATACTAACCAATATGCAAACATTTTTAAAACATTCCGTGGGGTGTGTGTGTGCGCGCATATATATATATATATAGTGTGTGTGTGTGTGTGTGTAAACGTTTCCAACATTACTCCATCGCATTAAATGTCGTTACGATACAGACTTAATACATGGTAAAAACAGATTATTTTTATTTAAATTAAAACGGTATAAAATAACAGAATAAAAAAATTCCCTTAGAATGTGCAGTACGTATATATAAGTATTATCCCTCACCGATAGCACGAGTTTCATGCAAAACGCAATCTTTAGGTGCTGACTATACTAAGCACCTGACGATTGAGATGTGCATGGAACGCCGAGTGGGGCTATCGATGAGGGATAATGCTTTACACACACACACACACACACACACACATATATATATATATATATATATAATAGCTCTACTTTATTACACCGAGAACTTTACTAACACCAGCATTATATATGTTTGGTTGAATAATATTGACAAGTTCTGGTTATCGAATGTTTTTATTTTTTTTTAAATTGCTAGCCTTGTCATGTCGATATTATTCAAGCAAACGTGTTTGAAAGAATTATTGTCGACATACATCACTGCGTGTGTCTCTGTACGAGGTCGACTGTCTATACTTAGTACCATTTTCAATAATATTATCACATTATTTTTAACATACGCTTGTATGAGAAATACTTAAAATATATTGTTTCCTGCTGCGAGGGTTGTTTAGTAGATTTTAAGTAAACCTTTTTAAGTGCATCGTTTTGAAGTTGTTTAATTTTAGATATATGAAAATGTCCAGGATTCATAAAATAGTATGATCCAAAACAAAACAAGATATAAAAGGTATTGTGATATAAGGGAAAAAGTTTAAATTTGCAAAAGTCTGAAGAAATATCACAAGATAATAATCCTGTTAACGAAATGAAGGAGCAATGTTTTGGGCTAGTGTTACAGGCACCCATTCAAATATGATGCATCTGTGGTATGGCGATGAACTACATCCAGCAGCAAGGCCCTTGATCGGGCTGGTTTTGAGGAGTGTAGAACCACCTTTTAATTGCTGTTGTTTCTAGTTAGTTACCGCCATTCCAAACTCAAATTGGTGCCAAAACACTATGAAAGTATAAAAATGCATTATTATAGTAAAAGTACCAGCCACACATTTCCATAGTAAAAAATTACCAGCAATAGATTTGTGCAAAAAAATAATTCTTTTTAAATTTAAAAAACTAAATTTTTTTTTAAATAGCAATATATTTTTGTAAAAGAAATTACTACCACTCGGTATTAAATGACCCATAAAGAGTTGATATGCCACCGAACGAACAAATCAAATATGATGGTAAGGAAAATGCAGACAATGTTTTAAGTCTTTGCAAAGACTATGATTTGAGTGATGCGAAATGTCTTACATTAAAATATTAGAATGCTTTTTTC
The DNA here is from genome assembly GCA_964036315.1 of Acanthosepion esculentum. Taxonomy (NCBI): domain Eukaryota; kingdom Metazoa; phylum Mollusca; class Cephalopoda; order Sepiida; family Sepiidae; genus Acanthosepion; species Acanthosepion esculentum. The sequence goes on along the minus strand of OZ038480.1, from coordinate 103,410,655 downwards.
ATATTCTGCAAAACTGACTCCTGCCGACCTCGTGAAAATGGTTTCGAAGACACACAAAGATATTACAAACGAATGTTGCGGTTCATCCTTCATAGATATATCTGAGGATGGAAAACAATATTCACGCAAGGATCTCTGGGTAGTAATAAAATCAATGGAAGTGAAACTTGTTATGTTTATACAATATCAAAGGACCCATATTAACATGTAAAATAACATTTCGGTTTATGGGACTATGTGAAACAAATGATTTTATGGCCTATATACATTGGTCTTATTTAAAAGTAAAGATTTATGATGCTCTTTGGTCGTTAGCATAGTAAAATCTACAATCCCACTAAGCAATTTATTAGTAATAATATCCTGCAACTTACAATATTTTCTAGAATTCCCTCCGTCTCTAGATACCATGGAATCTAATAGGGAAGCTAATCCCTACAAATGATGTCTGCTCTGGCACATTTGTTTCCTCAATATCCAAAGATTCAACATGAGCAGACCTTACATACAGTTATTGAGAGATAGCGTATAATATGGTGTGATTAACAGCGGAATGAGACCAGTACACTTGAACACATTGATCTGTGACTTTGTGCTAACTGCCGACAGACTCCAAAGAATTTTGTCTTCGCTTTCACTAACGAGCATTGGGTCAACGTATGGTAGGATTTTTAGGCATTTCCCAACGTCCTGGTTGTCTCTCTAGGTTATAACATTAAAGCACTTCCTTAAATTCAAAGTGCTGAGATTCAAACTACAGTCTAGTGGCCGAAAAGTTTATATTATATCCACCCTGGCACAGCATATTCTTCATGTAAATGTAAGTATCTCCGGAAATTTCATACGGTGCATATTTTAAAGTTGTCCTTTACCGGAACTCATGTAGTAGTTTCAAAATTAAATAGAACAAATGCAAATGGACTTAAACCTGCAAAGCATGCACGATTTCACTACGTATTTTGAACGTTAACCTTTTGTTTTATTCCACGGTAGTTCCTTGTATATGTATCTCGTACTTTTAAAATAGTTTCTTATTAATACTTCCACATGGCCTCACCAAAGTTATATATGTCAAGTTTACTGTGCTGCTAGACGTTTTAGACAAATGGTGGAAACAGTATTTCGTGAGGAAAAAATAACGAAAACTGAATATTCACAGACGACTTACATGCCCATCAATCAAAGCAAACAAATAAAAAAAGCTTTGAGAATTTTTTTATACATTCACATATTGAGCAAACTGAGCTACGTGTCGTATCTGTGTGGCGAGCCGTCAACTCCAGTTTTAGCAGCATGACTACCAATTTTGATAATTTCAAGAAAAGCGATTGATCACAGTAACCAAGTTCTTTAAATTCATCAAAACACATAGAAAAAAGAAATTAAAGCAGAAATGGATGGGTTCAGGTTCTTTCAAATTCGGGCGAGAGAAAAAAACAACAAAAAAATACTAACCCCTTTCCCACCAATTATTTTACGAAAAATGTTTAATTTTCAGACGAAAATTTGTTTAATAAGAAACTGAGGCACCTTGAAGCACCCAAGCGGTGGCGAACACCACTACCAGACGAATAAGTTACCAATTGGACTCGCTTCAGGCTCAAAAGAGCATAAAATGAATCTAGATTGACGTATAAACAAGTCTGTAACTGTTTTTGAATGTGTTTATACGCCAGCGTCTGAAAAAAAACATATTCGGTAAAACACGTCCATGCGAGGGAAGGGGTTAACATCGATTTTTAGCGAATAAATGTGTGAATTTATGCGCGCTCTTACGACTGAATTGCATTTAAAAGGAAGTAAATATGCTAAACTTACTTCAAAATGTATAAATATAAGTTTTCAACTATAATGTGTGAGAACAGCGTCAACGAATTCGTATACACTGATTGATATTTTTAGAAATACATGATTGGTTGTGCTGGTGCAATAATACAGACCAGCCAATGGTATTTGTCTTTCTACAGTAGCTTACCAAGAATAGCTTCATGAAATGTTATCAGTTATCCGTGTATATTTTTGTAGTCCGATAACTAGGAGAGATTATTTTAGGCGAGAAAAGTTCAGGTGATAAATAGTTTGTTCATGACTCGAACAAGTTTAGCAATGTGAAGTACAATATTGACTTCACGTTGTTGTCAATTTCTTATGAACAGATACATATGTTCATAATTTAACTGAAATCTATGGAGTCTTTGCGCATAAAGAATTCTGACAATTCATTTCAAGAAACTAAAAAAATTCTTCTGGGATGTCTCCAAGACGACGTTTCCCAAACTCATTCGCGTGCAGTTATATCGAAAGAAGAAACATTTGATATCTTGTCAATTACGACCTTCCCAAATTTAAATACAACGTCAGTCGGCATATTTACCTTGAATCCTGATCTTTAAACGCCCTCTCCCTCCTCGAAGATTTTTCGATTTCCTTCATTCTCAGTAACGGCTTCTGTCTTTATCCCTTTGCTCGGAGGAATTAGAGCCACATCACTATCAAACAACGGTTCCCGTGAAATGACCGAAGTTGAACAACCTTGAGACTAATCGGTACCTTAATGAATATCATTAAGCTTGGATGCACAGATGGTATAATGGATAATTGCTTAAAATTGTTAAACGGAGAGCCGAGTTCGAATTCCATTTGGGTTCGTCATATTCACTTACGCCCAAATACCATTGAGAAAAGTATGAATCCACCTATTCCCCCAGTTAAGGGGGCATTAGTAAGACATCTAACTCTCAATCATTATTTTTTTTTAATTTCTTACAGTTTGAAAATATTTTTCTGGCTTTAAATAACCTAAAAAAAGGTTGTTATGCCATAGAAAATGAATGAATCAAATCTTGCTTTGGGTGAAATGGTTAAGAAAAATTATTCAATAAAAAATTGGAAAACATTTTTCTTCTATTTCTTTAAACGGATTAAATTTTCTCTTAGTAAGAGAGAAAATAAAGCTAGATTATAACAGTTGCAGCATTTGTGTTGTATTTTCCTAAATTATTGCCTGAAGGCGAAGAGACAACTACGTTCCTAGAATAGAAAGTCCTAAAATCTTATTTTATACAAGATTCCTTGGCAGTTTTTCCCTTTAGAAAATAAACAAGAGTAGATATTTCATAATCTTAATTGATATCTCAATAACTGGCTTTTCAGTCATAATTAACTTATTTACATTCTCAATGAGCGGGAATACAAATTTCCGGATTTGCTCGAAGCAATTTAAAATGTACATATTTACTTGTGTTAGCTTACTCTGAAACAGCAAAAGAATCGAGGATTGAACCCAAAAGCAGTAGCTCGATAGACAAATTTGCTAACCTATCGTTTGTTAGGCTTCATAATAATGCGACAACATAATAGTGTCTGAAAGCTTTTATTCTCTTCCCATGTTTTAAATCAGGCCAGCAAGAATTCTACTAAATCCAATTCTATGTAATTCTAAAATCATGACATAACTATGTCTGAGGTCTTACTTGTCATAAAGGTTGAATGTAAATTCTAAAATATAAATACTAAATTATGAATATTAAATCAGATACATTCCAGCATTTTTTATAAATTAAAGTCAATCAGTGAAACATTACTGCACGCTATTTCAAACAATGATTCTTTAATGAGCCATGTCATATCAATTACATTAAACTTGTTTTTACGGAATACTGCTTAGAGTTTTAATAATTTCCGATTAATTTGTTTTATTGTTCGTTTTGGAGGGATGAGGTTAATATGTTTATGTGTACTAATATAGTACCGTGAAACGTTTCCAATATCTCTACACAAGAATATGTCTATAGAAAATATTAAGGTTCACACCTTCATAAAACCCGTTAGAGATAATTCTAGAACTAAACTCAAATAAGCACAATAAAAATCCCCGTTCCATTCAACTAATAATAAACAGTGAATATATTTAACTTAAATTCCTTCTTAAACGAAGGGAAGTGATGAAGCATAAACACTTCAATAGGACTTATAGCATAAGGAGAGGATAAGAGTGAAAAATAGTAACACTCAACTAAGAATCAAAAGAAAGTTGCAAAGTATATGACGTGTTATTTGTCGAGTTTTACGATTAGATTGATTAAATATTACACATTCAAATATGAACCTCTTTAAGAAAACAAAGCCTTCAGGACTAACAAACTGATTTGTACGCAAAAACAAAAATATGACCACTATTTTGTATATAAATATGACAAAAGATACCGCTAATAGTCACTGTGATTATTTTCATTAACACTTGCACTTAATCTCATAATTATTTATAACATTAAATTTAACAGCGATACGGATATAATTTAACTGGCATTGCTGTCTGTTCTTGCCCGGGAGGGAAATTAATTTTAAATAAAACATAAAAATATCCTCTTTGGTCGGTTTCTTCTTACACAGAAGAGCAAAGATTACACTATTTGTACATAAATAGCTGTAATTGAAACATACTCCATTGACAACAAGAAAACCCATGTAGTCTCCTAGCTTGGCGCCCGATATGAACAAATGAATAGAGTAACGAACATAACCTCTTACATAATTTTGCTAGTGCTAGCTTTATTTGGCGAGGAACGGATGTGCTTTTCGATTCCAATGAATAACCAGAGCTCAATATCAAATTCTGTGTTGTAACTTTAACTCCTAATTATTCATTCAAGAAATATCCCTTGGCACTTTCTGTTTAGCTGTGATTGTAGAATATGGCTGCACAAATTTGAAGATGTTAATACAGATTTATATGCGAAAAAAAAAAAAATCCCTGCATCAAAAATTTTATTAACGTAAAAATATTATCATAATTTACTTATTCCAACGGAAAATGCATTTCTGAAATGAGCAATTATCATAGTATACAAGAATTTATTCGAACCCTCCTCATCTTGGTTGTTTTACTCACTCTTTTTATTACTCTCAACGAAAGAGTGTTTACCAAATATGGTTAGACTTCTATATAAATAAATAAAATCCAACAAGATCTGAACGAATTCTAGCATCAAAAATTCGTAAAACATTTGGTTGTTTGATTGATTGGTTTTGTTTAGCAGCATATCAACCTTTATGTTTACAGCAATACAAATCAGAAAACTAAAATGATTTGAAGATTGTAGCAGCCCATACGAAAACGCTGAGAAGCAACCGGTGAAGGCAATGGTCAATAGCAGAAAATTCCAGTAAAATATCTAACTCGCTAAACAAATATTTAATCAATAACAATCAAACAATACAATATTCCTACCACCAAAACAACACATTCATACTTACCTTTCTTACTACATCCACTAAAATACCTCATTGTCTCAATGAAAATCCTAAATAGTCCCCATATGTACAAAATGAAGAATGAAAAGGGATATTTATTTCTGTAAAATACAGACAATGTGGCACAAGGCCGAAATGGGGAAGGGGGAAGAGGTCGGTCTTCTGTCTTAACTTTAAACTTAGCTAGCCACAAACGCTGACCCAATCATACTTACAATATTCCTTGCACCAAACAACACATTCTTACGTACCTTTCGCACCACATCCACCATAATACCTCAATGTCTCCATGAAAATACTAACTAGTCCCCATATGTACAGTTTATCGTCTGCGAGGGGAGGGGAATTAAAACAACAATTTTAACAATTTTAAAAACTAGCCCCGATGATTATTTACAATATGAAATAAAAACTATTTACAAGAAACTAAACAAAATCATATTAGTAATAGCCTCCCACCCACAATCACTAAATGTGGCAGAAACATCAGTTAACTGGACAAAATTAATGCGGGACGATAATAATATAAAACATTCGTTCATCAAAAGCACTGACGCACACATGCACTCATTCAGACACAACAACAAATACGAAAAATCACACACGAAAAGAAAGTCGCCCCGCATCCACCAGAGAACTGATATCACTGACCACCTAACGAGGGAGGGGATGTGGAATTAAACTTAAAGAAAAATAGGGATAGAAATAAAAGGGGGCCAATGAGCATACATACCCTAGCTAAGTTTATGGAAAAAGGAAACTAAAGAATCAAAACTAAACCTAAGCTAAACTAATTTTGGGATGGGTTGCCAGTGTTCAACCCAGGCAAAGCAATATCCTGATGCCTAACCGGCATCAAAGTGCCGCTCCAGGTCAGCCCCTTTCACACGACACAAACGCGCAAGATTCACCCACCTTTTGCCGAATTCTGATGAAGTGAGTCGCCGCCGTATCCAACCTAATCTTGACTTTAAGCTGATGCTTAAAGTACAAGATCAGCTGGGAAGAAGTGAACTTCTCGCCTTCATAGAATCCCTTCTGTCGTGTCGTCCAAATCAGGACTCTCATAACACCTAGCAAGCATAAGAACACAATGTTCAGCTTTCGTCAGCGGCAGAGCCACATTGCTACAAACAGAGGCGGCCTCAAAGACAATGAACTTTCCAGGCAGCATGCGAACCATGAGGCCCTCAACATACTTGCACAACGGCGCTACCACTCTGCAATGAAAGAAGGCGTGACCAATGGCCTAGACTTCCCCACTACAGCGCCGGCAGTTTGGATATTACTCCAAGCCCGGTGTGCAAAGTCTCTTGGCGAACTAGAGGGCCCCACGCATCACTAGCCAGGTGAGTGATGCCTCATTGTTATTGAAACATTTCAACCTGGACGCCCAAGGCCATATTGAGATAGTTTCCTGCTTTGTAAGCCCGAGCTCGTCAATCAGTCCATCACGAACGGCTCCCACCTAACAAACACCTGATATAATGCCTTATGAGACAACGCCTGAACGTTGGAGAGGCCATCCGACGCCCGTAAGTGGCATTTCAGAGCACGATGACATTCACGGTAGGAGGAGCACTCGACTCGGTGTAAAAGGTGGGCCTCCTCCTCGCACGAGTGCACACTTCTCAAGGATAGGAAGTTCTTACGGGCGTCTTCCTGCCAGAAGGCACCCTCCTCATTCGATTCGCGTCACATTCGATCCAGGAACCCGATGCAAAACATATATTGATGAATCTCAATGCTAGACATACCTAGACCGCCTTCAGATGGATGAAGGCAACAGATATCCCGAGAGACTCTGGCGGCCTTGCCTCCCCACAAGTAGGAGAACAAGAACCTCACTAATGCCAGTAAAGTGTCAGACGGAAGTAGAAGCACCGAGAGTCGGTAAAGGAGAATCGGGTAGAGGTGTGAAACATATACTTCCGCCCTCCCCTTTAAGGAAAGATTCCGCCAAGACCACAAATTAATTGCGATCTCTGCTTTCATTTCCAACTGGAGATCAGGACCGAACCAAACGCCGAGAATCTTGAAGAAAAAAAAAGAAACTCCCTTTCACGCACTTAACCGCAAGCCGACAAACTTATCGCGGTTGATCTTGGCCCCTGTCACCATCTCATAACTATGATTTCTTTGCTGACTTCGTCAATCTCGACCCTGCTCGACACAAGAACTGAAACGTCGTCAGCATAGGCGGAATACCTGGCCGATGTGGTAGCAACGGGAAGGACAATTCCGCGTAGGACCGGATTCGCCTTTAACTTGCGAAGGAAAGTTTCCAACGCAAGAACGTATAGCAAAGGCGAAAGCGGACAACCTTGACGAATGGATCGAGACAATACGAAAGGCTCCGATCGTTCTTAGTTCACCTCCACCAGCGCACCGGGGGTCGCATACAGAAGTCGGATCCAGGTGCGAAAGTATGGCCCGAAACCGGCCTCCGAAAGGACAGCATCGAGAAAGCAATGATCAACCCTATCGAAGGCCTTGGACTGATCTAAATTGATTAGTGCGGCTTTACTGTCGTCTTGCTCGATGATCAAGCGTACCATATAAAGGTTGTCCGGGATAGTCCTGCCCTTCACAGCACAAGTCTGTTCGGAGCCAATCAGAATAGAAAGGATAGCCTGCAAACGGTTCGCTCAGACCTTAGCCAAAATCTTTAACTCTGTGTTTAGCATAGTTACAGAGCGAAAGTTATCTAACCCATCTCCACCGTTTTTGCCCTTGTGTAACAACTTGATTACGTCCCTTGTGAAGCATTAGGGTATAGACCCCTGCTTCCTCTAGTTGCCGAAAATCAGTGCCAGCAAGGGAATAAAAACGGGCGATTGCCTCAAGTACACTTCGTACGGAAGACCATCTAATCCTGGAGATTTGTCTAGGCCAACCTGTTTCAGCGCTTCCCAGATTTCCGACTCCGTAATGGGATCGTCGCACCTAGCCGCTTCAGGGGATGGGAAGTCAGCTAAATAGGCGTCGAACTGAGCAGGGCTCAAACCGGGCTCCCTGGTGAACAGTTCCTGAAAGTACTCCCGAAAAGCCTCACATATGCTCTCGTTTGTAGTCACGGTCCGCTTATCCAACAATGTGACGCACGCGATATGTCGCCGTGACGCGCTCCGATTCTCCTCTGTAGGCAATTCAGCGGCCATATTTGTTGCTTCAGAGGACATTCTATTTAACCTAGCTCTAACTACCAGAGCTTGATCCTTCTTGATAAGCAAGGAGGACAACTCTCCCTTAGCTAAGGCTATTTATTTCCCCACTATCACGGGATTTAACTGCCCGATTAACTTTTTGTTCTAAGGCCGTTTGCACCGCTAATCTATCTAGATTGAGTCGACGACTAAAATCATCAGCAAACGTTCTAATTTTGGATTTTAATTTATCCCACCAGGTGTTCCCTACAACCGCCACCGTCAATTCCATCCGTATCATTAGTAGCAGCAGGTGCTGGAAATCCCGCTCACCAAATAATGAGCAGTTTAATTTCCAGTAACCAGCCAACCTAACCTTAGGCTTATCTAAGTTTACACGGACCCGGACAAGCCTATGATCCGAATAAACTATATAATAGAAACTTGGACACCCTAAGAGCCCTACATCGACTCTCCAAACTAAGACTCGGTCGCGGTATATAGCAAGCATCTCAGGAGCCAAGCTGCCACTATTTGTCCAAGTCCAAACTACCTCCCGAGGGTGCTCATTCCAGTACTTATCGACAAGATCAAACCCGCCGATAAAGTCCCGAAATGGTTTCACGTCCCGGTTGTTTGTACCCGGTTTTTGTCCTATACGATCTAAATCGGGGTCAAGGACGGTATTTCAATCCCCCGCTAAAAAGAACAGCTCTATCCGCCGAAACAAAGCAAGCCGTTCAGCCTGGAAATTGGGCGCATAAACCCCAATGAGACGTGGAGCCTTATCCTTTATGGTAACATCCAGCACGCAAAATCTGCCCGCCGGATCCGCGAAGACAAGAGAACACGCCACCTTCAAAAACTTGCTCACCAGCCAAGAGACACCCCTCGAGCGTCCATCAAAACATGCTGAATAAAGGGACCCCCCCCTAGACAGAATGCTCTCATGATCGCGAGAAGAAAAACGGGTCTCTTGCACACAACATACATCCACCCCGAGATGCTGAAAGTCACGATAGAACCTCGCCCTACGAGACTCCGACCTCAGACATTCAAACTAGGTAACCAGAGAGAGAGAGTATCAAACCTATTAGGGTTGCTTTCCTGAATTGAACATGAACGGGGTCAGGATACCGACTTCCTCCCCCATCGACCGGTGGCCCATCTCAGTCTTGATGGAGCCGTCTTGGGTGAGGCCGCCTATATCCCAAGGAAACGTCAATTTTAGTGCTCTATAGAGGAAGGGGTGAACAAAAACAGGGACCCTCCCAGCACAAAATTGCTTCTTTTTTTTCAGCTTTTCATTCTGGACGATTGTGATGGGCGGGACATTTTGAAAGAGGCTATAGCTTCGTCCAACTTAGCCCAAGCCTGCTTCGCCCCTGTCCCAGTTCTTATCACAGTCAGAACCCTTTCCGCATTGTGAAAGTTTTGTGGTTTTTCCATGTCCTTGTCAGAGAATTGTTTTATGGATAACATATTTTAGATTTGTAATTCCGTTCCCATAGTCTCTCGCTTTTTCTGCTTGTATGGACGATATTTTGCACACATCTTCACCGGAATTGAAAATACGCTTTTTTTGGGGGGGGGTTAGACTGGTTAATACGTGTGTGCGGCTTCTGAGCCTTTTGTTTTGTGGAGGGGGCATTTTTGGGGATTTAATGGGAGAAGGACTAAGGGTGTGGCGGGGTGTATATGTTTGCCTAAAAGGGCTGGGGTCTCTACTGAGAGGGATTGAGGGTTTGGCAAAAGATGTGGATGGAGAGGCAGGTGAGGAGTTCTCTCTACAAAGAGGAGTTGAGGGATGGGAAGAAAGTGGGAGGTCAGAGGTTTTGGAGGGTGTGGCCTTCTTTGAAGAGATGGGCTGACTGGACGTAGAGGGCTGGAGAGACTGTGCGGAATGTTGGACAGTGAATGCGGAGGGAGGTGTTTTCTTAATGGGGGAGGATTTTGTTTTGCGCTGGAAGACTAATTTCTTTTTTAACTCCATGACTTTTTTTCGTCTTTTCATATGCAGGGTGATTTTTTTTTGTAGATCTCTCAGGGTCGGTAATGAGGCCGGGGTGTCGCCCTTACTGTTGACAGAGGGATGGGACCTGTAAGTGCCTTTTGTCGCAGGGGCTTCAGGGGGACTGAGGACCCGCTGTCTGACGCTTCCCTCTGGCCCTGCCATTCCCCCTCTCCCTCCTACACAACTGCACTTGCCGCGGGAAAAGGCTCTTCGGAGAATGGGGGCTTTGTTGTTGGCCCAACCGGGGGTTTGATCACTCCGGTCCCGGAAGCTGGTATGCCCATTACAGGCGAGGTGGATTTCAAAGACTCGGTCAGAGGGGGAGTTTAGTCGACTGAGGCCTGACTTCCAGAGGCCTTCTTCTCTGGGCAGGAAGAGGAGAGGTGACCAGTCTCTCCACACTTCCAACAAACTGGTTTACGTCCGGTCACTATGACCGGCAGCTTCAGGCCACCAACATCCAGACAGTTGGGGATGGAGATGAAGGCTTTACGATCCAACATGATGTCAAAGCTCCATCCCCCAGTCAAGCTATCACAGGAAGCACCCAAAATTTTCCCGTACTGAGACAAGAAATCCGCCAGGTGCTCCTCGATAACCTGTGTAGATGAAGAAGGAAAAAGAGAATGAGGCAGAGTCTCGTCGCGTATTTATAGTGTTGGGAGAGCGCGACCAAGTGAACAATTTGGACAACTAGGAAATTAAGGAGGAGTTAACTCCGACAAGGTCTAATTCTTTTGTTCAACTCGCATCAAAATTCAAACAGATTTCATTCATTTTGTTCAATTAGAGTCATACATGATAGGTTAGATTATGAATTTTTGAGAGGTCCTAGTGATTTGTCAAAACACGGGTTACGAAGTTCAAATTTCCCCCCGAGAAGTTTGTGGTTGGATCCTGAATCACTACAATCTTAACCCCTTAAAGTTTAACATCAACTATCATTTACCCTACATATCGTCCTAATTTACACTTCCTCTTTTTACGTCCATACAATAACCTACGTAAAACATCCCCCAAAAGAAAACCCAAAAAAAGCTCAACCAAAAAACACGAAAAAAAAAAAAAAAAAAAAAATTTTCACCAAGTCAGAAATTAGTAATTTTTTCTAAACGTACTAAATGCGGCACTGGTGGTGAGAATTTTCGATATGATTGTAAACCTCGACAGAGTCTTCAGAATGAGAGCTTCAACCGCGTATGGTCTGACTTAATGTCGGAAACAGTATTTTGAAGGGTGTTAGCTCGTCATATGCTTAGAAGAAAACTCCAAAACAAAGTCATAAGTTTTGGGAACTTTACTCCTATCGTCCCACCTATCTTGGATATGTCATGTAAATCGTTGGTTTAATGTGTGGATATCAGTCACATGAATGCTGGACTACATTAAAACTTCATTTATACAAGCCTATAAGTAATTCTATGCATCGTCAGCAGATACAAAATCTTTTAAATTTTTGCCCCCAGAGCGAAACTATAATATACCATACATTTTCTCGATTCCGGAACTTATAAATAATTTGTTTGAAATGTGCTTGCAAATATCCTGACAAAATTCCGAAAGCCACACAACTTAAAATAGATGATAAATCACGGATATTATTGTCTGCATGAGAATCTCTCATTTAGAAAATAAAATTTGCTACACATGTTAGTTTACCGCCATTTTCCCATTAACACGTTTTTCTTGAAAAGATTATGTCACAAAAAATATCATTGAAATTACTTAAAAACATGTTTGTACAGATGTTTCATGACTAAACAGTGTTGTGGTAGGATCCACCCAATCTGCATAGCGGAGTACCGACGAGATAAATATGGTTGGTACCGGAAGACAAGGAGGGGGAATCACGAGATCCAACTAGAGACTCTGCTCGACTGCGACTTAGTCAACACATTCTCCAGGAACGGTCTTCCCAGAAATATACAGAAATACTATATGTAAATATTGTGTACACTTTCTTGTTATAATACATTCTTGTTCTAAGTACATTTTGTGTTGCATTATTATTCCATGCATTAGTCGAGATTCAACAATGAGTCAAGACTCAACACATAGGATAATGTAATTTTCCTTTATTAAAAGACCTGCATATATATTCCTCAGATAATACATGAATTAAGAATTAACATCTGAACTTATATATATATATATCACATAGACAGAAGGCCCTCGGTTTACGTCGGACTCGACGTACGGTGCCATCTCCTATCATATAATACGTCGTCACGCGGCGCTATAGGAGGAAGACAGCGTTGTATCTTCACCGGCTGGACGTCATATTGGATTGTGCTACATTCGATATGTCGCGTTTGTGCAGTTTTATTTTTTTTTAGGGGGACTTTTTACATTTCCTTATGAATCCCAAGCGTAAGGCAGAATCGTGGGTGCTTATGCAGGTGAGTTCCGATTTACGTCGAAAATCTGGTTACGTCGTACCGTAGGAACGGATCTCCGACGTAAGTCGAGGATCTCCTTGTATTATCATTATATTTATTGAGTCTATATCAGTCATTTTTTTTATATCGGCCGAGGAAACTAAATGTTTTATTAAATGAAAAATGTCGATTTCAAGTAGAATTGTGATATGCAGAATCCTAGTTATCTCAGTGAAAATAGATTTTAATGATTTTGATAAAACCCAAGTATTTATGTATAAAAGTGTTGGCCATTATATCTCCCAAATTCTGGCATGTCCTTAACAATATTTGTTGAACACTTATCGCCAGTATTTCAAGGAGAGGAACAAAAACCAACCTGCTTCGATTGTACCTGTTATACTTTCTTCAGAAATAAATATAGTGTCATTATTTCAGAAATCTCGCCTATATATCTGTTATTTTCTAGTTTAGCCTTAAGATATAATGACTATATATTGAATGGATAAAATAACATCTCATGCAAGAGAGACAATCAGAAGCAAATGCATGCAATAGAAAAGAGCTTAAAAGGTTAGAAAAGAAACCATCGTTTTTAGATGCAGAGAAACAATGTATTTTGATACTGATCATTTTCGTCAGCAATCTAAAAAAAACTTAGACAAGCAGATTTATAACTGAACCATTAATCACTCGATCTTATATGAGAAAAAAGTCAATGAACATAAAACCTACTTTTAGAGCCATTTACTCCTGTTGTATAATTAAATGTCTATGCTCCTAAACAAAAAACAAAAAACAAAAAAAACAACGTCTGGAGATAGTCTTTCCAAAAAGATTCTGATTGGCTGTAAAATGGGAAATTAACTTGTAATTGGACAAAATGGACAAGAACTTCTAATTTGTGATTATTAAATTGAGCGGTAGGAATTCAGTTATAACAATGTTTTCAATCATTTCTGCCTTTTTCATTTCTTTCATTTGGCTCAGATTAATCTGAAATTGTCAATAAGAAACGCTGAAGGACTGTGAGCTGATCAAAACGCACGTTTCTCCTTTGCACCAGATGCCGGCTCAATTCAATCAGTCTCGAATCTTCAGACCACTCACAGACGTGACGTCGCCTCCCTCTGTCTTTTCTACAAATACTTTCATGGCAATTGCTCCGACGAACTACTTTCGCTTTTGCATGAATTTAAGCGTGCGACTAGACTGACATCATTGTCACAGCCTTTCACTGTCGAAACGGTTAAATGTCTTTTCTACCTTAATAGCTTCATGTCGCGCACTTCGTCTGTGAAACTCCCTTCCTATTACTTGTTTCCCTGACAGCTATAATCTCCAACTACTCAAATGCAATGCCAATCGACATCTCCAGAAGCCTTGGTCTATTCCCTGTCCTTCTCTTCATCCTTTCCTCCATCAAGCCTCTTTACCCTAGCTCCCACTCTGTAACCCCTTGCGTACTAGTGGCATTCCGCCTTGCTTGGGGTGAAACGCTTAAAAAATATATACTTGGGAAATGTACGGGAAGATCAAAAATGAACTACTGCCTTAATATTTAGCTATCACGATTTCAAATTTTAAGCTGAGTAAAGACAATTCGAAGATCTAGATAATAAGCTTCTACGCATTTCCATCGAGGATTAACTGATCGATTCGTTTTCTACAGCTTATCAACCCTTTACAGGTTATTTAAAGAAAGAAAATATTTTAGATTGCATGAATTTTGGGGAAGGCATAATGGTTTAGCGATACATCTTATTACTTTAAACATACATGAGGGAAAAGGTGGATTCATACCTAATCAAAATATGGATATAAGTGGAGGATCAATTCTAGATTACAATCAATATATAAGTTGATCTCTCACTTTAAGATCACGATGGTGTTTATATATTTATATTATATAGAATCTAGCAAGGCATCTGATTATGATATTGGAGTTTTGAGGAGGCTGGAACCACATCGTAATTGGTGTTGTTCCCAGGTCCACCCCGTCTCAGGGTGGTAGCACCTGTTAGGGGGCCCAGCTATGGGCATATAGTGAACCCCCAAACTCAAGTAAAACACTATAAAAGTATAAAAATACCTTTTTATAGTAAAAATACCAGCAATATATTTTTATATAAAAGATTGCCAACACTACCTATTTATTGTAGAATTATGTACAATACATTTTATAGCAAAATGCCAAACTATATATTTTATATTTAGTTGAAGGCATAAAAATGCGTTTCAAAATATATTTAGTTGAAGACATGGAACTGTTAAAATATTTACATTTCGGCATTAAATAATCCATAGAGGTTGATAGGTCTCTGAAGAAAATCAACCAACCAAACAAGACAAAACAACTTTCATGATATTAATGCATATAATATCCTGTCATTTCTTAGAAATCAATCTAAAACACACATATCACCGCCTCTACTAATTATGTCCACACAAAGACGTATACGTACAAAAGCCGAGTATAATCTACCTTGTATTCAATTGTGAAAGCAGAATAACATTACACTATTTATGTAGGAGTTCAGGGGATGGATAGCTCTGACCTTTCTTTCGGCTCTTTTCCTCTATCTTCTATTTGTCTTTTGGTGTTCTCGAATTAGAATGTCCTTCTCTAATTGGTTCTTTCTGCAGCTTACTTTCGCCATTTGACTGGATCAATTTTTGTCCTTAGCAACGTGTTGTTGAGCTGAGCCTTGAATAGATGACCTGGAACTCAACGTTGTCTCTTGCCAGATGCGAGCTCTGAAAAGGATTTGTTTAGGGAGGCGAATGTCTGGCATTCGGGCAAGGGGCCCGGCCCATCGAAGTCGGTGGCGAGTCATGGTTTCTAGGCTCTCCATCTTTACGCGAAGGAGAACTTTGTCTTTGTGGTCTGGTCCTGCCACGCGTTCCACAGGATTTGACGACGTCTCATTTGATGGACTCACTCAAATTTGCGGAATATTATCTCTGGTAGGGTACCCAGGTCTCAGGAGAGTCGAGATTACAAGAGCTCAGTAGACCCTGAGCTTGGTGGTTAAAGAAAACAATAATGATCTGTTATGTATCATCAGTCCCCCTATATGGCAATGAATGCTGAATAATCTAAATAGATGAAGGTACTTGAAGCCACAAAAATAGGGTTCGACAAAAGAATGCTGAGAATACCATGTACTGAGTACATGAGAAACTACGAAGTTTTAGAGACAATCGAAACAATGGGGTACTTATACGCATCAGTAAGAGATAGTTAAAATTTGTAGGACACATAATGCGAAAAAGGGTTTGGAAATTTGATACTCACGTGACAGAATTGAATGTAGGAAAAATAAAGCATAATCTACCGAGCGAGCTTGACTAAATGACCGGCAGAACGAGGTTTAGGAGAGACAACAACAAAAACAGTTTAAGAACAAAAGGAGAGAATATTGCAGAAACAATGGTCGCTTCGCCAGCGTTTTGAAGGGACACAGCAAATAGAATGCTAGAAGATAAATTCACTGAATCTTTTAGAAACAGCATGAATAGCCAGTAGCCAATTTTCCGTTATAAATAAGAACATCAAAATCAATCATAGCTTATATTCTGTTGGGAGTGGTTTGCTTAGTAACAATATATGCTTATTTTTTGAAGTCCTTGAGACTCAATTATGGAAAGACTAATTTTATATCATATACTTAAAGATTAAACCATCGTAATTATAGATAATGCTAAATATTTAGAAATTAATCATTGAAATTATGATTAACACAGGACTTCCGCAGACATTTCAACTTCATTCATACAGTGACTTGCTGAATGTCATGGGATAAGCGACAACTAATGGTCACTACTCAAAATAGCATAATTTCCGCAAGTGGTTAAAAGCGTTCTGGAGAGAGGTTGAGTCATGCCATTTCAGCAGAGGTTCATTCATATTTGTACATGTTTGAATAAAGCTCCAATATTTTTCATAAATTTCGAATTGGGTCTACGACAGAAGAACTTCATAGACAAACCCTCCGTCAGAAGCAATCAGATGTTCCTCGGGTAAAGTCCGATGCCACGATGCATTTTACTGTCCCATTGAATCCTGTTATAGTTGTTCTTTCTCCTCAACAACACGTTCAGTTTCTTACACTCTCCGTAAACCCCTCCAGTCTTAGTGGCTTTATCTCTTAGGTGAGGATGGGGTGAAATGAATAATAATAATAATAATAAAGAAGAAACTCAACTCATGCCAGGTGAACACACCCACTATCATGAAACCATCATCAGCCCGGTGATCGCTTGTCGACAGGTGAGAAGCATGTTTTCAAGAGGTCTACGCCACAGTAACTGTAATATTGGACCCTGGTACATGTTGCGTTATTGTATTCTTTTATGTTCCTTCAAAACCTCCTATCCTTAGCCAGGTCTATCCCGTTGCCCAGTTTGTCACACCACGATCCAAAAAGCTCGTCAGGTAGGTGACCAATTGCCCATCCATGTCCCTTTTTTCCTTCGATACGTTACTGTCAAATTCTCTAAGCTAATCTCCCTCATATATATATATATATATATATATATATATATATATATATATATAAGTGCCTGTCTATATTTCTGAGATGAGGTATTATTTACATTATTCGGACTATTGTCCTCATCTTTCTCGCCATATTTATTCCAACGTTGTTCGCTCCTGTTGGAATGTCGAACTGAACCCTTTATTTCGCTCACTGAGGTAGACTGTTCTAGTTCCACATGCCATGTTTAATGGATGTCAGTTATCTCCTGTTAATTTTCCCTCTGAAAGTTCTCCTCCACCTTAACCGGGTATTGAACTGTCACTGGATCTCACTAACGCCTTTATCCACTGTGCCATGTGTCCTTGAGAACATATGTGTATGAATTTCTGGATATTATAAAACTAATGTCTTCAGCAACGATTTTTACCGGTGCTCATATTGCAATTTTTTGCTGTTATCATTGCATGTTTTTACCAGAGCTCATATTGCAACTTTGTTGTTGTTATCGCTTTTCTCTGTCACTCCTTGCTACTGGTTCCCATATTGTATTTATTTCTATGCTTGGTCGGCTCAGGAGATTTGTGGCCTAGCATATGTGCTGATTCCTTAAGTTTACGAATTTTCCAATGATGTTCCTTGTCTATGATCTCAACCTGAT
The DNA here is from genome assembly GCA_964036315.1 of Acanthosepion esculentum. Classification (NCBI taxonomy): domain Eukaryota; kingdom Metazoa; phylum Mollusca; class Cephalopoda; order Sepiida; family Sepiidae; genus Acanthosepion; species Acanthosepion esculentum. The sequence goes on along the minus strand of OZ038480.1, from coordinate 103,392,722 downwards.
CCCACAGAGGGCGGTGATCTCCCTTCTCTCTCCATATGTGGTCAGACACGTCCGGTTTTTCCACTTCCCTCGTGTTACAGCTTTCTGGTGTTCTTGAAGTCTTACCTTGAGGGGGCGCTGTCTCTCCTTTATATTTCTTCCCGCAGCTGCACGGGATAGCAAGCACACAGTCTTTAGTCATGTTCTCCTCTATGGGGGTGGTCTTACTCGGGAGAGATATCTGCGAAGTGTCGTCAAGCTTTTGAAGGTTGTCCTGATGTTCTATGGACCGCAGATCCTTTGTATTTTCTCTGATAACCCCTTCACATAAGGCAGGCAGACTGTTTTCTGAGTGTTGTTGTCGTCCTCCTCCTCTTGTACCCGCCTATCCCAGTTTGGGGGGGGCTGCTGCCATGTACCCAAGGTAATTTGTTACGTTGTAGGTACTACTTATATTGACCAATTCTTTATCTAACGTCTCTGTGTCGCCACTTATGACTTTTTCTCGGTGTTGCAAGCAGCGGACGATCCCTTTCTTTACGCTGTATGGATGGTGGGAGTTGAAATTGAGGTACTGTCCGGTGAATGTCGGTTTACGGTATACGGATGTCTTGAACCCATGCTCTGTTTGAGATATTAGAACATCCAGGAATATAAGTGCTGTTTCAGTTTTCGTTAAGACTTCTTCATTGCTTCAACGCTCCTTTCAGGACGTGGCCGATCATTATTCTCCACAATTTCCTCTCTATAATTCTTAGTACGTTTTATCTAAATATTCATCCTTATCTCAGTTCACAAACTGTTTAACCAAGTTTATTAGGTAGGTTATTCGCTGGCTGCCTTCAGTATGTCTTACCAGTGTTAGATTCTCTAAGCCTTCTTTCCTGTCAAACAAATTCAGCGGTTTCCTTTTGATTATCACTATTGGTGTCCTTTGTTTTCATTCTTCTTAGGATTTCTTTGCTTACGTTCTCCGTACATGATGTCACATTTTCTGTCCTACATATTTATTTATTTATTACACATGCTTGATTTTGGTACCTCTAATTCGTAGTTGACATCTCCGGCTCTTCCTTTTACTGACAGACATACAATATTACAATTTATGTTTAATGTTTCTGGCTTTCCTTTACTCTGGAGTTCTATGTCTTCTGAGAAAACTGTCAATCTTAAGTTAAGATGCCAAAGAATCTCGGCAGGGATTATAATTTTCTCAGGATCGCCTTCCCCTAGAAGTTGAATAACTCCGGTGAGAAGTTATAACCTTTGGTATTTACGGAATTCATTTTCTTTCGTATGCAGGCGGTTGTCTCCAAATTCTGGATTATTCAAATATATTTACCGAATAACTCAAGCTTACCTATCATCTCAAACAGTTCTTTTTGTCTTACCTTATCAGTCACTTTTGCATAATGTAAATAAAAAACATTGGTAGACATAGTTCTACATTTATATTGCTATTCTTGTATCATTCTGAGCAGAAAAATCGCATTGTTCTGGTATCTTTAACAAAAGCGCATCGTCACATGTCTTGCAATCGACAATTGCCATCAATCAGGATCATTAAGGACAGTGGTTGACAACATCACTGTTTATGGTGGAGAGCAATACCTTCCTCATAAGGTATTCCAGGTATTATCAAGCCACATTCGAACGGAGCATGTACAATTACACATATATGTAAGTTTTCTGGAAATTTTTAAATCGAACTGAGTGCGGGTGTTACACTGCAAATTAACCGAATTTTTTACCTTTGGAAAATACTGTAAATACAGTAATAAATGCTTTTCTGAAGAAGCAATATCTACCAAATACATTGGAAGAGCGAGAATTTCCCCAGTCAAGATCCATCAATTTCATTCTGATTCAAATTTCAATGATATCGATGTTTTTACTTTGTGGCTTATATACCATATCATATAATATATACTGTATCGATTCGTTTGTCATCAAATTCAACTTGTCTACCCGACCATGGAGCATTGTTCAGTGAAAACATTTACAGCGGAAAACCTCACACTTTTGACGTCTGATCATTCGTCATATTTTCTCTAGAAATTATAGAGATTTTACAGATTTTTATATGTCGGACGGGGAAAATAGAAATCATAGTTTACAGCACCGCAATTATCGAAAATCCTGTCCTAATATTGATGCACATAAAAACATCTTAACTTGATGGATTTAATAAGGACTCGTCCCGTTAGATTCCTGTGTTCATTGGTAATTTAGCCAAATGGGGTTTAGGGTCCCACACCAAAGAGGAATTTCATCAATATCGTTCATATTTTCTTTCGGTCGATATAAACAAAGCAGTTATTGTCTAATCTCGTTTGGTTTTCTTCCTTGCTGCGTTCTCTCTACTTGAATGCTGATAATGCTCTCTTTGTTTCAACTCTTACCAACTGACCCATTATACGTCGAGCACTATTATTTACGCATACGTACTGATTTGTCAGTTATAACATTAAATTCAATAAAAAGTTACAATTTTTAAATAATGAGTACACTGAAATGACAAATTATACAATTCAATCAAAAGTGATTTTTCCAAAGTAAATTTTAAACAAATGGTCCTACCAGGGTCAGTGCGCACTACCTTTGAACCTTCCGATCGGTGTGTGTGTGTGTGGGGGGGAACCTGATTGGAGGACCCAGGGAGTGTTTTGTGATCCTCGCTAATTTAACATTGTTTTTTTTTTCTACCTACATTTATATAAGTTACAAATTAAACTAAGCACAACTGACTACGAAAGGGTGAAACATTTTTTGCGGATATTGACGTCATTCTGGTGTTGTTTTTTTTTCGTCCAAATTCTTGAATTTGTTTTCTCAGAAGTCTCGAAAAAAAACAAAAACAACATAATTTTTTTCCATAATGTTGAATGTTAAAATTTAACTTTTAAACAAGAAAAATCTTAAGTTGTTGTAAAGTATTGCCGCCAAACATTGTTGATTTAATTAAGATCGAATGACCTAATATGACAGGTCTCTAATCAAATTATGTCGTGGGTATTTTAGTAGGATTGCTGTTAATATGCAGTACTGCGATATATGTCGATCGAATAGTGATGGATGAGTTCCTGTTTCGACAAAATTTTTATTGCTGGTAATAGTTTTTTTCCTTCAAAAATGTACTTCTGGTAATATTTTTCCCTTCAAAAATGTGTTGCTGTTAATATTTTTTCCTCAAAAATGTATAGCCGGTAATATTTCTTTCCAAAAATGTATTGCTGGTAATATTCTTTTCAAAAACCTATTGTTGGTAATATTTTTTTTCAAAAATGTATTCCTGGTAATAGTTTTTTTGTCTTCAAACATTTGTTGATAATAATTTTTTACAAAGTATTTCTGTTATTAAAACCTATTTTTACACTGTCAGTGATTTTACCCCAGTTTTGAGGTTAACTATTTGCCCATAGCTGAGACCCTAACAATTAAGAGGTGGTTCCACGCTCTTCAAAACCTCCTGATCAGAGGCCTTGCTGCTGGACGTAGTTTATCGTCTTACTCAGGAATAAGTTGTAATGAATGAATTAGTTTTAGGATATTCAACGTTCACCAGCCTCACACAACTTCCCCTTCAGCCTTGTGTCAAAATTGTAATCATATTACAATAAATAATCATTCAATTTTTCTAGGGGAATTGTTTATTTAGATTACATATGATCCATTATACATAATTAGGTTACAATACAATTTGTATTTTATATGAATGTACCTTAAAATTAGGATGTAATAGATTGGGGGGCTACATCATAGACACTAGCACTGGCTCCTACAATATAACAAAAAATAAACAATTAAAATTTCGATTACGGAAGATGCTTATAAAACAGAATGAATCAAATGGTATCAGAATTTTAGTAAAATATAAAAATAAGATTTAAATTAGATCTATTCATGCTATAAGCCAACAAATCAAAAATATCTCAAGTTTGATTTACTTTAAATCACAGAGTGAGACAGTAATCTAACTTACCTGATGTCTTACAGTGTAAATCAATCTTATGTTAAACTACATACTAGATTTGTAAAAATTTAAATCTCGTACAAGATACTTTTTATTAATTAGCAAATGTATACAAATTTAACTAAATATTAAGTGACACCACAAAAGATGCCATTTTGTCATCAGGAAGTAAATGAAAAAAAAAACGTTAAAGTTTTATTTTAAGGTCTGTTCAAGAAATTAACTAGTTTAGTTACATTGAAATGTTTTGGTTTTTGGGGGGGTACTTTTTTTTAGATCAAGCATAAAAACTAATTTTTGCACAAACCTAAACCCGAGTACTGGTCAAAATATTAAAACAAGATTTAAAATCTTTTATTATTTGAAAAAAATATCTTCACGAAAGAGATATGTTACATGTAACTCGGGCATATTCACTAAGTGCGAAAGTTAATGCCGAGTTTGATTTTAAGGAAATCATGGATGATGACTCTTTGCCGAACACCAGCTTCTTTGGTGCGTTCTTCAGTTAAATTACAAGCGAAATCTCAACAGCGAGTTTTTCTAATAGTGAAATTACAAAATAAATTAATATCTGAAGCATTGACAGGGATAATTGCAACATTCGTTCAAGAAAACGAATGTATGTTCCATGAATTGTCACTTTCGAGTATATATATATATATATATATATATATATATATATATATATATACACTTCGATTACAGTAGAAAAACGAAATATGATGGGCAATATGAAATCTAAACGAAAAACCTTTTTAAATGTAATTTCGTTTGAACATTTGCTGATCGAGTTAAACGAAGAAATTTTTCGCAAACTTGTGTCTATACAATTTCATACTAGATACTGCCGCTGTGGTATCGATAACAAGTAGGTTTTACGAGGGGGAGATGCCAGCCCCATGTCTAACAAAATTTGAATATAGATTTGTCCCTCAGATGATTTGCTAACCGATTCTAAAAATCTCAGCATGTCCTGCTATTTAATCAATAGCTAAGTAGGGCAAGAGTATTTGTGTGAAAATAAACGGAACAGTCTCGAGCGGAAGTTGATATTGAATCACTTGACCCACTTACCGCGACGATACGTACACATACCAATTATAACTTAGCCAGATTAAGAATTGTTAAGGATTGTGTATATATTAAAATTGTTTAATGTCAGAGAGGTTTAGATTCCCGAGTAAAGACACGTATTTAACTGCAGAGATTCACACAACCTATGAGGAGTATTTTAACATGCGGATATCAGAACGAGATTATGTTCACAAATTTGTGATGAGGAAATTAATAATAGCGGATTTTTTTACCCCCAAACAAGCGCAAATTCGAACATTAAAAAAGAGTCAAGTCTATATTTCACAGATTACTTATGTACATTGGCAATTATAGGAGATATTTGATACCTTATATAAGGAGTGTCTGTATTATGTACCAGCCGCAGAATCACCAAGTGACATTTTTATTTTAAGTAGACGTCAACAGTAGTAAACGCAAGAGAACGGGCATTATAGCTGATATATCCAGATAGTAAAGTTTGTTATAAGTTCTAGACTAGTAAACCCATGGGGAGAATGCTACACAAGAGGAAAAAAATTTGGGAGACGGTTTTAAAAGAACGAAAATAGGAATCTCTTTAATTACCTTGTGAACACTGTGGCTAAATTGACTACAAACAACGTTTTCTTTAAAAAGATGAGACTAACTTGTTAAGTGTCAATCACAACATCGTCCTTCTACAGGAATATGATTCTTTATGCATGAATAAATCGACGTGCCAATATTCTAACATGCAATTATGGAGACCTACAAATCTAAGGCTTGTAATACATGCATTTTCATATTCTCTACACCTTTTATGTCTTTCCTGATAGACAAATGCCTGGAAAAATGTGGTCTGTATTTGACTAAGGGAAATACAAACGATGGATTCAGATCTGTGACCTATAAGATCAAAGTAAACAAAAGAAGTCTTCACCCACGCCTTTACCTGATGTAATTATGAATCAGGTTTCACGAAGTGGCGAAGAAAAAATAATGGCAAACATGGATTTTTTTTATACTGAAACCTCGGATTAAGTATTGAGTTTCTCAAACTATCTGAAATTGAAATTACTGATCTACAAGTTCTCGAGAACTACATTTTGTTTTGTATGCCTCTGCGGTTTGTTCTCTTCACACGAAAGCGGGTCTTTTGACCTAATACCATTAACCTCGATATGCACAAAAGAAACACAACAAAGTTGCACATATTTGAGATTTGTGTGCCAGATCTCATTGTTTTAAAAAATTATGGATGACCAAGTGTAATTTGAATTTAGTTGGGTGGGTAATGGGTTCATAAATATTATACATGTCTTTAAAGATTAATTTTAGAATCAGTTTTTAGAAAGAACCGATTGTCAACATAATGCACGAGGAAGGTACGTACATGACGAACGAAGACAAACGAAGTTAGTGATTTCAGAGTTGTTCTCTGACGCTTTACAACTACCAAGGAAAAAACACGAAAAGTAAGCGCTATGGTCAAAGACAAAAGACTGATTTTTTTTGTCGACTGACGATCGGTTAGCGTGAAACTCAAATAACGATTTTTATCTGAGTCCCTGAATGCTGCTTGATTTGTGAGATCATATATATATATATATATATATATATATATATACACACACGAGGGTCATTCAATAAATAAGTTGAATTTTTCGGTATATGAACTTCTAATACAGATAGAAGCTTACTCTTTTTTATTTTTTACTTTTTTTGTTTTACTTCTTTTTCACATGGATTTAATTTCTTTTGCAGATGAAAAAAAACAGAGTTTTGGCGATTAACAAAGATGGCCGAGCAAGAATCATGCTCCAGGGTTTAAAAGCGGTCAGTAATCAAGTTTTTGTTTGCTGAAGGGTGCAAACCAGTTGAAATTCATAGGAGAATGTCAACTGTGTATGGTGCCACATGTTTCAGCCAAAAAATGTCTACAAGTGGGCTAAATTGTTTAAAGAAGGACGGAGCAGTGTTGAGGATGAAGACAGCCCTGGGAGGCCTACAGAAGTGAGGTCTCCTGAGGTGATCGAATCAGTCAATGACCTCATTCAGTCTGACAGAAGGGTGACAATGGATGACATTGCAAGGACTTTGAGCTTATCTGTTGGGACAAACGCAGGGCTCATCAGTCAGAAGGAGTCATCTTGCATCATGACAACGCAAGGCCTCACACAGCAGCCCAAACGGTGCAGACCATCAACGAGCTGGGCTGGGAACTGCTCCCTCATCCCCCTTACAGCCCAGACCTTGCCCCTTCAGACTTTCACCTGTTTGGTCCCTTGAAAGCGTTCACGAGAGGCACGAAGTTTAAAAGTGACGATGAAGTCAAAGGTGTTGTGAACGACTGGCTGAGACATCAGTCCAAAGATTTTTACGCTGAGGGAATACACAGGGAATTTTTACGCTTGTGCACAGATGGGAAAAGTGTCTGACAGTACTGGGAACTACATTGAAAAATTTTAAAAAAGTAAGCTTCTATCTGTATTATAAGTCCTTATACCGAAAAATACAGCTTATTTATTGAATGACCCTCGTAGATTATATATATATATATATATATATATATATATATATATATATAGAGAGAGAGAGAGAGAGAGAGATATATATATATATATATATAGAGAGAGAGATATATATATATATATATATATATATAGATAGATAGAGATATATATATATATATATATAGATAGAGAGAGATATATATATATATATATATATATATATATAGAGAGAGAGAGAGAGATATAGATATAGAGATATATATATATATATATAGAGAGAGAGAGATAGATAGATATAGAGAGATGTAGAGAGAGAGAGATGTAGAGAGAGAGAGAGAGATGTAGAGAGAGAGAGAGAGATGTAGAGAGAGAGAGAGAGATGTAGAGAGAGAGAGAGAGATGTAGAGAGAGAGATGTAGAGAGAGAGAGAGAGATGTAGAGAGAGAGAGAGAGATGTAGAGAGAGAGAGAGAGATGTAGAGAGAGAGAGAGAGATGTAGAGAGAGAGAGAGAGATGTAGAGAGAGAGAGAGATGTAGAGAGAGAGAGAGATGTAGAGAGAGAGAGAGAGATGTAGAGAGAGAGAGAGAGATGTAGAGAGAGAGAGAGAGATGTAGAGAGAGAGAGAGATGTAGAGAGAGAGAGAGATGTAGAGAGAGAGAGATGTAGAGATAGAGAGATGTAGAGATAGAGAGATGTAGAGATAGAGAGAGATGTAGAGATAGAGAGAGATGTAGAGAGAGAGAGAGATGTAGAGAGAGAGAGATATAGAGAGAGAGAGATGTAGAGAGAGAGAGATGTAGAGAGAGAGAGATATACAGAGAGAGAGATATACAGAGAGAGAGAGATAATAAAAACTATACCATCAATCCCGGCATATGTCCTATCAGTGACGAACACATTTTGCTCGAAAGAAAATGAAAAATTTAATGCCTGCACCATCAACTGAACGATGCGTTATCTCCTTATAATTCAAATAGTCACGGATACCATAAAATACTTTTTCATCGTGATCATAAGATAATCAAACGAAGAGATTTATTTTATTCATAATCTGTACTTCATGTTACTATCCGGTGTGCGTTGCGATACATTACTGTAAATTATCCTATCGCCTTGTGTTGAGAAATTCGGAGATTTTAAAAAGAAAAAGGTTAGAAAAAGCATTTAATCAAAACTATTTGTTAGGAGGAAATAAAATTTCCGTTGATTCTAAGACATTTCTGAAAAGTACCGTATACACTCGTATATAAGCCGACTCAAGAATATACGGCATATTAAACTGGAAATTGTTGAATGGATATTCGGAGTGAATATCAAAATATAATAGTTGTTAGTGGTAAGACATTTTTGAAATAGTCAGTATTTTTTTCAAAAGAGAAGCATTAATTCCCAATCTATATATGTATAGTGAAGAATAATAACAGTAAAATTATTCAGTTATTCTTACAATTTGCCGTGTCTTTAATCTCGGCTCTTTCTTTAAATAGTGACCAAAATTTGCGTGTCTACTGTCTGATGCATCTGTAGCGTAAACTACAATATATATTCTCAACAGCAATACAAAGAGATGAAATTAAGTTTACTAGAAGAGACCACAACGGGAAACGGAACTTACATATCGGAGATAAACGATGCCTGAAAAGAATTCTCTGTAATCAGCGAAAACAATTGCATGACAAATACATAAATTAAAACTAAAGAGTTTACATGCATTATATTATCCAAAAGTACAGGGTGGTCCGAAAGTCAATGTCACCCATTGTCAAAAAGTAATGAGAACAACAGAAGAACAATTACTACAGTAATAGAAAGCCCATATACTGGATTCAGTTTATTCACTTTCCCTGACGCCGTCACACATCGAGAAGGCCTTTATGAACACAATGATTTTCGTGGCACAAAATGATGTGGCGCTATGTCCTGTGTGATATTTTACGAAGTTGTGCTTTGTTGACTGTTGCAAAGGCTCCCCGAACGGCATCCTTCAACTGATAGGTATTGTTCACGTGAAACTCTTCTTGGTAATACCCCACAGAGTGTTGTTACATTATGTAGGGGTGACAAGGCTTTCGGACCACCTGTATTTCAAGCGTCAAAATTATGTATTAAAAACAAAACTTGGTTGAAAAGGAGGAATAAGATTCTAAAGAAACGACTTACCCTGTCTGCAACGACCGTTCCAACAAATGACGAGATTTTACCTGGAAGAGTTAAACAAAACTGAGTAATTTTTTTTTTAAAAGTGCGTCGTCATAATAATCCACTTAATATTCAATCATTGTTTTATGAACTTTACAAATCCTGATGTGCACGTAAATAACACTGAAACGTCAGTTTGATTTGTTTTTAATGCAATATCAACTCCTTATGGGTCATTCAATGCCGAAATTGAATTTTCTTAGAAGCTTCAGTAATTTTTCTTTCGACAAATCTATTAATAATTTCTATTTTTCTTTTTAAATTTATACTTCCAGTTTTTATACCCCAGTTTGGAAGCTCACTATTTGTCCATAGCTGGGACCCTAAAAGGTGCTACCACCCGCGAGGGTGGACCCGGAAGCAACAGCAATTAAGAGGTGGTCCCATGTACCTCAAAACCTTCTGTTGGATGTAGTTGTTTGGCATAGCCAGGACTCGCCCGTTCGTATCCCATTGGTAGAAAGAAGTTCTGTCCGGACAGCTATTTCCCAAGAACGGGTACTTTGTGAAACAGACTTTAGAAAGAATGCTTCCTCGATAAATACAGTCTTAATATCTTCGATCTAGAATTCTATTTTATATAATTCGCCGATCCTCTAGATCGTATATCTCTTGTGCCTTGTATTGGGTGAAGACTAAAAAGTACAATTTGAAACAAGCAACATAGAACGAACTATGTTTCAGTACTACAAGTTACTATCCAATTTCAATCTCCATTTGTTATTTTCAATGCCCGATCTATGTGATGAATGAAGAAGAGTAGAATCACGTGCACATAAAAGAAAGGTGATTATGCTGAAAAATAAACATTCCTTATACGTACAGATATCAGACTACATAATATTCAAATGGATATATTTTGGTACAGATCATTCCTTTACAATCTTCTGTGGTAGATTAGTGAAGAAATACCAAAACGATTTTTTTAAAAATCATTTCTCCCCAAGCAAGGCGATAACAGCACTAAAACTCAAGGAGTTACTGGGAGTAAAAGAAAATGGGAAGACTTTAGTAAGAACCGGAAACCCAATCCTAAAGAGAAAACAAGAAAACCTCTACTCCTTTTCTGAAAATTCGGGGAGAAGTGTGAACCGAACAATAGGTGAGCCTACCTACTTTTATTCATATTATATTTTTACTCTATGCCGCGAACGTTTAGGACATGTCCGTTAATTAGTCTCCACAATTTCCTGTCTTAAGTAATTTGTGAGATTTTAACTTTCCGCTTCGCCCTTGATCTGCCATGCATCACTCGCACAGTTTCTCCTACCAGGAGAGGTTTGACGTCTTCAGGCCCATTTCTTACTAACTACCAGATATATCAGATAGCTCACTGATTGCAAATGTCAGTTTCATTACAGTTCCCATTTCCGCGATGCTCGCATATTCGGTGAGCAACTTCTTTTCCGAATGAAAATTTATAATCACCCTCCACCTTTCATTCTCTTTGTGTTCATAGTTCCTTAGTAGATTGCTCAGTTGATGACTATGCTTTGTCGTTAATGATGAGGAAATTGTCATTGATTTGTCTTTTTCTATCTGTTGATAGAATCTTTATTATTATTATTATGTGACGTTTCGACCAAGTACCCTCTCGCCATTTTCAGGTTCCTTTAATGCCGTTTCATGTTAAGTTATAATTCTTATTAATTTCGTAAGCATTTTACACTAAACATTATATTTAACAGCCTTTAATTGCACGTTTCAATATATTTACTATAATATTTTACGTTGGAGTTTAGAGTTCAGATTACGGTAGAGTAGTTATGCGTTCACTTCGCTCTTGGTAAAGACACAAAACCCAACGACTTCAGCTATGGTTTGTTTGCTTTGATTTTACGGCATATCAAACTCAGTGGGTCATTTAAAGCAGACAAAATTTTATTGTTGGTAATTTTTTGTTTTTAATCTATTACCGGTAATATTTTTTCTTCAAAAATTCCATTTCTGGTAATAATTTTCTTTCCATTATGTATCGCTAGTAATATTCTTTTTTTTCTTCAAAAAATGTATTGTTTTTTGTTTTTTAGATTTTTCTGTAGATCCCAATTTCTTTAATGACCTCAGCTATGAATGAAATAGCAAGCAAGCAGAGAATACCTGGGATTAATTAGCATTCATTCTAGTAGTAAAACTGCATTGAAAAGAGAGAGTATTATCCACTCGTCACTGAATCATGAGTAAATAATATTGTTGCTAAGTGTCCCCAAAAGAAACTATTTTTCATACAATAAGCCAACGTCGAGGAGTAAGAAACCTCTTCATATTGCATGGAATTGAATCTAGACAATTATTACATTTCACAAGATCCAGTCTTTTTTTGTTTTAAATAATTTTTTTACCAGCTCATTGTAGTCTTTATTCTGACATCCACTCAGACTCACCAATTGGTTATACAGTTTCAAAGTTTGATTTGCTTTTTATAACAGATGCGAGTGTTAAATCCTTTAAGTTCACTGCCTCATTAATTACAAGCGTATCTTTGTTATCAGTTACTTTAATGTCCCCATCTTTCGTAAGACTTCTACAGTTCTCATGCTACGCGCACAGCATTATCGGCTTATCTCTGATTAAATTATTCAACTTTCACTGCCTTATAGTAGATTAGATATTTCACTGTTTTTCAGTTCTTCTCGATTTTTTTCCTGATACGATGACAGCCTGTTCAGTTTCTGAAAGACGACATTCACTCTTCCTATGCGTTTTCGGATTTCTGTGACAGACATTCCATTGTATGTCACTAAATTTCGCGCATACTTATCTGTCGACACTTGACTGATTTTGATGTCTACGATAAGTAACTTGTAATTTCCCATGGTTTATTTACAGACAATCATGAGTTTTGTCTTCGTAAAGTTAACCTTTAGTTTTGGCTTACTATGACTATGTTTTAATAGTTTGACGTCAAAAATCAAAACCAAGTTTTACCTTGGAGAAGAATTTAATCTTTTCTGTGCTATTTGTCGAAGGATTACGGCCATATCATATTCACAGAGTCCCGTAAGATCACCGAATTTAAGCAACGGCGAAACAGGTCAGTGCCTCGATGGGTGACCGATTGTTAATACCAGGTAATTTAAACTTGGATGTGCGGCTGGTGTGACGGATAACGACAGAATTTTTAATCGGAGAGCCGAGTTCAAATTCCAGTTGGGTTCGTTATATTCACTTACGCATAAACATCCCTGGGAAAGTTATGAATCCAACTCTCCCTCCTGCTATAGGTTAATTAGTAATAGCTGTATCAGTAAATCATTACCTTTGAAGATATTCTTACAATCTGAAATGTTTTTCTCCATTTAAATAGCCTGCGAAAGGTTGATAATCCATAAAAAAATGCTAATTGTTTGTACTTTCCTACCAGTTTAGACCAATCACAACCTTTCATACACCAATAAAAAAGGGTCAGTCGGGTGAAAGAGGAGAGACTATTAGTTCTTTATGAATGAAGAAGCTTGTGCATGGAGAATTGCGAATACGTATTTTTTACCTCCTTAGATTTATAGCCGAAACTTTTTCTAACGTTGGACTTGGGTGGTTGACTTAAGGCCGTTGGAATTACAACTTTCCAATTGCTATTTTCCCCACATAAATAGTTATTTCTGTGTTCCTTATGTTCCTGCCATCAGACAGTGTCATCTACGAAGTTCGTTCTGATAAGGTTATATCCGCTGAAAAATAAACCTTAGTAGGCCGCCTAGTCCGCTTAGAATCACATCACTGTGCAGGAAAACTAAACCTGCAGAGAAAACCCTTGTTTCACACCAGAAATTATGAATTACTTGAGTATTTTTTCCAAATAAATGAATATTTCCTAATACATAGTATTCCCATTTTGGCAGAGACATCGTCAGTGGTTTTTATTCAAGTACTTATGCAAGATGATGTGGTGGTATTATTATACAACCAGACATACGGACTAGCGTCCTCATCTTGCTTGTATTTATCACATCTGGATTGCATTGAAAACCTATAAAATATATTTGCATAATCTATGAAATTTAGTTAAAAGGTCTTTCTGTATTTGTATTACGGGTCCAGATATTCTCATAATGAAGTATTTAGTATTTATTTATTATCCCGGTGTCTTGTGCCATGCTGCACTACTTTTGCATCATTTTTTTTTTATCTAATTCAGTTAGGAGATCTATTCAGAGTTCTAATGATCATTTATAAACAATGGAGATCTCAAAATTAACTAAATACGAAATTTGAAATATCTGGGAAGTGTTTTTACAAAGGACGGAAACAGTTGTACCGAAATCCGAAGGTGTATCGGAATGGCAAAAGATAAACGTTAAGGAAATCATTGCTTCCACACGTTAAGCAAAGCATTAAGAAACAGAAACTTTTCGATAGAAACAAAAAAGAGTGTGCTGAAAGGTTATTGAATATCTATTCTCCTCTATTGCAATGAATGTGGGAAAATCTCACAGATGAAGAGAATGGAGGCAACAGATATACGATTCCCGAAAGAAGTACTGAACATGTGAATCACGAAGAAGTTTTAAAATAATGGATGCAAGACGGGTGCCTATAATTCTGATCAGAATAATAATTGAAATTTATAGGACAAAAAGGAAAGTGGGTTTGAAATTTTGACACGCACAGGACATACTGAAGGCAAGAGGAGCGGAGGAAAACAGTAAGCTACCTAACGAACTTATGTAAATGGGTAGCACAAGTGTGAGGAATAATAAACAGAAAAATATTACTAAGAGCTACCAAGGCTAGGAAGTTGTTGAAATCTAAGATTGTCTACGTCTTGATGGAACAATACACATAGAAGAAGGATCAGTTTCGGAACGCGACTCATCAAGCTGTTTGACTGTACTCGCTTCCCTTTGGAACAGATTTAATTCGAAGCACTATTTCGTTTATCACTTTCATAAACTAAATCATTGATTGATTTGTTTTTTTTTTGTTTTTTTTTTACACCTCATCAACCCATTCGAAGTTATTTAAAGTCAGAAAATATTTTTATAGATGGTAAGAATTTTTTGTTTAAGGATAATGATTTAGTGATGAAAGTCTCACTAATTATCTCGTAGCAGGAGGAGAAACGTGGATTCATAACTTTCCGAAGAGTATTTACACGTATTTGAATATAAAGAACACAACGGGAATTGGAACTCGGCTTCCGATTAATAATTTGGAGTCGTTATCCATTACACCACCTGCACATCCAAACTTGCAGCACCTTGTATTTCCAATCGGTCACCTATCTAGGTACGGATCAGGCTCAACGTTGCCTAAATTCGATGATCGTACGGGGACCGGTGTTGCAAGGTGATGTAACCGTAAGCCCATAAACAGAATCATCAATAAATAAAGTCGTTGAAGGTTAACAAGCAGCTGTATGACGATGTCATCTGGATCTGTTCCTTTTCCTAGTGTTGAGCACTTTTTTTATCATTTCACGCCCAAGTAAGGCGGCAATGCCACTAGTACGCAGGGTGTTACAGAGGGTGAAAGTGAAAGAGATGATTGAGAGTAGGGAGGATTGAAGAAAGGGAAAAAGAGGAATGGGGTTCAAGAGAGAAGATGGCAAATGACATTGCATTTAAATTTTTGAAGATTGTAGTTATCAGGGAGGCAAATTTACGGAAGTGAATTCCACAGGTGGGAAGTGCGAGAAAAAAACTGTTGGAGTCGAAGTGGTGGTTGCATTTAGCTATTTCAGCAGCAAACGGGTTGGGAAAATGCTTATTAGTGCATTTGTTTTGGAAATATTTTTAGAAAAGACAGAGATGAGAAAATGACTGAAGTCGAGATGCCATGTCAGGATTGATTACATTGCAGATCCTTCTTTGGATTTTGTCAAGGATCTTCAGATGTAGAACATGGCAACAGTATTCAACTGACACAAATATTAATATCACTGATCATTCAATATTTGTTTCTCATGTATCGTAACTTGCTCCCCTTCATGAACATAGAAGAGTTGTCCGATGTATTGAAAACAACCTCTATTGTAAAATTTCCCTGTTTTCCCTTACAATTGTTCCGTCGATATTACATGCACAATTCCAAATGACATTTCTTGCCGTATTTAAATCCTGTGAATTTCTACATTTTTCTTTGTAGTTTGAGCGATCTATAACGTTTTAGGTTGGCTTCCTTACACTTATGTTTCGTATCCTTATTTAAATCCTGTTCTGTACCACTTCTTGGCATTATCTACTGTCTCTTTAATTAGATCGAGAATTGCATATATCATCCGATTCTTTTCTCTTGTTTTCTTCCTTTAAAATAATTTATTTCCCTGTTATTATTGCTTCATTAAAAGGTAATCTAATTCTACTTCACGACTTTCTCCAAACCTACATACATGTTTTTGAATAGAAGATCAAATATAGATCAAGTATGGATAGGAATCCGACAAAATGATAGGATAAAGAACAAATAGGAAAGACATCTCAATCTAACCTGTTTCAATCTATTAAAGCTTCGTCAGACATCAAGAAAGCAAACAGACGCAGATTAAGGATATGTTGTGTTTGGTTAGTTATTATTGGTTAGATACGAGTCACGTGTAATGAAGTAACATTTAATATTCAAATGTGTGAGAAACATTCTGGACGCTAAAGTGTGTAAAAGTGAAACGCAGCAATGTTTCGAAAACTTTCTTTTTCGTTTGATTTTTCATTAAAGCACATCTCATACGTATTTTGTATATATCTTCATTGATTTTTATGTATTAGAAAGACAAGTTACATTCATGAATAATGGATCTATAGAAAAGGTTGAAGTAATGTAGTTTTTTAAACTTATGTTAATAGTTGTTAATATTGCTATAAATATGTTTTCATAATATCTTCTCTTTAAAGGGTTACGTTCTTTTTTAAATAAGGCTGGCATTGGTAAAATTAAAGTTATCTTCCACGTCGTTGTGGTACAAGACAGGAACGTTTGAAAGATTATCTAATCGCGAGACTCTTTTGTGTTGTTGGATGCGCGCTTTTAGATCACGTGATATCTCCCTAATGTACATGTTATTGCACTGTAGACATTTGATTTGATAAACTCCGGCATTTGAATTGTTTTTGTTTTATTTTTCATCCTGATTAAATCTCCGATAATCTTGGAAGTGGTGGTAATGATCCCCGTGTCAGAGATGGCTCATTCATTTGCGAGTTTAGCTGAAGTGTTGGAGGGTAAGAAAATGAATTTCGTATAATTTTCGTTGGAAGTATTTGTTTTTGTTTTATTTTATGGATTTTCTAAGCTAGTTAATTTTTTTTTTTGCGTTTATGATGAAATGGTATGGATAGTGTAGAAGTTTGAATGTGTCTTCAATATAATCCTCTCTTTCACTAATATATTTAGGTCTACATATCCTAAGAGCTCTAAGGTAAAATCCTATAATTTAATTGTCCAGTTGTGGTGCAATTAGAAATTGATAAGGCCATTTTTGTTAGTGAGTTTTCGGTAAACTTTAAAATCTAATTTTTTATTGTCACGTATTAATAAGCTATTGAGGAAATGTAAAGAGTTATTAGTTTCAAATTCGTGTGTGAATTCGATGATTGGTACAACCTTGAGTTTAGCTATTATGCTTAAAAGGTTAGTATATTGGGGATAAAATAAGAGAAGGTTATCAATTAGGTAAGTAGAGCTGCTAAGTGTGATATATCTTTAAATAGGACATATTCTAAGCATTTTAGAAAGAGGCAAGCGAGAACACCGCTGATAGGAGACCACATGAGTAAACCGAATTTTTGTTTGTAGAATACGTTATTGAAAGAAAAGAAAAAGTGGTTAGTGATTAATTTACATATCTTTATCATTTTGTGGACGGAGAGAGGAAGCTTACCGTAGAATTATTGAGGTGACTTAGTATATTAAGGCATTTCGTGATGGATATATTAGTATATTAGTTATAGTGATTTCATCTCTAAACTAGCCATAGACATTTACGTGTTTTATTCTTTGGAGTAAGTCACAACTGTAACGGCATGTTTCTTCATAAATGGAGTTGCTGTGGAATTTAATTTTTCTAGTTTTATCCTTAGTTTGCATATGACTCTAGGTAAAACATTCCCAGTCACTTAACACGTGGTTATGTTTGAAACCTACATTTCTGAATCGTCTGCTGGTTTTGTTCATTGGCTCCTTTCGGGCTTTTCTATGCCAGTTAGCGCCATGATTGCGTTTCTAGCCAGATATTGGTTATTACTTAGCAATATGCTGTGCACCAATGAAACACTTTCTCGCCGTGTTCGGTAGGCGATCCAAGTCTACATTTGTCGAGCATTTCACTATATTATTTCTTTCCTACTTCAGCATTTAGGTTTCCCCAATATTAATTTCTTTTGACTTGCGCTGTGACTTCATATTTTCTCGGCTTCTGTAAAACTTATTGGTTTACTATTCGATGCATTCTGACGTCAATGCAGATACCGCCATCTTGAATAACTTCCCATTCATTTCCAACGAAATTGACAACTGTCAGAACCAAAAATTCCAATTATTGTTTTTTATATATTAGTCAGTTTCCTTTAATTTTCCTCTCCAGTTTAAATACTCCTGTAGTCATAGCGAATATAATCACACACCCCCACTATTCGTTTTTACATTTTTTCATAAAGTCTAAAATGTTGATATTTAGCCTTTCTATTTCATAATTTATTATTATTTTTTGTTACCTTTCCGTATTGTTTTTATTTTCCATATTGCACTTATGAATTTGTATTTTTGCAGACGGTCGTCGGATGATATTCAGGCGACTCATGTCATACATTTTTCAACTAACTAGATTATGAGTCACTTTCGATTTTTTTTCTTTTTTCTCGAGTGATTTCGGAGGCGGGGGTTCTCGGTGACTGCGATGATTTTTATCGAGAAACCACCTGGAAGGATACAAAACACGATTATCTTCCTTTGGTCGAGATAAGTCACGTGGATCACGCGACAGACGCTGGGTGACGTCACTTTCAATCGGTTCACAGCAGCCACACCGGGCGGTTGTTTTTCTTTTAGCTTGGGCCAAGGGCCCTGGCTGAGGCTAAATTTGCCTCCTCCATTAAATGCTACAGCTTATAAGAACATGGCACAGCTTCCCTATCGGAATACCTTCCCCGAATATAGAAAGAAAGGGATTTTTTGCCAATGTATAAATGATGTGGAGATGGAAGAATTGATCGTCTGAAAGCGTTACGCTGTGACTGCCCCACCCGCAAATAATTGTCATAATGTGAACTAGAGATTCATACTTAAAACAATCAAAGTTTTACAAGTATAATACGTTACATTCAAGTATCCGATCATTGCAAATATTAGTGCCAGATTTTCATTGTTAATGAAATGACTGCAACTTGACACTGGCGTTTGTTTTGTTGCCGATTTCTTGTGTGTTCCAGATTATAACTTGCATCGTTTCAGTGCCATGCACACTTTGTAAAATGTTCAAGTTTTGTACACATATGAATGCCTTAAAGATGGAGGATGAAAAGTTGCACTTTCGCCACATGCTCGATGAATTTTTGAAAGGAGTGCGCGTCTGAAATGCAACAAAAATATTCAAAATTTTATTTGGGTCGTGTTCTAGCTCGTTGAACGGTCAACCATTCTTTGGGGTGACATTCCGACGTCAACGAAGAAACCATCTACCATCATAGGGAATGAACCAAACATTTCGAGGGAAGAGATTGCTAAGAGTATTAAATTTCGATATCTCAACTGTCTTTAATCATTTAAAAAACTTTTGTTCATGAAAAACGGTCGATTTTGGCAAATCGAAAATGTTTCATTTTCCACCACGAAATCGCAAGACGGCATGTTGCATAACAGACCTAGCAGAAGCTTAAAGAGTTGAAGTGAGAAACCCTTCTGTACCCACCGTCTTCTGACTTGACTCCTTCGAAATTTCATTTGTTTCAGTCTAAATAGAACGATATAAATGAGAAAAATTTGACTACAAAGTCAGTTGAAAACTACCTCACAACCTTCTTCCGACAAACAGAAAAAAATGTCTACGGAAATAGCACCAACCTTATAGAACAATAAGAAACAGTGGAGACTATGTACTTAACCAAAATGTAAAACTTTGTAATTTTCTAATCAGGCACGAACTTTTCCTATGATCTAATATTAGCTATTACTTCCTGCCTGTATAAATATATTTGCTCTTCTAAGTGACATTGCCTATTATCTATACAAAGACTACTTCGTGAAGAGGAGAAAGGTCTGTGTAAGTACGGCTATAATTAGTAATGACAGCTGCTCAAGTGTTTCGATCCCAATGCAGTTGACGTATTCAATTAAAAAAAATCCCAATAAAATTTACATAAGAATAAACTATGATTTTACTTAAAGAGTAGATGATTTGTTGTTTAATATGAACGATGGAATTAAGCAGTCAAATTTTTAATATCATATCTCTTCAGGATGTTGGCGACTATGACTCGCCACAGATAACTTATCTGTGAATTGCCATGACGTCTTGGTAAATATAGTCATGCTATTTCCTGCGCTCTGGGAACGCTTACCCAGACCGATAACATCACCTTCCTAACAGACCATGGTGAAATTCTAACCAAAATCCCGTGGTCGGAAAATGAATGGTTTACCCACTCGAATACGCACCCATATTTTCCTTATATTAATAGGTGGGCTCTGTGGGTGTTATAAAAACAAATGTACCAGATCAGGTATCGCCAACATAGACTAAGTAGCTACCATAGTAGACCGGTGTACTCGGAAAACAAGTAACCTTCCAAAATATGCTCGGATTTTCTGTCAAAATAACAGAGACTGAATTGAAACAGCAAAACCAGTCGAAGGTTCCTCCTACTTAGTGGCCTAAACCAGGCTCATTAATTTTATTTTATTTTTAGAGATAAAAGTTCACAAATTCCGTAAATTCTTCCTGTCACAATGTCATTCCTGAACTTCACTATTGTGATCGTTCAATTTTCTTACCAAAAAGGGCTGGTTCTCAGTCATATCACTTACTTGAAGAAGGCTCAACCGAACCCTCCTATTCATAAACAGTCACTTCCACCTACCCCTGATAACTGCCCACCCATTTCTATATTTTGGACTAAAACGTGATGAGGCCTTTCACAAAATTAAATTTTTGTTTCACTAAGGCTAAACGTGCCACATTATTCCTTGCTACTAGACAGGATTTAAAACTTGAATTCAAACAGTTCTCTAAACGATTAACCGACGCATACTTCTGAATTTTACACAGGTGGGATCGTTTCTTTAGCAATCTCATCCAGATTCTTTTCAAGTTACAAATTACCAAATAATCAAACTGCCTTGAGTATTATCCTTACCAAAAAGCATCCGCTTCGCCGTGACCTATAAGTGAACCCTTGGCTGGGAGAGAGTTGTTTATTACCATACCAACTTCACATCGAATGCCATATTATATGCAATTTATATCACAATAACCAACTAATATTGGCGGCGATATAGATATTAAAGATATATTCTAGTTCCATAGTTTCTTTCCCTTCTCAATTAAATACGATAAAATTTTCTCTTCTCGATAATACCTAACTTTCACGTTCGTGAGCATCACAAGGTGTTCAAACATTAACAAACCCTGTTTGATGGAAATTTTACGCTGTTTATCTTGCGATAACACCTACCAGAAGATTTCAGGCTAACCCGTCACGAATTTTGATATGCAAAAAGATGTTAATAGTTATTTGTTGAACAAAGTTTGGCAAGCGGCCACCATTCTTAGGGAAGCCACTAAGAAAGAAACCTACCAGGAATGATTCGCTCTTCGAGAAATACTCGACAGATAATTCCAAGAACTGTGTACTGTATCCAAGCACTTGATACAAGTAATAAACTTTACTCGCTACTCAAAGGATGATCGATTTGTTAAAGATTTTGATGTTTTCGTTGTACCAGTAAGCCACCATTCATGCTTGGCCCAAAGTCTTGCACAGCCAGCTGCATTAAGAATCAATCGATTAAACTCTTTCCGGGACACCAAGTTGACTGATCTCTTTTGTGATGTCAATGATCAGCTTCAAACGAACAGTGAGCCTGGAAGGAAATGACATAGCATTAGCCGTTTGGAATTAAATTTTGCTTTGAGAGAAGATTATATCACAGACTGCTGTTGACTGCCACCTTCAACTCATTGGAAGTGAACTTTATTCTAGTGCACAGAGAGAAATGTTCATTTTTCTTTCTGTCAGTTCCATCTTAGACTGGAACGCAACGTTCTCTTCGCACCGAACATATAACGACTAAACAAATCATTTAATATTTTCTACTCAGATTTTAAAATTCATTAAAAGCATTGGAAGATATTTTAAGAAAACGATAACGCCCTGAAAGGCACACGGACAACACTACCATCAAAGACGGTTACACAGTAATTAAGAACAAGTATTATGTTTATTTCTCAGTTTCAAATAGTTTAATGTAAACAATCTAAAACAACGAAAAGTTGGGGGGAAAAAAAATCACTGTATCCAAATAGAATGTATCAGGTCTTTAGTTTCTGTAGCAAATAAAAAAAAAGGTTGATTTTTTTTTCTAACAGATTTGGTAACAACAATAATAAAAATTTGCAATAATATATTTACGAGTTCCCCCCCCCCCGCCAATTAAATTAATTTTTCTACAATCTCCTTTTCAATACTCTTCACTCGATGGTTATGCGTTAATCATATGGGTCGAACATTATACGGTGAAAACTCTGCTGATATCCGTTTCCGGTTATCGACATCATTATCCACTAAAAATAATAGTGGTCTTCAAATTCCTGCATAGGCACTTTAATTGATCGTTGCTTGGTTCTTTCATGAGCTCTCAAATATCTTCCTCGACTTGCATTTGTTTTGATAACAAATAGCCAAATGCAACAGAGAAGTTTGATGCTTTACCTGGAAACAGCTCACCATAGAATCGTCCTACAGTGCGAAAGAAGACTAGTTTCCAAGCCAGTATATCATTTGGCCTTAGATGAACACATGCAGATACGATATTAGATTCAGTTGCTGGTTCATTTCAGCCAAAGGCGCTTCATATGGTTAACAAGATCTGCTCTGGAGAGACTAGCTAGACTACACACTGAACAGATGCGTCTTGGAGATAATTCTAGATCGTAAATCTTACATTGTTATGGCGTCTTTTCTGATATTTCGGGTGCCTCGTCAAAGATCTGAAAGTTTCCAATTCCCTCATAAATACGACGCCACAACTGACTTGTTTGAAACCAGAATTTAGTTTTAATATCTGCATATTATGTTGCATCTAGTCGTTATATCGCTTTTTGTATTAGGTGAATGCTTACCAAAGACCACGTCTCGGAATATTCTTGTAAGTCTGCCATCCTTTTCTGCCATATGCCTAGCCCAACTTGATTGTGTAGGTTATATATTGTTATATCCACACATTTCTATTATAGATATATATTTCAGAAGCTATCAAAGAAAGTAGATTTTCCATATTTAATCCTAAAAAATTGAGGACTTTTCTTGGTGGATCGATTTTTTCCAACTGGTATTAATTTGTTTTTAAAGTTATTAAAAAGAAATACTAGCTAAATCAATTTACTAAGAGAAATTCCCATCTTCATTCACTTCGATATCTAATAAGCAACTGATGCAAAAGAAATTCAATATGAGACGGTGCGGAAAAATATGCCGTCCAATCCACTTCCAAACATTTCACCAGATTGAACTTTTTTTTCGAGCTGAGAACTTCCCACTCCACTTTAGCATAAAAAACTGTGAAATGATCTTAATTGCTATAAAACACGCGTATTATACTAAGTGTATGTTTGAGACACTCTTTACGATACTTGGCGCCAAATTCTCGTACCTACCTGCCATCAATAATGCCAGCACATTGAAACCAGTGTAATCTGTGGATACATATTTTGTTGTAGTGTGGCACCGTGCATATTAAAAACAACCAAAAACATTAACCTAAATATAAAACTAAATATCCGATGAAATTAATGTTAAAAAACAAAGTACGGCTATCATGTAAATCTTGCTCCTAAGCGTAATGTATGCTTGCCACAATAAAGTGAGGAATGAAATAACGAAGAAAAAAATCTATTCCGAATAGAACAATTTCAGATAACCTTATGACAGGCGAGTCTTTGAAACTGTCTATATTGCAGATTATTTAAGCATTTGCGATAAAATTTCAAAAGAAAAAAGTTACTGACGAGTAACCGTTCCCTCTTCAACAGATAATATCTCAAATGATTTGCCATTATTAGATTCTTCAAAAAAATAATAAAAATTTAAAAAAAAATGTTCATTTTTATCTGGTACAAGTTATCCGGAGTTGCCGAGTGATAAGATCTTACAATTGACCGATTACTTTTGCTTTTCTGTTTTCAATTAATATACCTTTCTTGACAAATATTTTTAGTTGAAGAGATTTTTTCAGGCTTCTTTCACATGCATTTTCTTGCGTACATATTCCAAAGGTTGTTCTAGCTTTTGTATTCTCCAGTGTATTCTTGTAACAAACGAGAATCTCTTTTTGTAAAGCAGGTTGGCGAGTTCTGCATTCTTGCTATGGTTGGTCGCATTTAAATTTGAAGTCAAAAGTTGGGAGATTTTCTGCCTCAAATAATGACATCAGTATCTTGTGATAAACGTAATTTTAACGAATATTCTCGTCAGTATCGAATCGAATAAAGACAAGCGTATATTACCATAGGAATTTTTAGGAAAATGTAATTTAATTAAACGTTCGTTCTTATCAATGATTAATTATTGGTATTTATTTAAATATGTAACTTTTTCTTTGATGTGAATTATATACAATAATTTAAAATCTCAATTACAAGTATAGCAAATAGTAATGATTAATGTTATTTTTCAATTGTGTATTTCGTGAAAAAATACTTTGAAATGCAAACCAATATGTAATCACAGTAGCAAAGATTTTTAATACAAGTTCAGTCCTCTGAAGTAATATATATATATATATATATCGTAGTCATTCAAAGAATAAATTAATAAAGTTAATTTATTTAATGTTGAATTCACTTCGCTAACAGATTAAGGCATTAACTTACTGACCACTCGCTGAACGACTGTCCTTGTTTTATTAATTGTACAATGGATTAGATGTTCGATCCATATTATTTGTAAGTACTTTCGGTGAAAACATTCACCATCTTCAGGCATAGATGTTAATTTTTCTCAATTTCGAGTAATATCAGGTAAAAACCCCAAGACGAAAATGAATGTCAGACTTGTTGAAAAATGTTTTAAAGTGTGCTGTTATTAACAGTTAAGAATATCTTTGAACGTGCAGAATTGCGATACTAGATTTTTTAATATTGTAGTCATGTAGTAATTCAAAATTTCTATTGCCGTGAGTTGTTTTTTTCGTTAACGTGATACATTATTGGCCAAATAATTAGAGTAATGTCTTAAATTTCACTTTTGTTTTTTTTACTGTGGATCAAAGATATTTTCAAATTATGCAGCTTAATATCGTAAAATAGTCATTCAAAATAAATTAATAACGTTAATGTATATATTACACACACATGGTACCCAGTAAAAACGGTAAATTCAAAAGTAAATTATTTAGCTGTCATGATTCATGCGCAAACTAAATCTTCGTAGATGTTCGAAATGTTTGCCTGGATGTTCAACAAAGTTGGGAGCGTTGTAACTAGGAGGCAGTAGCTTTATTTAAGGTCATGAATATTTAAGAAATATATGCAAGGTCAATTATTCCTGGAAGATAAGACAGATAATAAATGTGCCGTTTTTTTTTTAACTAGGCACTCTGTATATATAAAAGTCTAAAGAAAGATACTATTCTTATTTCCTTTAGAACTGCTGAAATCTGGACCTGCAACATTTATTCATGAATATGTAGTAAGAAAAAAGGGACAATGAAGTTTATAGATTGACTAAGAAAGAAATTACAAAATCTCCTACAGAAGGTAGCGACAGAGAGTGTGAAGAACGGACTAAGCATAAACTACAAGAAAATAGAATGCATGGTCATCTGTAAAAGGATGAAACCGAAATGCGATTTTCAGGTCGGGAACACTAGAATCCAGCAAACTCGACAGTTTAAATATCTGGGAAGCGTTCTCACAGAGGACGGTAAATGAGACACTGAAAATCGTTGACGTACTGGCATGGCCAAGGGTGCATTGCAAAAGCTGAGCAGAGTATTGCGAGACAGGAGGATTTCGTTGGTAACAAAGAAAATAATACTGAGCTGTTTATTTTTAGGGCAGCGAATGTTGGACGATTTCCTCAAAGATGAAGATTCGAGGCGACGGAGATGTGGTTCTACAGAAGGATGCTAAGGATATCATGGGCTGAACGTGTGAGCAACGATGCGGTCTTAAACCTGGCGGAGGCTTATACTTAACAATCAGGAAGAGGCAGCTGAAGCTCCTGGGACACATAATGAGGAAGGAGGACCTGGAGAAACTATACTCACGGATCGAATAGAGGGAAATTTTGGTTTGGTTCACGGTTTATCAACCTCAATGGGTTATTTAATGCCGACAATTTTTATTGCCAGTAATTTTTTTTTCAAAAAAGTATTTCTGGTACTAAAATCTATCTTTACACTTCGTAGTGTTTTGACCCCAGTTTGAGGGTTAAATATTTACCCATAGCTGGGGCCCTAACAGGTGCTACAACCCGGGTCAGGGTGGACCAGCAATTAAGCGGTGAATAGAGGGAAAGACAGACAAGGCAAAACAACGCATGATATACCTAGCGGCTTTAAGCAAGTAAATTACAGAATGTGGACTGGGGGATGAAGCAGAGGAAAGGAACTTGTTAAGAGCTGCAAGGGATAGGGATAGGTGGAGAGCCATGATCGCCTACGTCCTGAAAGGACACGGCACATAGAAAAGAAAGAAATTAAGAGAATTTTCATATGTAGACTTACATTGTATACTGTCCAATGTATATGATTGATGGAAAAGCGTCAAATTAAGAGCAGTGACTAGAAAGGAGATTATAAGGATTAAGTAAAAGATTTAAATCTTCATGAAACGTACACAATATATGTTTTCATACGAGGTTTCGTATAATATTCTCGGCCGGAAACACTTTCCAAGATCTGACCAAATCTTTAAATACATTCATTTTTAGAAAAGATTCCTCGGTAGGCCTAGAACTGTCTAGCACATCTTCCTCTTCATCTCAGAAAATACGACGTACCTTTTTCTTTTGAGTAATCTTTATTTAATTTTTACTATTTTCTTACAATTTTTTTTAACTGATGTTTCAAGATTAGATTTATTTTTCGATATTATTTCTCCAAGTACGTACAGTCATTGTGGTTATCTACCGGGAGTGAAGTTGTTTTCAAGGCGGATTTTTGCTTTCCAAAGTGTGTTATTTTCATAGTCTAGAAAAATATTATCGAAAATACATCTATAATCTTGAACCATTAGTAAAAGACTTTAAATAAATGAAGACGATTACATTTTTTTTTAATTCTCAAAAGTAATATTTATATGGCCTTCGAGTATTAAAAAATATTACTACAAAGACAAATAAATCAAAAAAGAACGAGAGCACACGCAGAGAGAGAGAGAGAGCCGCACACGGACAGAGAGAGTGGCACACACACAGGGAGAGCCACACACACAGGGAGAGACAGCTGCACATGCATCGACAAAGAGAGAGAGAGAGACAGCTGCACACGCACAGAGAGAGTGAGAGAGAGCGAGCC
>OZ038480.1:102862852-103360352 GCA_964036315.1 Acanthosepion esculentum | reverse complement strand
AAAGAGGAAGGAAGAAGGGCTTGGGAAAGGGAAAGGAAGAAGGGCTTGGGAAAGAGGAAGGAAGAAGGGCTTGGGAAAGAGGAAGGAAGAAGGGCTTGGGAAAGGGAAAGGAAGAAGGGCTTGGGAAAGAGGAAGGAAGAAGGGCTTGGGAAAGAGGAAGGAAGAAGGGCTTGGGAAAGGGAAAGGAAGAAGGGCTTGGGAAAGAGAAAGGAAGAAGGGCTTGGGAAAGAGAAAGGAAGAAGGGCTTGGGAAAGAGGAAGGAAGAAGGGCTTGGGAAAGAGGAAGGAAGAAGGGCTTGGGAAAGGGAAAGGAAGAAGGGCTTGGGAAAGAGAAAGGAAGAAGGGCTTGGGAAAGAGGAAGGAAGAAGGGCTTGGGAAAGAGAAAGGAAGAAGGGCTTGGGAAAGAGAAAGGAAGAAGGGCTTGGGAAAGAGGAAGGAAGAAGGGCTTGGGAAAGAGAAAGGAAGAAGGGCTTGGGAAAGGGAAAGGAAGAAGGGCTTGGGAAAGAGAAAGGAAGAAGGGCTTGGGAAAGAGGAAGGAAGAAGGGCTTGGGAAAGAGAAAGGAAGAAGGGCTTGGGAAAGAGAAAGGAAGAAGGGCTTGGGAAAGAGGAAGGAAGAAGGGCTTGGGAAAGAGGAAGGAAGAAGGGCTTGGGAAAGGGAAAGGAAGAAGGGCTTGGGAAAGAGAAAGGAAGAAGGGCTTGGGAAAGAGGAAGGAAGAAGGGCTTGGGAAAGGGAAAGGAAGAAGGGCTTGGGAAAGAGAAAGGAAGAAGGGCTTGGGAAAGAGGAAGGAAGAAGGGCTTGGGAAAGGGAAAGGAAGAAGGGCTTGGGAAAGAGAAAGGAAGAAGGGCTTGGGAAAATTGGATAATCAGGACAGAGAAAACGGCGCATAACCTACCTAGTGGGCTTGTGTAAACGGATAGCAGAACAAGGTTTAGGAGAAATAACAGAATACAAAATTTATCTAGGAGCTACAAAGGAAAGGAAACTGTGGAGAGCCATGATAGGTAACCTCCTGAAGGGAACTTGCATATAGAAGATGATGTGCTTGTAGAAGTTATGCGTCCTGGAGTTTAAACGACAAAATAATAATAGTCCTGAAGCCAAAATTATTTTCAAAATATCGTTATATTCAAGTGTTGCTTTTTTTTATTATTATTTGCCTCCTGACTGATAATTGGTCAATTATATAAGCGCTTATGTTTATGTGTGGGAATGATATGAAGGGAATAACGCCTGAGGATCACTTATCGCGGATAACGTAACAGCAATTTCACAATGGGTTTGCTTTTTTTATTGTGAATGGAAGAAGAGATAACACCGTAACGAGAAGAATCACACATTCCGATTTAAATATATTTAATTATTTATTCACAAATTTACCTGGCATGGCCTGAGAGAGTATGCAGGTAACATCGCTTATACTTGAAATATCTTCACTACTAATTCTGCATCTCAGACTAAATGACAAGGTATTTGCTCAATGCAACGAGAACACCGACTCTCCTATAACTCCTGTTCATTACGACGCACAGCTGTCTGGCTGCCTATCCACATCTCGGCTAGCGATTCGTCACTTTATTTATTTCTGTTATCTCTTTAGTCCATTATCAGAAAAATCAAGTAAAGCTAGCCTCTATTTTACACCCTTATATGGGTATTAAAATCAAAGAAGAGGTAGTTGAGCCATTACCATTGGCGTCCTTCTGCAAACATTAATTTTTTTTTTCATCTCTTTAGAAATACTGATGTAAGGAAAATCATTTTGTCATTTTAACAACACAAGCATATGGTGAGACTTTCACCTCAGAAAAAATTATTTCTATGTATAAAAAATATCCAGTTGTGGAGCAACCAAATAGAGAAAGCAAACAGTAGGACTTCCCTGCCAGTTGGTACACGCGTTGCTACTAGTGTTCCTTCTGTGATCTCTTCCGTCATCCATGATTTCCAGAATAAAAACAAGTAAAGCTAGCCTCCATTTTATACACCTATATGGGTATTAGAATCAAAGGGGAGGTAATTGTCATTAACAGTCACGTCCTGAAGTTCGATTTCTTTCTGATTATCGTCTCTTCTTTCTCCCCAGACGACTCGCAGTTGACTGTTCGAAGATGCAAGCTATATATTATCGTAACTGAAATTCGTTGTCCTCCGACCAAATGAAACAATCACGATTTTTTTTCTTTTATGTATTTACTTTAATTCCATTACGACTTGTGGAAAGCGATGTGGCTGTCTTGAAGATCTCGTATCTAGATTTGATTGTTGATCATAAAACACCAGACCCTTCTAGATAAAATCAATTACAACCCACCTGAATTACAGATCGTTTTGTGTCACACACACTTTATACAATATATATATATATATATATATATATATATATATATATATTAGTGGGTAACAAAATCAGTTGAATTTTTGAAGTTATGAAGCCAGATGAAACGAAAATTTAGCTTTCCGGGAGAAACGTGCACCCAAGTATGGAGGAAAAAAAGGAGTGTACAGCGGAGGTTGCGTCCTTATATATACAGTGTAACCCGGATATAAGAGATTTTCTCTGGTCCCAAATTAGAGCCTGTATTAATGTATATACAGTGTAACCCGGATATAAGAGAGTTGTCGGGACCGGAGACGAAGTATCCTATATCCGGGTTTCTCTTATATTCGGGTTTGGTCTATTATATATACATTAACACAGGCTCTAATTTGGGACCAGAGAAAATCTCTTATATCCGGGTTACACTGTATAATAGACCAAACCCGGATATAAGAGAAACACGGATATAAGAGACTTCTCCGATCCCGACAACACTCTTATATCCGGGTTACATTATATATATATATATATATATATATATATATATATATATATATATAAAAAATAAACAACATAATAATTTTATTTACAAAACGGAAAAGAATAAAATTCCATCGTTAGAAAAATTTGGATACGTTAACATTCCGGATGAAAGATAAAAAAAAAAAAAAAAATAAGAAATTTTAAGCCCAACAAAAAGAATTACATCGGTAATTTCGAAAAGGAAAACCCTATTTTATCATTCCAAGTGTAAAGTACGAAAGAGAAACAAGAAAATATACATGGATACAGTTGCGCAAATATCTTTCTGAATTCATTAAAATATCTTATTAATCCCTTAACAAACTAGCTTCAAATGGCGAATTATTGAATTTCTAATAATGAAAAATATACCAATCCTGTCTTTCTATTAATTTGTATAAAATATTAGGAATAATCTTCGATTTTTTTTGGGGGGGGGTAACAATTTTATTATTAAAAAAACTAAAGTACAATTATGTTCTCTTCAATTATAATTTCAAAGTTATTTGCAAGGACGTTTCCACTTATTAGGAAGCACTTCAACAGCTTTCGAGCAAAATTCCACGGGTTTTGAAGCGAAAAATATCTCGACAAAAGGTAATCTTGCATTGTCAGAGAACAACAACAATTTTTATTTCATTCAATGTAGACGCTGTGTGTGCTTTGCTAGTGGACTCCAAGTGAAGTCAAGAATATATTTGTATACAAAACAGAAGATATAATTCTGAATAGATTGTCTTCTTAGGAAATAAACTGGAATGAATAACATTCAAAATATACAGCGTGACAATTCTAGGCGAATCAGAAGTCTAACTAGGATTCATTATTGGTGGTCATTATCTTAACACATGATATGCAGACGGCACAGTCTTTGATAGCAGAAACAGTAAGGAAACTACAACTTCTGTAGGAGGTATTAAAGGGAAGATAGAAAAACAAAGGACTAGACATCAATTACAAGAAGTCAGTATGCATGGTTCTCAGCGAAATAAAAATAGTCCGACAAGTAAATTTAAACTGGAGAAATGAAAATCAAGCAAATACAAAAGTTTAAATATCTGGAAAGCGTTTTAACAGAGTTCAAAAAGCGCAACACCGAAGTCGTATTGCGAAAGATTTTGGAAGGTATCTTTCGCTAAGTAAAGTATTAAGTAACAGGAAAATGAGATGTAATACAAGTCCTTCTATATGGGAATCTCCTCACAGATTAAGAAACTTGAAGCAAGAGAAAGATACTTCTACAGAAGAATGCTGAGAATAACATGGACCGAACATGTGAGCAACGAAGAAGTTTTAGAGAAAAATAGAAACAAAGAGCACTTTTACTAAACATCTGAAAAAGTTGAAATTTCTAGGACACATAACGAGTAAAGAGGGTTTGAATAATTTGACACTCAGAGATCATTCACAATAAGAGGGAGAGAGGAAAACAGCACGTAACCTACCTAACGAAAGTTAATAACTGACAGAAAAGGGTATAGGAGTGATAACAAAAAGTCAAAATTTACTAAGAGCTCAAGATGATGGGAATTTGTGTAGAGACATGATCGTCAACGTTTTGAAGTTGAATCCTTTGGAATTTAAGAAAAAGCTCAATAATTTTCCTGATTTTTTTTGTTCTCTAAGTGAAAATAGGTTTGCAAATTCAAGAACACAGCCTTGTCAGTTTCGCCCTTCACGTGATGACTTAATGTGTTCGGGCTGTTGTCTTCATGTTTATTGCCACGACGTTTCGGTCGTTGTACGCTTCTGCCTTCTTCAACGAATATACTTTAGAATTTCGAACAGAAATACAGGGTAGATTGTTCTAATTCCACGTGTCATGTCTTGAGATATCTCCGTTTCAGTTAATTCCCATTAGTACATCAACGATTTTTCCCCTCTCTACTTTAGGCAGGTATTGAAAATTACAACGCACTTTTTGGATCACTTAACCAACGATTTTATCCTCTTGAGGAAATCAGTGAGTGACTCCTTGGAACTTATCAACCTAATGTCTCAGAAACGATTTTACCCGAGCTCATATTACAAATTTTTGATATTTCCGCTTTACTCTAGCTCTATGTATTACTGGTTCTCACAAGTCTATGCGTGACCGGCCTAGATTTTTGTCGATTAGCATATATACCGATTCTTTAAGTTTTCCCATTATCCAGTGATGTTCTGTATTATTTCAACATTCTACACAGATGTGACATAACAAATACATGTTACATCCTGTCTTGTAGCGGTTTGAGTAAACAAGTAAGGCCGAACATCTTAAAAAAAAAAAAAAAAAAAAAAAAAAAAAAAAAAAAAAAAAAAGAAACCTTCACCACCAACGACGACTACGTACATATTCACAAAGAATCGGCGCAACAACTCCGGGGAGTAACGCACCTTACCTAATCACGCAATGAACCAATAATTATAACTCACGATAACTTGATGAATGGTACAACAATTGTTCGCCTCGTCGTTAAGGAACGATCTTAGCCCTACTCCAATTGGATCCCACTGGAATCCCCCTCCGACATTTCAGATTTTATTCCAGACGGAGTTAAGATTAGTGAATGCTGAATTCTTTCTCCCAATTTTCCAAAGGATAAAAAGGAAAGGATATCTCGAATCTCGGGTTGGCAATAGTTTTAGAGCAGCCTTCTTTCTCGGATACATAAACTGTCTTCAATCCCTTGCCTATTTTGTACGTCACTGTCAGGAGTCCAGTAACCCCCGAGAGTCGTCATGGCGCCACATGTACCGAGGACGGAGAAGCAATGTGCGTCTTGGGCAAGATAACCCATTTCTCTTCAGGATAATTTGGAGTGGAGTTTTATTTCCCCGCTGAGATTGACTGCCACCAAAGACAAAGAAGTCGTCCCTGTTACATAGGAAATTGAAGGAAACGAAATAGACTGCTAGAATTCAAACTAATCACACAAATTCTTCTTTCTGTGGCAATCACAGTTACGGTATAAATCCATCTTAAACGTTGGAAAATATAAAAATCATACGGAAAAGTTGAGCGGTTGCATAAAACTTGTATAGTAATAATAACTATAATAATGCACTACAGTCAGCATTAATATTCAATTGCCTGAAACCTTAGAATCTTTTAGAATATTCAGAATTGAGAGCTGCCTAAAATTGCAAGCAAGCTGAATCGCTTCCGGGAAACGAATCCTCAGTAGAATCTTACACAAGAAGTGAAAGTTTTCCAGATAATTTCTTCCCATACTTCTCTCTTTATAGCCTCAAATACAAATTTTCAAGTATACTCTAGGCTGGAGGAGTTTCAAAATTCTTACGATATAGGAACGAGGATACTTATTCTATGTAACACAGATGTGCGGCAGTATGAATACAGGGCCCTTTTTAAAGATTATTCCGCTCTAGTTACCGGTATTTGGCCTTATTTAATGTGTGCCAGACTAATTGCATAATCACTGCAAAATCATAATATGAATTTGAAATATATGGTGTTCGGAAAGTCACTGTGCACTTATATTTTTTATTAACAGACATGTTTCAATATAGAATACAGGAGACGAATAGGAATGAAAATTACGAACTATGTTGTTAAAACCATATTACGGTGAAATCGGAAATATAAAAATATGATTAAAAAAAGTGCACAGTAATCTTTCTGAATATCCTTTATATCTTGAGAAAGAATGAGAGAAGATTATTTTAAGGTCTATAGATCTTTCAGTCATCCATTCACAAAAGCTCAGCAAGTTGCCAATTTTCTCTGTCCAGTTAACCTTTGATATGTCATGTGAATGTCAGAGTCTCCAAGCTTTTTACTTCTATGTGAAAAAAGAAAATCAGCTCTCGCTGATACAAGTTTTTTGTTTCCATTTTTGCTTAAACCGCCATTTTTTTATGCGCATTTTTGGCCCAGACAGTGGCCTTAGGAGTTTATTTATTCCTTACGTTTAATTTCAGTAGTTGCCATTGTCGTTTTTATAGAAACTAGAACATCAAATATATATGTGTATAAAACTGATTAGAAATAATAAAAAATACTTCTTAAAATAGTCATTATTTTTCTACTCGTGAAATGTAAAATTACAATTAAAAAGAAATGTTTTCTTACGGCTAATAATAAAAAACTTTAAAGGCTAAGTGTTGTAAAATATACCTCTGCAAATGCAATGTATGTAAGCAATTCAATGTAAATACAATTTTAACAAGTCTCCATATTGTGCTCATGGCAGGTAAAAGGTTCAGAATTCTTCATTGCTTACGCGCTCCATCCATGATATCCTCAGCATCCATTTCTTCTGCATCAAGTCGCCACTTCGTCGTAGAGTCGATTGTCCAGTATTCATTGCTATACAAAAGGATTAATATAGTATAGTAAAAATTCTTTGTTTCTAACGAATTTCTTACGAGACTGCATAGATTTTATAGTTCCAATTTGTAGTTCATATCATGTGATGTTTATCTTGTTAATAACGATACATTCTACACGGGAAGAGAAAATTAAGGTTTCTAGATAGAAACAAAATCGAAGTGACTTGAAGAATGTGTTGGTGATAAAAAAAAGGCTTTGTCAATTAATGAATTATATCGTTCCAAAGAATAATAGACTGAAGTAAAATTAAAAATGTCAAATTCTATTTAATGAACTAAAAGTACATGGTGAGATTTCTATGATCACGGAAGCAAGCATGATGAGAACAACATATATAGTAAATAAAAGGGGATGATAGACACGATGCAAGATTATGAAGAAAATCGTTTAGACAGGAGATAAATACACTCTGAACATCTCTCAAGCTATGTCTTAGAATGAAGCGGAGATCAACAAGTCTGTGACCCGAAACTAATTCACTGAATTCTTGATCTAACACTTTCACTGTATAATTTTTATTTGGTTAAAAACGAAGGAATTAAGTGCATTGAAAATATAAAATATTTCTCCATTATACTATGGAAGTTGTGAAGAGCCATGATTGTTTGGATCAGATTACTATGACGATTACATTATTGTTATCAACAAGCTTAAGCCTGTGTAACTGTGCTATGTTTTGGATGAAAATAATTTAACATTCCTGCTCTTGGCTTTTGCACAAAAGTCATATAAAAGTGATTAATTTATCATAAAAATACTCCAGAATATAAACAACGAAATTATACAGCAGAAAATATTGGAATTTATGCACAAGACAGAAATTTTCCATCGTTGTCTTTCATTTTTAATCCTTTATTAGTAGTACTACAGACGTTCATTTTTAATGTTTTAGTATAATTAGTACCTACCATTAATTGCTGCCTACATGCAACGTAAAGATTTTTAGATCGAAATTCTCGCTTATACTTAAAGTTTAGTTAGACACCCAAACATGCGCGTAAGCTACCAGTGACCACAAAACATTTTCTTAGTATTGGAAACTAAACATGTACGCCTCAATTTACGGTAGCTTTTTTATATTAAATAAACTTGAAAATGAAAAAAAATCTACAGATTTTGTAGCTGTAAATACCTCATTCTTGGTTTTGAATAGTCATGTCGTCTGAGCTCTCTAGCCTTGAATTGCACTAAGACGAAAATTAAATTCAAAACTGCCGTGATCGCAACAGGAAATTGCTCCATTATCTTTCCTAAGAACTCACAATTCATAGACGATGAAACGGCATCTGTAGAGTCACTTTCGTTGACATCTTTAAGGGATATGCAATGAAAATCGTCTTGTCGATAAGATAAATGACCTATTGCAGAGAATTATTTGGCAAGATCTAGATCTCTAAGCAGATCTTGGGATATAGAAGCAATGATTGTACTTATTAAAGTGCTTGGAATAATTCGGATATATTTACTGAATGACTGGGATAATTGGAGATCCAAGAAAGTAAGGCTATCCAAATGATAATCTAACTGAATTTTTCTAAGAAAACATAGCTATCACCTGATGCAAATGCACTACCGATTCTCCGAAAGAATTGCTTCTGGAACCGTACGGGATAATCATTTTTGCCGTACTCATAGACGTCAGGAAATAAAACTCCCTACCAAGTAATTACGCTTCTCTCCGGAGTAATCGACCCTTATAAATTAATATTAAACTCACGTCACACACAACGCCACTTGTGACAACTAGTTAGTCATGTAATTGCGCGCAATTCAAATGCTTGCTCGCAACTTCGTCTGGATTAAAAGATGTACCGGCTTATCATACCTTTAGCGTGGAAATTCAGGTAAGTAGAAAGTAGGAAGATGAATGAGTGTATATGCAAAACAAGAAGGGATCTGACAGAGTAAGAACAGTAATTCTATAATAATTGTGCAAATGACTGTTTTACCGATACAAAACACTGGCATATTCCCAAACCAATAGCTATCCTAGAGAATGGAAAAAGTATATGTCTATATTTCTGAGATGAGGTATTATGTACACTATTTACATAATTCGGACTATTGTCCTCATCTTTGGATTTGCCGCACAGAATTTTGTATCCACCAAAAGTAACGTTTGATGTAACAAAACTATATCTGATTAAAAAAAAAGTAAAGAATTCTTTGGAAACTACTTTGCTTAAGTTTTGAATTCTAAGCTGAACAGATACGACTTCCGAAAAAGTCTGAATATGTTTTAAGAAACCTTGTGACGCTCTCTGTAACCGATTAGTCAAAGCACGCCTGGTTTCTCCTGGAAAGAAAAACAAGTTCGAACGATGCCGGACGGTACATTTTCTTTACTAAGTTTTCTCTGGTGTGCAGGCCAGTAGACGAAATAAATACTGTGTAAAATAAACAGAGCGTCTACTCAAATACGGGTATCCAATAAATAACGTTTTAAGTGATAAT
The DNA here is from genome assembly GCA_964036315.1 of Acanthosepion esculentum. Taxonomy (NCBI): domain Eukaryota; kingdom Metazoa; phylum Mollusca; class Cephalopoda; order Sepiida; family Sepiidae; genus Acanthosepion; species Acanthosepion esculentum. The sequence continues at coordinate 103,350,720 of OZ038480.1, read as the reverse complement.
TTTATATATATATATATATATATATATATATATACACACTATAATAAAGACTTGGTGGCAGAAGGAAGTTGAACTCGAGAACTGAGAAGTCCTACAAAAATGTAAAAAGCGAAGAAAATGCCTAAAAAGAAAAAGAAATAATTCACGAGATATGTGTGGCTCTAAAGTAAGGAAGTACAGAAAGGCTAAACTAAATAACAAAGGATCAATATTTAGTTGTTTTTTTTTTAATTCAGAGCAAAAAATAAGATCAGATAAAAGTAATTTATTTGAATCAACGTGAAAAGTTCGAAATAACATACCCTAATCATGAACTGTGAAAAGCTAAACTTCAACAAATGAGAATTTCAGCAGGGTGGTTGGGTTAAACCAATGATATATAAACAACTTTGAAAATGAAAGGTGCGTTTGTCATGGTGCGAGAAACAAAGAAGAAAGCAATAAAATTGATGGGAAAAGTCTTAGTCACGAAAGGCACATTCAATCCACTCAAAATGATTTTTTTTTTATTAATCACCATAAGCAAAGAAAGGTGCCAACACTATCGGTTTGATGATTGTTCAGTTCCTACTGCAAAGAAAAACACGAAGAGATTAGTTTCCGTACAGGCGTCTGCAAAAGACCGCAGCAAAAATCCAAGACTCGTCATCGACTTGGACAATTTTTGAATTACGAAAATGTAATTTTGATAAACTAGTGAATAGTTTAACATCCACTGGGAACTGTGACAATTGATTGTGATTTGAATGCATCGAACAATGCTAAAAAGGCAAATACTAGAATTTCTTGGAGATGAAAGATAGAACTTCTCTTGGTCTATGCGATTTGAACGACTCACTCAATTCACGCCAGAACAAGGAGGAAAAGTGTCCAGCAGTGAAATTCCGTATTTTTGTAGAACACAAGTAGTGCAGCTTAGTGTCAGTTGTGCCTTGGGCGAGATGCCCTGACAGAACACAAACCTCTCCAAACCGGTTTGAAAATCAGAGCTTTCCTTCTCCTAGACTGGTTGCGAAGTAAGTATGTAGAGCCCAGTCTGTCCTATTTAAGCCATAGCTGATGGAGAAGATGTATTCACAATTTTCCCCCAAGTGTATTTGCGCGTAAGTAAAGGTAATGAATTCAACTGGAATTCGAACTCCGCTCTCCGATTTCACATTTACATCATCGCTCATCGATACTTACTGTGAACAACAGGAAAATCCGAAACCCCATGCACGATTGTCATTTCGCTTCAAGTGTCGTTCGTCGAGAAATATCAAAGCAAAAAAAAACTGTCGGTTTTATTAGTAGACATCCTTCATGTTGGTGACTATTCACAATTTAGTCAAACATTTAACATACTGCAGGGTTTTCGAATGTCAGTCAGCTTCAGAAAAGAAACCTAATTTATACCATTTTCATTCTGAACTGTACTTTGTTCCTACTCTCCATTTATTTTCATGTTGGACATCACAGGCACTAATTTGACCCCGCAAGACTTACCATGATTTCCAAATCTCAGACCAGCAGAGACTTCAATTTTTATTATAGGTTTACGTTCTTGGACAACAAATTGTCTTCCTGACCCAACACCCTTTAAGCTGCAGGGCTGAGATAAAAAAAAAGAACGACTACTGATAGCTTATAATCAACGGGAGACAAGGAAGACAACCCCTGTTAAACTGAAACAGCCCCGACGAAGCCGGAATCTATGGCAAGACAATATTTACTCAATCTATTAATATATAACGCCAGAGTTTGTTTATTTGCTTGAGGCAAGGTCAATAAACGCGACTACTTCGGGTATAATGCTTTCAACAGACGACTTACAACCATCCGAGAAAAGATTTCAAATTCGACGACAAACAGTTTAGTGACAAACGCATTGATATAAAAAAAAAGATTGTATATTTATTTATATATAGTGCTGTTAATGTGGGGGGGAAAACAAATGTTATTATACACGTGTATTAAAAAGCTCTTGTAATTAAATAGAGTACTCTTATATACGTAATAAAATAAATGTTTTATGGCTTGATTTTCTTATTTACAATCACTAAATATCAATGCTTTCATGAGCAAAAATTAAAAACTTCTTTAAAGATTTGTCTACATAGACAAATGACCCATTGGATAAAAGTGACTTGACCCAAAGAGTTGTGAGTTCAATACCTGGCCACAGAAGAAGTGAACAAAAATTGAGAGTTAAGTCACTAAAGGGAGTTAATAGAGACATCCAGAAAAGGCATGGTATGTCGAACTAGAACCATCTACCTCCGTGGAATAAAAGGGTTCGGTTCAAAATTTCAACATATCAACATATCAACATGAAGGTCAGGAAGTACAACGGCCGTAACATCGCGCCTATAACAATGAAGATTGTGACAACAGTCCGAATTTACAGTGTAAATAGTTCCCTGGAGATATTTTTTCATAAAGAATATAAGATATTACATTTATGGATGAGATCATTAACATAATATACAAATATTAATTTTTAATAAACTTTTCGAAATCCGTCTGTGGTATAGAATCAAAAACATGCCTCAGAAACAAAACTGCTCTATTACTCACCACAGAGAACCGACCCTGCCTCCCATTAAAATGTCTGGCCTTTCAACTCCATAAGAGCACCTCTTTGCGACTGCTCGGTCTCACATTGTCTGCTGACCCGAGATGGAACAAATACATTGAGTCAATAACTTCGTCCACCGCAAGGAAAGTTGGCTCCCTGTGCCGCGCCAGAAAGTTTTTCTTGCCGGAGTCGATTCTTCAAATCTACAAATCAACCATTCGACCTTGCATGGAGTATTTCTGTCATACATGGTCTCGAGCCCCTTCTGTTTGTCTCAAGGTCCTTGATAAAATCCAGAGACGGATATGCAATGTAATTGGCCCTGCTGTGGCATTTCGCTTACAGTGGTTCTCTCACAGACGTGCCGTTGCCTCCCTCTGTCTTTTTTTTTTACAAATAATTTTCACGGTAATTGCTCCGATGAGCTGCTTTCGCTGGTTCTCAGACTTCATGAATTTAAGCGTTCAACTAGGCTGCCATTTCGATCTCACCCTTTCTCTGTCGGAACTGTTAAATATAGCCGTCTGTTCTACTCCAATAGCTTCATGTCTTGTACCTCTCGCTTGTGGAACTCCCTCGTCTTTTCTTGTTTCCCTGACAGCTATAATCTCCAACTATTCAAATTTAATTTAAATCGACGTCTCCAGATGCCTTGATCAATCCCCTATCCTTCTCTTAATCCTTTCCTCCATCACTCCTATTTGCTCTCGCTCCAACTCTCCGTAACCCCTTGCGTTCTTGTGGCTTCCTGCCTTGCTTGGGGTGAAACGCTTAAAAAAAAAAAAATAAAAAAAAAATTAAAAAAAAAAGAGAAAGAGAAAAAGTGATATTATCTGATTTCTGAAAAGATCTGATGTCCATCTTCGTGAGAACTGAAGATTAATTCCAGTAAACGACTTAATATTGTTAGATACAGGGCTTTTCAAGTGCTTTCTTGAGGCCCATTTTGTGGTGTGAAAAAAATCAAGCCCACATAAGCAAAAATCGAAATTCTATGTAACAGGAAATTCACTTTATTTACAAAAGCATAATTTAGTAGAAAATATAACTCCTAACGAATCATTACAGTGCCCATGCTGTCTATCAACTTATCAAATTGAACTTCCAAGCCTTTGTTCAGCATCAGGCGTAACTCTTTTCAATCTGAAACCAATTACGTTTCTTTGTGAGTACATTCTTTGCTGCAAAAAAGAAGAAAAACAAACAAACAAAATCGCCTTAACCAATCAGATGGTTAGAAAGCCAAGCAAGAATGGAACCTTGTCGAAGAACAAGGTATGAGAAATAAAGTAAAGCATTTCGCATTTTCATAATTTTACGCCAGTGGAAAAAAAATAGAATTTCAAAGCCCATATATTTTCCTTGGGCCAACACCAGTCCAGTTTTTAAAAAAAAATTAGGCTCGCTTGTGAGCCTAAGTGTCCCACGATGAGAAACACTGGTTAAATTGATATCGTCATTGAAAAAGGGTGACACAGTCAAACGAAATCAAAGTGAAAAAAACTTCCATTTGATAGATTTTCTATTCGTTCGAATGACTGAGTTAGTTTCAGAAGTTAACTATTTTTTTCTTTGTTAACACTGATTATAACAGGAAAATTTCAGATGTTAATCTCATTTTAATACTGCAGTGAAACAACGTTCTCCCTTATACACAAATGAAATTAAATTCAAGAAAAATACTTGTTTTAATCTAGGAACATTGATCAAATATTTTTTCTATAAATAAACCAAGTGATATTTATTTGATTCCAGTGAAACTATACACTGGCGAAATGGTTAGCTTAAAAAAATGTTCATGTTGTAATTTTTAATTATCCTTTTTAATCTTTCCAAGTCAAGCAAAATAAAGCCACAAAGACACAACTAGCTACTGTGTGAAGAAATGAAAAAATATAGACGTTATTCAAGAAAGAGAAAAATAAAATAACAGAAAATAAAGACAGAAGATAATCCTTGAAAATCAAAGTAGATGGAAAACATGAGTTCCACAACCAAGAAGAAACTGTTAGCATAGAACTTACGGTTAACTCTAACCATTTTAACTGTAAAATGGCGAGACCTTGCCGCTTATGTAGTATTGTGTTTCAAAAATTTATGGTACCAAAGAAAAAAATCAAGCCCACATCAGAAAAGTAACCCTAAAAATATTTATAGAGAAAATGGCACAGGGAAAGTACGTTACGGTGGTAGGAAAGTGACTGAAGCTGGGATGCCATGACAGGACGGAAAATATTGCATTTGTTTATTTTATTAAGAATCTCTAAATATATAGCAGAAGCACCAAACCATGACATCTAGCATCCATACATAAACAACTGAATGTTATTTCACCCGCATTGTGAAGAGACATCTACATCGTAAAAGTGTTGTTTATCCTTTCGTCACAGTTTGCGCGTGACTGTGAATGTACCTATATACAATATATATGCGTAGGCCTGTGTCGTGTATGAGTTTGAAATAAGACAACGGAATAATACATTTCATTCACACTCAGTCTGGACAACCCCTACTCTGAACTGAAAAAATAACATTTAGAGACATAGTAAAAAAAAAAACTTATTTATAGCTTCATATCCGTCATACTTTCTTTGCCTCCATATTCGTATGGCTGTAAAATAATATAAAGTAAATAATAAGCTTCTTTTTTTTTCTTAGCTACAGTCAGAAAGCTTTAGTCAATTCCCGGGTAACAGAAAAAGTATCTAAACCGAAATACATGGCCCTTTTAAGTCATTTTTATGACATTCACTATTTTGATTCGATATATTTTCTAATGTATTATATTAAAATGGACAATTGAGATTTAAAATGTTATCATATCGACGTCAGTGAAGCGATAAGTAAGAACTAGATTTAAAATAATTTTGCAGTTCCCTTGGTCGTATTTTATGCGTGAATTGTCAATTTCTTTCAATGTTCGTTAGGTTATATAAGAAAGATAACGGTTCACCCCATGCTTGAAGAAGTTAAGATTGTAATGATCGAGAAAGCAACCTACCAGGCGTCTGATTTACAAAGCCTTGGAACCTATTAATGGGATGCGAAGGGAATGAGAAGGGTTCATCCCCGTGTACGTGGCATGGTGAGTCCTAGTTGAAAAGGTCAGGGCTGTTGAAATAAAGGAATGTAGCTCGTCAGAACTCTTAACATGGAAATGGTGATATAATAGCGAGGGGCTTGCGGCGTTTCGACTATGGGGGGAAAAGGTTCGCAAAGCGGGGAATAATCCATCCTCTATAAGCCCGCGTAGACGCTTTTGAATTATCAAATGAGGACAGGGCAACTCAAGCCCAGATTTGACGCCAGTACTCCATGTCTGGTTTGATCCATCTTACGAAGAGATTAAACGAACCGACCATTTTTTTTCCAGTATCTTTGCAAAACGTTATTGGATAACACTCCGTAAATATAGTAGGTGATACTGCCTTAATTTGACGTCAAAGAAAGGGCCCCAACTTAGTAGTGTTCTCTCCTATAGTGTATTAGCATGAACAACAATTCAGTTGCTCATAGCAAGATGACGGGAATCATCGGAAATCGAAAGGAGCAGCATAGTGAGGTCCAAAGACGCAGGACATTTTTATTACTTCAAACGTCATTTTTAGTGGATACCCGTATTTTAGTTTATTTTAAACTATAATTATTTTGTCCACCGGCCTGCACACTCAAGAATTTTTTTTTTAAAATGCCCCTCAGAAAGATACCAACCAGCGTCCGCTTTAGAGAAGGAATCACCGTCTGATCCGACGTGCTTTTACCGCTCGGCTACGAAGAGCATCACTGTAAAGCAAGGTTCTATTCTGCTTTTAAAGCACACTAACTCGCTCACATATACTAGAAAGGCAGACCTGCTCAGTTTCGAATCCAATTTCTACAGAATTAATGGATCCTATTTTTTAATCCGACATACTTTTATTTCTTCAAGTGTTATTTTCCGTGGATACCTGCATTGGAGCGGAAGCTCTCTTTATTTTAAGCAGTATTGCGACCACCGTCCTGCACATTCAGACAAACAATACCCCCTCGAGTCTCCTCAGATACTGTGAGGACATTTAACATCTCTGAACCTGCGACTTCAAAACGCGGACATACCTAATGGAGGGTAATCTCGCCCACCGTGGACAGCACAGTGGCCAAGCATTGGACCTTAATTATCGTTACTAGTGTTAGGATAGGTTCGATGTAGAAATGGGTTATTCCAGCAAGATAATGCAATGTTCTATTTCGGGCCTAATTTTCCATTCTGGAGAATTTCGACGAATGATATGACAAAAACGTTCACCAGAGAGGATTCTAAGCATTTATGACAAGTGGTAGGGAGCAAAAAACGCACGCAAGATCCCGCGGATAGAAATATATACAGCTGTGAATTGATATTTAGATGACATCAACTAAGATTTCTAAAAAAAAGATCTTCCACCAATTGGGCAATAGATACTACCTGAATTTGCTATATTCCGTCAAACGATTGGGCGCCATACACGTTAATAGGCACCTATTCCACTATACTAGGTATGTTATTGCATGAAAGAAAGTTTTTTATATCATTAATAAAAGTATCCCCTAAACACAACAAAAAATAAACAGAAAGAAAATCTGATACAAAAGAAAAATGATACAAATAATTACTACCTTGTTCACATTATATATGAACGAGATATTCCATGTTTTTATTGTAAATCGATGGATTTATATATACCAGCGTAATGCGTACTTTTGTCGGAGTTAGCTCCTCCTTAAATTCCTAATTGTCACTAGGGGTCGTTCTTCCTACACTATCAATACTGGGCGACTTCTCGCCTCGTTCTCTTTTTCACTTTGCATTTCAGCGGACACATTTAAAAATGTGATCTCTCGAAAGATAGGGTCTTCCCATTTGTGGAAGGCGCCGGGAACATTAAACACACACCTATACGTACGTACGTACGAACATTCACCAAAACACATACTCTTTACGTTCACACACAAACACTTGTAACATTGTTGTTTAATAAATATATTTGTTGACATATATACACACACACACACATATATATATATATGTCTTGTTTGTTTTCTTTATATCTTCAGTTGGAATTAATTCAAGTCGTCCATTTTCTTGTAGTTGGACTTTCTTCTAGCAGGAATAAACAGCACGTGTCCCTAATACAACCACGGTCCTCCACACTTTTACCATAGTGGAATATCTTTTATTAAGTAAGGGATAAACTCCCATTGGGTCTAATTGTCCATTTATGTAAGCACATTTTCTCTTTCTTTTAGCTTGACGATTAAGTTTTGGCTGGAAATTGTTAAACTCTTTCAGAAAGTGTAAGATTTAAGTGTAAGTCTTACAGATTACCATTTCAATGTTCTATGAAAATTATGAATCGCCGGCCATAAATCACGTCAATTTTGTGAGTTGCGTAGCTCAAACTTTCGGAAGATTTATAACATTCGGCGTTTCTTGCAGACACAAAAGCAGAAACACGACTCTCTGTTAAATAGGTCAGTTTGCATTATAATAAAGCAAGAATACTGCCAACATTTTCCCAGGATAAGTTTACAGGAAACCTCTATTAAGCAATGCAGGGCGTGCATCTTTGGGAGAAGTGTTTCATAAAATACTTTGAGAAGGGCTACTTGACTGCAGAGGGATTAAGAGTTGTTCGGCCATTGAGAGCCGTTTTTATTGTTGGCGATATTTTACATAGTTTCCCTTTCTCTCATTCTGAAATTTTCTAAGAATGTTATTTAAATTAACTACTGGCTTGATATTTTTGGAATAACTGACATATCCATTTTTAAGAAACATCACTTACACAAATATAATGGCATCCTAGCCTCCCTAGACTTAGAGTGTTTATTAACTAATGTACCAGTCAAAGAAACTATAGACATTATCCTACAGAACATACACAATCACCTTTTGTTCGTACCTTTTAAAATCAGATCAACTATTCTACGAAAACTTCTTTCCTGCACGACACTAGTAACTTTTTAAGACCACTATGCCAACATTTATACACAAAATGACGGTTTAGTGATGTGTTTAGCCCTTGGACCGACTAATTTCTGTATGTTCCATGTGGAAAACAAAGTCTTCAATAAATCTACCCCCACCATATATGCGCGCTATATCTACGACATATTAGCAAACGGCTTAGAAGAAATTTAAAAAGTGAAGAAAACCTGAGAATAAGTGTCGTACATTTTACTTACGAACTCTGCATTAGCAATAAAAATCCCTTTCCTTGACGTCGTAGTCGATGCCAATAGCCGTCATTTTACCACCTCCCTTTACAAAAAAAGGGTCCACTAGCAGAAGCTTATGTTTACTCAACCACAAAAGTGAATAGTCTGCCAGATACAAAATGGCTTTTATAAAAAGCATGATTTACCGAACCAAAATAATCTCTTCGCATTTATTATTCTAGAAGGAACTTAGCAGCATTAAACAAACCCTACCTGAACAATTTCTAACCAAGTCGTCGTCGAACAAATAAAATTATCCTTAACAAAATTTAGAAAGAATGACGCCAGGACCCCCTCTCTGACGCAAACAAAAATAAATACATTAACTTGTTCTACGCTAACCAAATGCACACCAACTATAAGCAAGATGAAAAAGCAATTAAAAACAATTCACCGATACAATCGTTCAATGATCCTAACAAACTCCTAATACTTATCTACTACAAATGTTCAAAACATCTAACATATTACCAGCAACACTGGGCCTTATAAATACACCTTATTTAAAAATAATGTCTATGAATTCTCATGCTTCTTGGTAAATTGTACCTTTAACAGTAATTATCAAAACATTAAATACTTAAATTGGGCATACACGTACCATACTCTCGCAGATTGAACTCTCACCTTTCGAAACTGTGCAATACGAGCACTCATCGATCAGCAAGTCATGAACGACTAAAGTACAACTATCATCGTAATACAAATATTAGTAAATAACACCAAAATAGTCTACAGCACCCAATGCAAGGAAAGATTTAAAACTCTAGAAACTGTTATACAAAATAAACAGCCGACGTTAAGTAAAATATCATTCACATCAGGAAAGAGTATTTAGAAATGCACGTGATACAATTAATGTGCACACGTATTTTATCAGTATTATAGTAAAAAGAAAAAAGAAAATAAAAAATAGAATTCTTTCGTTCGGCGTCATTCTCAATAGCCATTACATATGACGTCACTATAGACCATTTCAAACGTCTAGCTTCCCAAAGATGCAGGCAAAGGAATTCCAACTATGAAATAGATATGAACTTCAGACAGTTTATCCACAACTTCGATCGCAACACTAAAAACATTATCCGAAAATTGGAAAAAATACAATAAAAGATTAGACAGACCTTGTCGGTTCTTTTTAATCAAACTTGTTTCGAGATTATACATATACATACATACATATATATATATATATATATATATATATATATATATATCATTCACAGTACTGTTTCGCTGTATCACAGCTCCTCAGTGCTACTAGACATCCGAATGCCTCAAGCCAGGATTGAAACTCAACTGATTAGGTGTCAGCCAGAGCTATCTTCACTCGGTAGAGTTACACAACTAAATCTAGCGTATTGTTTTTACTAATGTAAACAATTGCCATCAGCCAAAGTGCTCCATTCATTTTACTGAAGAGCTTTGCATTAGTGCAGGTGGCTGTTGTTTATAGAATTAGCTTATAACTCAACAGTGCTCAATTGAAATGTATTTTCAAGAGCTAAATTATGTCGTTCACATACAGTACTGTTTCGCTATATCACAGCTCCTCAGTGCGACTAGACATCCGAATGCCTCAAGCCAGGATTGAAACTCAACTGATTAGGTGTCAGCCAGAGCTATCTTCACTCGGTAGAGTTACACAACTTAATCTAGCGTATTGTTTTTACTAATGTAAACAAATGCCATTATATATATATTTATATATATATTATGGCATAAAAAGCAAGAAATTTTTTATTATTATAGGCCATGATAGATTGAAAATAAAAACACAAACACCAGTCGACCGGTTTCGTCCCCCTCTCATCAGAACTGTTAACGGGGAACACAAACGGGGTCCTCGATAGCGGATCATTTTATAAAGAATCCAACCTGGGCTATGGATTTTAGTGTGAGCTGGTTCTGTTTTGGCCAGAGCACATTCGTTATTCCATCTTAAGGTGTTGGGGACGCTGTTCATCAGGTCCAGGCGACCCGCTCTTTGTAAACAAAGAGACTGTTTACTTAGGTTTGCTGTGCTGTGACTCTAGCATCTTTGTTAGTATAACTTTCATTATTTTTTCTCCTTCCCCATCCATTCATTTACGTCATCCGCGACAGACATTTTTTTTGTTCTTCATAATTTATATTCCCCGTTAACAGAGGGGACGAAACCGGTCGACTGGCGTTTGTGTTTTTATTTTAAATCAATCATGGCCTATAATAATTAAAAATTTCTTGTTTTTATGCCATAATACGTTTTGTACTGTTTCAAACATATATATATATATATATATATATATATATATATATATATATATATATTAGTGGGCTGAATAAAATAAACGCCGGTTACTCTTTTACATCTGAAATGTTCAAGATACAGGGATACTTAGCTTTAAATTTTATTTTTGACATTCGATATATCAAAATGTTTGATTTGGCCGACCTCATTCAACTTTATATCTTTTTTGTTTTAATTGTTATCAGATTACGCCTGATTTTCACAAACAGATTTTTGCTAGTGCTTGTGTTGATGGATAAGTAACGATTTTCAATGCAGAATTGACGTGCAGATTTCTGGCAAAATCAGTTTTGTCCACTTCACGTTATAAATATATTTTCCTCCGACAATGCTTTATATAGCAGGGTAGACTGGATCCTCATGCTTTAGGGGAAGAAAGACACTTAATCCAAAAGGAAAGGTTAAGGCGTGAAGTATACACATGCAAAGGACGTTGGATACCGCACTGTATCATCAGACACCTCTTCTAGCTTAGCCGTTAGGAAACCAGATTAGTTTATCCTTTCCTTTCCATTCCAATGAGAACGCCGTTAGGGCCATTCTAATCGGAAACAACTGATCAGGACATGCAATCTCTTCTGAGACTGCATCAATGTCATGCACTCGGCTGAAGGTTATTTTAATAAGATTTTCAAAAGCTGAAAATGTCTATTTTTAATGACTTGTTTTTCATATTCAGAACTACAATTGTAAAGAATTTATCTAAACTCAACATAATATTTATCACAACTAGCTTAGTTGTGATAGATATTATGTTAGACCTAGTTCAACTAGGTCTAAAACACTCAGTCTTAATACAAAACCAACTAAAACTTGAAGGGGGAATTTACTCCATTACCTGTAATGATTGCCACAAAGAATCTATCGGAGAAACCGAAAGGAATTTAAGCAAATGATTATATTAACGCAAAAAGGATCTTTTACAATTCTGTTCTTTTATTCAATAGTTTCTTCTATTTATGTAATTCTAAAATACGTAACTTTTCACCCAGGCATAATCGACAACTAAATTTAGCTTTCCATACAAATTCTAAAAATACAATAGTTATTTTCACGAGAAGGCTGTAAACGAAGAACAAGAGATTTTCAACGGATTCGTTGAAATAGAACAGCAAGATAATGAAAAAAAATGTAAAGAGAATTTATATATATATATATATATATATATATATATATATGTGTGTGTGTGTGTGTGTGTGTGTGTGTATTATATGAGATAGAGAGAGATGTAGAGAGATACAGAGAGAGAGAGGTAGAGAGATGTAGAGAGATACAGAGAGAGAGAGATACAGAGAGATGTAGAGAGATACAGAGAGATGTAGAGAGATACAGAGAGAGAGAGATACAGAGAGAGAGAGATGTAGAGAGATACAGAGAGAGAGAGATGTAGAGAGATACAGAGAGAGAGAGATGTAGAGAGATACAGAGAGAGAGAGAGGTTAGAGAGATACAGAGAGAGAGAGAGGTTAGAGAGGTAGAGAGATACAGAGAGAGAGAGAGGTAGAGAGATACACAGAGAGAGAGAGGTAGAGAGATACACAGAGAGAGAGAGGTAGAGAGATACACAGAGAGAGAGAGGTAGAGAGATACACAGAGAGAGAGAGGTAGAGAGATACACAGAGAGAGAGAGGTAGAGAGATACACAGAGAGAGAGAGGTAGAGAGATACACAGAGAGAGAGAGGTAGAGAGATACAGAGAGAGAGAGAGGTAGAGAGATACAGAGAGAGAGAGAGGTAGAGAGATACAGAGAGAGAGAGAGACGTAGAGAGATACAGAGAGAGAGAGAGACGTAGAGAGATACAGAGAGAGAGAGAGACGTAGAGAGAGAGTTTTTTTTTTATTTAATGCCGACAAGATTTTTATTGCTGGTAATATTTTTTCCCAAAAATGTATTGTTCTTAATTTTTTTTTCCTAAAAATGTATTGCTGGTATTAATACCTATGTTTATACTTTCGTTGTGTTTTGAACCCTTTTGTGAGTTAACTATTTGCCCATAGCTTGGACCATGACAGGTGTTACTACCGAGGATCACGGTGGACCTGGAAACACCAGCAATTAAGAGGTGGTTTTACGCTCCTCGAAACCTTCTGATCAAAAGCCTTCCAGTTGGACGTAGTTTATCGTCTTACCCAGGACGCGGATGTATGATCAGGGAGTAGAGTTTGTTACATTCACTTAAGCGGAAATACCCTTGAAAAAGTCATGTATTCATCTCTCCTTAGCCATAAGTTAAATAGTAGGGCAGACTAGTATCTAAAGCAATGACTGGAAACCAGTCTAGGAGAAGGAATTAGAACTTGCAAAGGGCTGTTTGGAAACCTTGTTGCAGACTATGCGCACCAGTTCTTTATTCGATGCTTCCGGAAAGTGTGGTTGAATCTGCACTAGCTTTCACCATTATAATCAAATCCTATGTAAGGGTAGACTGGCTGTTCAGTTCTAAGAACTAAAGGCGTAATATTGCACAGTGTGATGCTCTTCGAAATCTTATTCATTTTTTTCCTAAGCATTCAGGGAATTAAATGGTTAAAAAAGAAGGCCGGTGATAATATGCGTAACATAAAGAGGCGAATTATGAAGCCGATTTTTGCAACTGGATGCTTCCCATGAAAAGGATTTCAGGCGGAATAGAAAGCTTGTGAAAAATAAGTAAGTCCCGGAGAGCATCATAATCTTTCATATATATTATATAAAAATGTACGCGCGCGTGTCTGTGACTGAAGCTTTAAATAAAAGCAATCACAATCTCTGCGATAGTGAATGATTTTATTGTCGTTTAATTACAATATCTTCTGCGTTCGACCGACAAAACCAACAGGATATTTACCGCCTCATTGAGTGAAGCTTTTTTTGTGTGGTACTCATATCTTGCAACCAATTGAGCATGGGGCATGAGGAATGCAGCTGAAGACAGAACACGGATACTAATTTCTAATTACCAAATGAAATTTATGGTGATTCGTTTAGTGATATTACGCAGAACGCGAGAGAAATTAAACGAAAAAGAAGCAGGAAGTAAAATGAAAAGAAGAAATTCAAGAAACAAACGAATGTTTTGAAAAATATCTAAGACCTAATGCCAGGTCATAAAATATCAGCAATTTTCATTTCCTCTCCGGAAGGGTAGGGAAGAAATGGGATAAAAAAATTTAATTTAAATTCACAATTTATTGAAATGGCATTCATAAAGAAACAATTTCTTCACTCTTGCTGAAGAAATGTCTGCAAATCTTGCCTCATTTGTCTCAGCAAAATTGTCAAAAATCAATTTTATTTCCCCCCCGCCGCTTGAAAACGGTAAAATATTGCATCATGTTTCTCAGTAGAATAGTCCTTTTCCGTGTAAAGTTTGGCGTGCTTGATTAACTACTGTCGATTTATCATTTATTTGTTTGAAAATATCGTTGAAAACACCGTTTAGTTATTGTTTTGGCAGATCCAAACTGTCTACTTTTATTTTGTTTCAAAGAAGAGGAAGAGACTTGTGAGTACTGTGAAGAAATATACAGTAACACAATGCCGCCGTCCATCAATATTTTGAGACGATTCCTTGTTGTGTTGGGAATCCAGAATTGGCTGGATACGTTTAATAAATATCATTATCTTTTTCACTGTCTTAGCAATTAACTTTACCACGCCAGTGCTACATTGAAAGATAAAAAGCTTTTAATTTAATGAAGGTTACCGATCGTGTGGCAATTCTGACGCTGGAATAAGCGTCCTTTTACGTTTGTTTTATCTTTGCCCAGAATTAACATCGGAACAAACTTTTCGAAATCGATCTCCGTTGACAAAGATTGTTTTCTAGAAGATTTGATATGATCTGCGTTTATTTTTATAGATTTCTTTATTTTCGTCATGACAGAAACTGTACACTAATTTTACTTGAAATACAAAAGTGGCACAAGGGTCTTCGATATTGAATATCCTAAACTTAGATTGATGGGTTAGCAAACCATTCATTCATGACATTTTGCTCATTCACCACAAGGACATATACCAAAATACTACATACTCACAGAGGATCTTACTGAAACCCGATGATGTAAAGATTTATAATTTTTATTTTTGCAAAAATATATAAAATTATCTATCATGAGACAATGGGAGCAGGCATGATCCCAATAACGAAAACAAAATGTTCAAACATTATTCAGACTATTGTCCTCATCTTTGTCGCCATATTTATTACAACGTTTCGGCCGTTGTAAGCTTCGGCCTTCTTCGGGTGGTTGGAATGTCGAACTGAACTTTATTTCGCTCACTGGGGTAGAATGTTCTAGTTCCACGTGCCATGTTCAATGGATGTCAGTTATCAGTTATCTCCTGTTAATTCCCCTTTCCAAGTTCTCCACTGCCTTAAACGTGTATTGAACTCACACTCTTTGGGTCCTATCACTGAATCTAACCAACGCCTTTATCCACTGTGCCATGTATCCTCATCTCAGAAATATAGACAGATACAAAATGTTCAAACTAAAACAAAAATATATTAGTAGGATCCGTCCACCCCACAGGAAAATAAGAGGCCGGTGTATTCTACCGATAAGCAAAAATCAAACTCACCCACTACGGTCGATGGAAAGACAAAAATTGTGGAGTGGGAAAAAGAAAAGCTGACCCAGCAAAAACAAACTGGGGAGATTGGGGATCTTGGCAAGGACCATAACAAAAGAGAACTCCGGAACAACAATTACTCACATCAACTAGGTGAGCGAAAGAGTCTAGCTTAACCAGGTATGTGACCCGTCAGGAAACCGCCCCGTCGTAACGAAAGAAGACTAAAAAGAAAATCAAGCTGACCCGTTCACGCGAACCTAGCTCGCCACTCGCTGAAAGCAAACGCTTTTTATCAATTCTGATCTTCATCCTGAGCCGATGCCTAAAGAATCCAACCTGATCCTGATGAGAACAACGTTCGTATCGTAAGATGCCCTCCATCCGCATAGTCCAAACCATCCTTGCCAGGGCCAGCAGTGTCAGAAACACTATCAGTTTCACCCCCAGAACACGGAAGCGACACATCACACGCGTATGCGAGATCGATGGGCATGAGATTTTCGGGATCGATACGAACCGTCAAGTTGCCAACATAATGCTAGATCTGGCTCACCTGAGGACAATGGTCATTCCAGTTCGAATTTGCTTAGCCAATCATCCAACAGTAGTGGGGCTCTCGGTGAGGTTCTAAGTCGTTGCATTAGCGGATTTGACGACTGCAAGTCAATTTTCCAAAGTATCATATTGCAGTAGTTGCGTTCTTATTAAACTTGGCTTAGGTTTTCTGACACAAGTCTATTTGACTATCTGGTGAGAATACAATAGAAGTTTCATAGGCATCGCGACACAGACGATCATTTTTGTTCGGTTAATGCTAAGTACCATTTTATGAAAAGTTTGTTCATTCCAATAAATTATCTTTGAAAAACTGTCAACATTGATATGTTCTACATTAAATCAGATTATTTATGATTCAAGTCCCGCGCCCTCGGGGGCGGGGCACTAGTCCGACCTTGTGTTCAATGCGGAGCAAGACCGTGTGAGCAGGAGGGACCAGATGGCTGCCCTGGGCTCAACGCAGAGATTTAGCTGCAGCACCATTAAATAAGATTCAGCTTATTGTGACGATATTTGTAGATTTTATTTTAGAAACTCTATTCAGTTCGAGATATGTACTTAAAATATTCTCTCCTGATTGCCTCATGTAAATTAAACAGCTGATATCTCAAGCAGGGTGTTTTTTAAACTAACCTATCAAACTTTTAATTCAATAATCATTGTAGATAAGTAACAATGTATTCTGGCAGTAGAAAACTAGTTTTCCGTTAATGTTGACTAATTAAACCTCGTACATACAACAAATATTATAATTTCTAATGGAGGCTTGACTAACTATTTGCGGATAATTACAATTTTTGGCACTTACAAAGAAAACATTACGTGTATTAAAAAACAAAAAAGTGTAATTTTATGCAAAGATTATTTCAAACTCTTTTTTCTTTCCATAGAGAATATTTCCACATTTTATATATATTTTTTTTCACAATTTTAAAGCAAAGGCCTTTTACTAACCTGGTGTGTTTTCAGTGTCCATTGCAATTTTTGAGGTTAAGTACCTGTTCGATGCAAATTCTAAAATTAAAGTGGTTTTCCATTTAAGGCAATAAATGTGCTTAAATCCAAAAATTTAAATAACTATCAAATACGGACATCGGAATTTTTCGAAAAATAAATAAATAAAATAAAAATAAAAATTATTCGATTTGAAATTTCGATTTCAGTGTCTACTTGTTCTAAAAAGTGTCTGATGAAAAACTTTGTAAGCTTTTACGAGTTTACAAACTGATACATTGAAGGGAAATGTATAATAAAGTTAATATAAATTGAAATACATAATTCGGTACCTGTTGCATCGCTGACGGCAAGATGATCAAATTTCAAATCTCTCGATTTCAAATAAAACTTTAGAAAATATAGTAAATAAATAAATAAACAAACAAACCACAAATGATCGCACATTTCGACTAATACTAGTTTCCTGTTAACTGGGATTTTATTTCTAAAAATACTATATTTTCTCACTGTAGGTTATGAAAATAAAAGCTGATTAGTTCTATTTAAGAGCTATACTCTGCTTGTAAGCAAAGTGGTAGTTTGATGAAAAAGAAAATAACATTCTTCCATCCGTTTCCTTGTCTGCAATTTTATATCTTGTTACTCAGCTCGGGTTAGGGGTTTTACATATAGAGGGGCAGAGCCATGTACTATTCCAGTGCCTTATTTAAAACTGTCAAATTGTGTGTTTGGGCGTACAATACATAGCATAAATACAGATATTTATTCCTTAAATTACAACAATTGTGGCATATGGCGGAAGGGGGAAGGAGTGGGCTTCCTTAACTGTCCTCGTCAATCTGACTCCCGACCCATTCATTCATTATACTTTACTCATTCACCACAAGAATTTATCCATCACCTTCAATCCTACATACAGCAAAATACCACATCCTCCCAGGGAATCTAAAAAACACCCCATGACAAAAATTTGAAAGTTCCTATAAATAAAAATCTCATGAGTCATACATAGCGTAAATACATGTATGTCACTCAGGTACAACACAGACATACGCATAGACATTACATAGATGTATACACAGTCGCACGGAGTGTGTGTGTGTGACGAACAGAGAATATTTTCTTCTATCAAATAAATTCAAGTGATCGAACAGCTGGATTTGATAGCATTTAAGAGAATGTACGTCCTTTGACAGATTAAGGCGATATACTAAAAAGATAATAAACAAACATCCGAGTTCACAATTCTTTTAGTCATTCAACTTTGATAATAACGAAATGTCATAGTAGGTAATTCCTTTCGCGCTTAAAATAAAAAAATAAATAAAAACAGTTAAATATAGTGTATGAAAATATTTTTACGAAAAAAAGAACGATTATTTTGCTTACAGGTTAGAATGTAGACAAAAGTAACGCCATACGAGATAAGTATATTGACGATTTACAACTTCTCAGAAAAATAGCGCAGTTTCAGTGTTTGCCAAGTATTTGGGTAGAAATTAGATTACGGTTATTCGAATAAGATGTAAAATGAAAACTAAATTAATGCTTATTTTTTAAAAATCTTAACTATAAATATTAAGAAGATATACTTTTCACTTCCTACTAAAACCTTGTGTGATTAACATTTGTAATACTAAAAGACAAGTTTTTTTCTGATTCACATTAAAACGAACTATAAATGCTTCCTTTAAATACAACAGAGTGGAGGACATGCTAATGACGTAGATGCTCACAGTTAGAATAAAAAGGATCTTAAAAAGAATGACAACATACACTATCATGTGTTCCAATACGTAGGACTAAAGACAAAACCTTTCAAGATCTGTAATTGGAATAAAATGGTGATGGCACATACTCTGAATCCATCATAAAAATTCAGGAAATAGAATTAATAAATACTATACACGTTAATGCATCAGATCAATTTTAATAAATTTAGTATCGGGTAAAGATATTGAACACAGAATAGGCTGAGCTTGGTGTACGTTTGTAGAATATCACAAAATACTACAAAACTAAAAATTTAACCTAAGAGCTATAATCATGTTTAATATATTCCATTCTTCCAAAAACTGGTAAATATCATACTATAGTAGAAAGTGTAGGGTAAATATCATACTATAGTAGAGAGTGTAGGGTAAATATCATACTATAGTAGAGAGTGTAGGGTAAATATCATACTATAGTAGAAAGTGTAGGGTAAATATCATACTATAGGAGAAAGTGTAGGGTAAATATCAGTTTATACGGATATGTGAGGAAGATAGCGGTTAAGCGTAGATTTGAACAGGTTTAGATTGTAGTGATCAGGGAATCACATTCCTGAGAGTTGGTTCCACAGAGCAGCAGTCCGAGGGATGCTGGTGCTCAAGTGGAATCTAACAGCTGACCAATGGAATACGAAGGATTCTATACAATGTGCGTGACATGGCGGATTTTAGCCATGCAGATAAGAACTGGTAGAACTAAGGAACGTAGTTCGACTGAACACTTTCCATGGAAATAGCAACAGAACGGCGTTATTTACATAATTAAATATTACTACAATAATATGGTTAAAAATAGGATATCCAGCGTTTTTAACGCCAGTCATTATGAAAGAATATATTAACAAAAAGGAACCACTGTAAAACTCATCAAAAGACAATAGGTCAGTTGCCGGTGTGAAAAGGCACGGAAGCGAACAGCCGTAAAATTTGCTACAACGAGAATCACTTCCTGCACCTGACAGTAAATTAACTTTTTGACTGAGAAAGATAAACACGCCAAAAAATCATCATAGACTTACTAAGTTTTAAGGCAATCGAATTAAATCAATATACTTCATTGATTTAATAGGAGGCGGACGGTTATGATTCTCCACAGCTTCTTATCTGCTTTTGTTCTAATTCATGATCACTCTTCTACTAACCACGTACCCAAAGTAGGTTAGGCGTGGCTTTTCTCTAAATGTCTTACAATCAATATTCGCAGTGACGATTGCTTGGCTGTTTTCCTCTTTGCGTCTTTCTAGGTCTTAACTCCTTTCCTCTTTCTAGGCGTCAACAAAAAATGTTCTTTATAAAAACTTCCTTGTTTCTTATCTACCCATCTTATTCTAAACATTTGGTCTGGTGCTTCTATGTACTTACAGATTATTGATAAAATCCCAAGAATTTGCAACGTTATCAGTCCTGACAAATCATCACTGCTTCAGTTACTTTCCCATCGCCATAATGTATCTTCTCTTTACCTTCTTTATGAATATTTTCATTGTAATTTTTCTGATGAGATTTCCTCTTTGGTACTAAATTGGAAGCTAGTTTTCATCATTTTACAATTGAAATTGCTATATGTAACTAAGTTCTAAACTTAGTTTCTTCGTTTGTGGAACTTCTCCAGCTTCTTGCTTCCTCGTCAACTGATTGTCAAGAATTTAAATGCTGTGCCAATAGATAATCATCTATTTTTTTCCTGTTCTTTTATTGGTCTCTCTTGTTAATGTTTTACTTTTTTCGTATTCTTTCACACTCGGTAACCAGCCCGTTTTAGTGGCTTTACTCTCTCGCTTGTGGTGAAACGAGTAGAGAGACAAAAAAAAATAACAGGAGTTGCAACCATTCGTCGGTAGAACTATGTCACGTCCAGTCATTTTTTTTCATCTGCGAGAAAATTGTCCAGCATTCACCGCGATATAGGAGACTGCATATTACGAATCCAGCCCAACGCGTTATTGATAAGAGTAAATGTTGGATCCCTTAACATCTTGTTCAGTTTCTGAAGAAAATATCGCACTATTCCTAAACACCAGTATCCTGTGTTACCATCTTCTTCAACTTCTGTATCTGCCTTATTTTCTGACGCCCTGGATACATAAAACCCCGAGTTATCCTTTTTGCTGCCTACCATGCATATGTTTTTTATATATTTAATAGCAGGTTGTCTTTTGACGTCGATGTGCCGTGCCCTGTCAGGGCGTGGTTGGTTATGTCTCCCTAGAATTTCCTTACCTTTGTAAACCTTAATATTTGCCGCCTTGCTATTCCATATCAGTCTCTTCTGATATCCTTTTACACAAGTTCGTTAGATAAGGTAACCCGCCCTTTCTTTCAGCATCCGCCGCCTTTCGTATGACCTGTGAATGTCAAATTCCCAAGTCAACTTTCCTCGTTATGCATCACAGAATTGTGAATAGTCTCTTTCTCATTCTCAGTACAAATGTGCTTTTGTTCCTATTTTCTTTAACTTCCTCATTTGTCACATTCTCTTTCCATTGTATTCTAATCATCCTTCTATAAAAGATTTTTGTTATCTCTAGTCGCCTATTTATCTGTGGAGAAATTATTAATAAGTGCTCAAGAGTCACAGTCATATAGGAAGATAGATATTGCATTGCAGTTCCGTACCATTTTTTTGTTTCTGACGAAGAGTTATTGTTTCGTAATAGTTACGCGGAGGGTTAAATATCTGGGAAACGTCTTGACAGAGGACGGTAAGTGCGACAATGAGATCCGTAGACGTATTGGGATGGCCAAGTACACATTCCAAAAGCCAGGCAGAGTATTACGAGAGAGTGGGATTTCTTTGGTAATAAAGGTATGAATACTGAGCTGTTACGTGACATATGTATTTCTTTACGGCAGCGAATGTTGGAAGATTTTCTCAAAGATGAAGAAGAGACACAAGGCAACAGAGATGTGGTTCTACAGAAGGGTACTAAGGATATCATGGACCGAGCGTGTGAGCAACGATGAGGTCTTAGAGAGGATGCAAACAAGGAGGAGACTTATACTTAACATCAGGAAGAAGCAACTGAAGTTTCTGGGACACACAAGGAAGGAGAGCCTGGAGAATCTGATACTCACGGGTCGAATAGAGGGAAAGAGAGACAACGGAAAACAACGTGTGACATACCTGGTGGGCTTAAGCAAGTGGATGACAGAACGTGATCTGGGGGAGGAAGCAGAAGAAAGGAACTTGTTAAGAGCTGCAAGGGATAGATTGAGGTGGAGAGCCATGATCGCCTACGTCCTGAAAGGAAATGGCACGAAAAAAGAAGGAAAAGAATACTTAGTTCAGCTTTTGGAAGAAGTACTCGGTTATGTTGTTAAGGTTCTATATGCCAACAATATGTTCTGTTAAGTCTCCTTATCCTCTTAAAATGTTCTCGATACACAGGTTAAATCCAGTGAGAAAAACGTTTAGCATACTATACTTTCGATTATGCCATGTGATAACACCGTGCAAGTATTTTGTTGAGAGTGGAGAGGTACTTTCGGATTATTTGAATATAATTTTCCATGTAGATCAAGTGTCTTCAGTAACGCTTGAACAAAAACAAGTTCAATAAACCTTATTGTTTCATCTAATATTTTTATCACTAAAGTTATAGCACACACGAAATTACATTTTACTTTGCATCTTTTAATATGCAAATAAAAAACCTTTATCATTTGTTGATAAAGAGTTTTGTGTAATTTACTTCACTTATCGGAATTATATTTTCTGTGTCAATTCAGATTGAAAGCAGAAGCCTCAGATCTTGTAATTCCTTGCACACTTTTTTTTTCTTTAGAAAATGTTTGATCGCACTGGCTTGCGAAAACGGAAATAATTTCTTAAATACGCAAAATGTTCTGTCCTCAGACTTCTGTATAACTAAACTTCTGAAGTTTCTTTCTCGTATCCAAGAAGATTGTCCAACATTCACTGACACACAAAAGGACATGTATCACGTAACAGTTCAGTTCTATTTTCCTTGTTTCTAACGGTGTTTTTCTGTCTCTTAATACTCTGCTTTGCTTTTGGAATGCATCTTTGGCTAATCCCAATGTGTCTTCGGATTTCAGTGTCGCACTTTAGATTACCCTGGCAATAAAAATTAAACAAAGCCGAGTTATCTGTCTATATTTCTGAGATGAGGTATTATGTACATTATTTACATTATTTGGGCTACTGTCCTCATCTTTGTCGACATATTTATTACGTCTCCTCAAGGACACATGGCACAGTAGATAAAGGTGTTGGTTAGATCCAGTGACAGGACCCAAAGAGTGCGAGTTCAATACCCGGTTAAGACAGTGGAGAACTTGCAGAGAGGAATTAACAAGAGATAACTGATAACTGACATCCTTTAAAAACATGGCACGTGGAACTAGAACATTCTACCCCAGTGAGCGAAATAAAGGGTTCAGTTCGACATTCCAACCACCTGAAGAAAGCCGGAGTGTACAACGGCCGAAACGTTGTAATAAATATGGCGACAAAGATGAGGACAATAGTCCGAATAATATAAATAGTAAGGCCGAGTTTGTTACTCAACTTCTAGATGCTAGTATATTTTAATGAAATAATATCGTCGTGCTATAAACATTAGTTGTCAGAAAATTTGTGCACTTTTTAGTACTCTTACTAACGACTAGTTTTGTTTGGTTCCTATAAAGAGACAAGAGATTGCAAAACTATTTTTGTTTCTAGATACGCGAAGACGTATTAATTTAAAAATATAAATTCCCATCTTAAAAATCCGAGGTAATATTAACAACAGTTGTTCAAAAACGTAGAAGCCAAGAGCTCACCTTAAACATTTGAAATAATCAATGTTCATAAAACGTGAAAGTGATATACGAAGAGGCTTGTCACGTCATAAAAGATAACAGATGAAATAAGTAAGAAAACACTGTACTACTCTGAATAGAATCCCCTTTCTCTTATTTTAATACTTCCCTTCAAGATTTCTAAAATAAAGCTTCACCCTTTGTCATTGATTTAAGACGAATTGCAGTCGCCACGATTTATGAGAGCAATCCTTATTAAATAACTTCGAGGAACGGGTAATTATTTTCTTTGTTGTGAACAAACTACAAATAAAATATTGAGATGCCGTACATTGTTGCAAAACGAATTTATCAACTGACACTTGGGGGAAAAGAAATGGGTTCAAAAACGCTAAACGGGAAAAATTGTTTAACCAAATAGAAATATATATATATATATATATATATATATATATATATATATATATATATATGACTCCTATAGTTTTACATTAACGATAAAAACTTGAAAAACTAACGAAAATCTATTATTTTTAGAAATTGTAACAGGTTTCCCAAATCTTTTCTCGCTATCCCCACCCCTCATAATATATGGAAACACAGATAATTATATAACTGATGATTAAGCTAGTCCTACGGCCCCCTAATTAATGTTTATTTTAATTAGTTCAATTATTGCTGAACCCTTAGACTTACGCGCTGAGATTAGATTAAACAAGGTTTCGTAAATATCTTTAATAGATTTACAGATGTTGAATCATTGAGAAAATATTTTATGTGTTCTGTAAAAAGTAAGAAAGTTGCTAATATCGGCTTCACATCGATAGACGTTCTCAGAGAATATAAATTTCCACCACAAAGCGAATATGTAAGCAAATTTGACGTGTATATGATAATGTCGCCGGCTTACGTCGAAACAGACGCAGGTAAGTGCTTCTGTCAACATTGACAGAAACACGATGGCTACTTTATAACCAACACATTTTGGGGGCGCAGGGGAGACGCTTCTTTGTGGTTTAATGGTTATATATTCTCAACGACCAATTACTACTGCTGAGCAGCGAGTTCAATCCGCACTGGTTTCCTCTTAATTGGCGCTTTGAGCTGCACTCAACATGATATGTTGCCGTGATGTCATGTCATCAAGCTGAATTTTTAGACATTACTACCGACTTCGATATTCACTCGGTGTTTTATTTATTGTACGAAGGTACAAGTGTGGCACAAGGCCGAAAAGGGGAATTGGGAAAGGACGGTCATCTTCTGTCTTAACTTTCAACTTAGCTAGGCGCAAACACTGACCCGAACATACAAACAATATTCCTTTCACCAAAACAACACATCCATTACATACCATTCTTACTACATCCACCATAATACCTCAGAGACTCTATGAAGTCCTAACTAGTCCCCATATTTACAATACATTGTCTGTGGGGGGGAGGGGTAAAAATAACAATCTAAAATCCCCAATGAATATTTACAATGAGTATAACTATATACAAGAAACTGAACAAAAGATTTTGTTAGTAGAAAACCCCCCCACAGCTCTAAATATGGCAGAAATGTCAGTTAACTGGACGAAACCAATGCGGGGCTGAAAAAAAATATAAAACATTCATACAATCCAAACATTCACTACAACCACGCACTCATTCAAACACAACAACAAATACGAAAGACACTCTCGAAACGAAAGGCGCCCCGCACCCACTAGAGAACTGACATCACTAACCACCTAACGATGGGAGGGTTGGGGAATTAAATAAAAGAAAAAAAATTGGGCCAGAAATAAAAGGGGCCAACGAACATACACACCCTAGCTAAGTCAACCACCGTAATTTATAACAGTTTTGAAAAAGAAAACAAGCAAGTTATTAAGGAAAAAGTAAGACTGAAATACAGATTAACTTATAAATGAATAAAATAATATTTACCAACGGACACCTCACGGAAGGGTCGACATATTGTTCAAACATCGAACCCTGCAGGAAAACTTTCGCATTGTTCCACAGATGGGTTAAAACTTCTTTCGGTACGTCTCATTTGCAAAGTCCATTGGCATCAGAGACTCATCCTTCTCCTTAATGCAAGAGAGAAGGTACAGCTTGGAGAGACGAACCATTGAAATTTAATTTACCTAATTTGGGCTTGTCTTCGCAAAATAAACAAATGTTTACTAAATTTCGCTTACTGTTCTAAAAGGAAGCAAAGATGGAATCCAGTAAGGATCACACTCACCACAGAGTTGTACCTAACAATCGGAATAACACGTTAACAGTTCCCGGTGCCAACGACAAACGTATCACAATCACAGATCTTTTTTTCAGAAAATAGATTTGTCTCATGTTTTAACAATTATCATCTGTGCGTAATTATCTCTGTCTGCTCGCATTTCACATAATTCTAACTCTTTCTTACCTTTGGAGAGAGACGCATCTCAAAAAAAAATGTACGAAAGATGTTAGTATCAGCATTAGAAACGAACCTTAAAATATTCGAAGCAGGATTGTGAAATCTAAAAATATCTACAAGTCTTCTCATGAAAATTTTTCGTTGACGCAGAAATGTGTGGCTTACCTTTGAACGACGATATCCGTTTGTCATATACGTTAAATTGTATAAGCAACTACATTATCTATCTGGCCAACTGAATTACACCTTTTTAATGTGGGTCTGGTTTGCACTTACCAAGTCTTACATGGCAATTCATTTCTGTGGTGCCGAGAAGAAAAACCATGTCTTACCACGAAAAAGAAAAACCATGTCTTACCACGAAAAAGAAAAACCATGTCTTACCACGAAAAAGAAAAACCATGTCTTACCACGAAAAAGAAACGTGTGGTCTTTCTGCTTTTGTTTCGAAAAAGAACATTAGAATCACGTTCGGGTCGACTTTAGCAGGCCTTGAGGTAATGTAATTTTTTGTGCTTTCCTACCAGTCTCGACTAATCACAACATTCGTTACCCCAATAAAAGAACGCTACTTTGGACCAGAGCTTTGGCAACCCCACCCGAAATTACGTTAGTTTAGGATTGGTAAATTTTTTTTTGTCCTTAGCTAGATAATTTACTCATTGGTCCCTTTTATTTCTGCCTCCCCATTTCCTTTAATTCTCCCTCTGCTCTGCGTTAGGTGGTTAGTGGTGGATGAGGGGCGCATTTCACTTAGTGTGTGATTTTCGTATTTATTGTGTTTGAATGAGTATATGTTTGAGATGAATGACTGTTTTATATTATTCAAATCTTACATTGATTTCGTCCAGTTAACTGATGTTCTAGCACAATTAAGCATTGGGGGTGGGGATCATTATAAATATTATTTTGTTTGGTTCTTGTAAATAGATTTTTCATATTGTAAATACACACTGGGGTTTAAATAGTTTAAATTGTTGTTTTATTGCCATCACCCCACAGACTATAAGTTGTACATATGGAAGCTAGTTAAGATATTCGTAGACATTGAGGCATTATGGTGGATGTAGTAAGAATGGTAAGTAAGAATGCGTTGTTTTAGTGTTAAGAATATTGGGTATGTTTGAGTGACTGTGGCTAGCTAAGTTTAAATTTAAGACAGAAGAAGACTGCCATTGTGACCATGTGCCACTTTTTTTTTTATTTGTTACAAATAAATATCGTTCTTCGTGGGTAGATTCTTAACCTGTTAGTTTCATTCATCCCCAGACAAATTGTACATATATGGACTAGTTAGGACGCCGAAGAAAGATTGGTGTACTATGCTTCCTGTAGTATGAATGCGGGGTTTGGTGTAAGGAATATTGTAGTTTCTTTTGGTTAGTGATTGTAGCTAAGTTTAGATATAAGACAAAGATCAGTATTCCCCCCTTCCCTTTGGCCTTTTACCATATTTCTTGTAAAATTACGAGAATAAGTATTGCTCTTCGTCGATGAAGAATTTAGTTGTGCATTGTCATGTGGATTTATTTTTACCCCACTTTTGATTCATTCCCAAGGCATTTTTCACATTTAACTTGCGAGACGGATTCATGATCATTTGAATTATGACCTCGGGCTTTCTTGTTTATATCTGTCGCTATTTCTATTTACTGTTAGCCATTTAACTTATTCCTTCTCTCTTATTCATTGTTTTCCTTTTTCATTCTGTCGAAATTTATATCTAACCTGAAAACATTGGCGTAAATATTTGTCGATATTACGTATAGGTTTACCATAATTTCCCAATCGAGACCGCATTCAGTTTCTGTTAAAACTGTTGTATGAAAAAGATCGCGGCTTACATAACTGGCGATACAGAGATACCTTTCCAGCATGGACACATGTTAAGATCATGGTTTGCTTAATAGATCAAATATTTACTCATTCTTGTAATGGCCAATGTTGGAGACAAAAATTTTGAAAGATGATTTTCCAGGTAATCTATATTTAGTAAAAATAAACGAATTTTAAAGCTACCACTATAATTTAGTCAAATTGTACTGGTGACCAATATATTAAAATGTTCACAGTACTTTTTACCTAATTCTGGCTCGTGTTTCCAAACCAACATTGTCCCAATTATGACAATACATAAATTTGCATACGTCCTGTGTATGACGATAAGTTACATGCAACAATAAGTCCTCTGATCAGGTTTTGAGGTGCATGGGACCACCTTTTATTTGCCGGTGTTCCCAGGTCCATCCTAACCAGGGGTGGTAGCAGCTGTTAGGGTGCCGGCTATTGACAAATAGTACCAGAAATGGGGCCAAAACACTATGAAAGTGTAAAAATAAGTTTTTTATACTAGCAATACAGTCTTGAAAAATGTAATTTTTACCGGCATTAAGTAACCCATTGAAGTTGATATGCTGTAAAACAAAACTAAATTTGCTTAAACGATATTTGTAGAAACGAAAGCTCCCAATCAGATTAACGTTAACGATTTAACCCCCCCCCCCATACACAAGCAATCTGGTGTCACATCCTACCCCACGATATAGATAAATCCCATCAGATTTCCATTAAGAATAGAAAAAAATATTCAATATTCGGGCTGCAAACGAAGTGTTGTGACCGTTTCCCCATTCTGTTCCAAGTTAATAACAGTCTGTTCGCAGACGACTTATTCTGTAACAGAGAATTGTGGCACAAGGCCGGGGTAGAAAAAGGAAGGGACTGGTCTTCATTGACTATCCTAGTCAATCAGATTCGCGGCCCATTCATTCCTTCCAATTTGCTCATTCACCAAAACACAAATTATCCACCACCTCTCGAGCCTGCATACACCAAAATACCCTATATTCACAGGGAAACTTACAAAACACCCCATGAGTTAAAAATCTGCTGACATGTCCTTTCTTTTCCAATTTGTTTTTAGCAAAAATATATAAAAATCTCCAGATAAGCGAAGACTCTGGTTTATTGGCACCCAAGACTAGAAAGAGCGCAACTCGGAGAGGAAAGACCATAAAGGCCGCTCGACACTTGTTGAGGAAAGTCGACAGTTTTCCGGACCTATGACAGCGCTTAGGTCTCAGGAAAAGGGGAGAGTGATGGTAAGGCTAGGGAATGCGTCCCTAACACTCTGCTTAGGTCAGTTGATATGACTAAAGTTAAACCAGTGATAACCAGCCTACCCCATTCCCCTTTTAGACCTTGTTTTACGTTTGTATATATATATATATATATATATTTCATGAAAGTCAAAGAAATCCACAATTTCAAGCATAAAAATATTCATTAGGAATTTTACCTCCACTGCCACAAACACATTAATCTTGCCCCTCAAACTCCTTACACTCTAGAAATGCCAAAGAAGGCGTCTGTTAAAGTATTCATGGAAGAGAAATAGTACTGAAGAGTAAACAATGAAGCAAACACTGTAGAGATTCTGAAAATGTAATTATTTTTACTGGTTGCTTAAAACAAATGAATAATTGCTCTGAGAATGTGAAGTAAAATTGAAACTTTAAGATAAAAATAAGCACAAGAAAGCATGTATCAATACAAAGTCGTAAATTACCAAGATAGTCTTGCAGACTATTAACACTATAGTTAATTTAGTCATTATTTGGTACGCAAGACTTGTGGCTTTGTGTCGAACTGAATTCATCTCAGTAAATATCAATAGCTAATCCAGATTCAAAACATCCTTGGGATTCAGATACCCAGACTGGCTCAGAACTTACAAATAAACGCCGATAAAAATAAGTTTGTAAAAATGGTTTTGAAAGAAACATTAAATCAACTCACGGATCCAGTTTCGCTCCACAAATATCAGAAGACCTATTCGGGATGATTCGAATTCTTCGTCAATGTCAGAACGCCCACTTGTTCTGAACGCAGCATAAGGTCTTTTTAATGTAAAGGTCCCACGCGTACGAGAAACCAAAGTTCAGAAATACTCTCCTGGTATTTCTCCATTTTGAAGCTTCGCTTCTTATGTCGCCTATTATTTATGTCAGTATTAACCGCAGCCCCTTGGCGAAGAGAACGCAAATACTGGAAGTTCAAACCCATCGAGACTGGATCTTAATGTAAGCTGCTTCTCATAATAAAATATGGCAAAGTATTGGATCTTCGTTGACTGCGTTGCCCAGCTAATGATACACGTCCTCGTTATTTGGATCATTCCTTATTTGGCGTTCCATGAATACTAGTTCGTGTTAAAGTTAGTCTTGTCCAATGAACAGACTGTATATCATAGAACCACTGTTTCGAAGTACAATTTCACAAATTAATTTGTTAATATGGCAGTCTTCGTTTTTGTTTGAGAGTATTTCTAGTTCCAAAATTCTACTACAAATACTCCGCTGGACGTATTTCCAATAGCTATTTTTATTACAAGAATTTAGATTTTTATATATGATTTAAGATCATTAAATTTTTGTGGTATGGAGCGCGTTTTATAGGTCCCCACCTTGAGAGGGTGTGGTGTATGGCGGATTGGTTGGCGATGGACGAGTTTGTGATGAACGTGCAAATTGTAATGAGTGAATGGGTCGTGAATCAAATTAGCTAGGTATAGTATAATTAGTGAAGACCAGCCTCAACCACTCCCCTTTTTCGGCCTTGTGCCACAATTGTATTCTTGTATACAATAAATATCTATTTTTATTACAAGAATTTAATGCATATTTCCAGCATTTCAAAACACTGGCTGTTTAGAATATTTTGGTGTTGACTTATGGCGCATTTGTAAAAAAAAAAAGGTTTTCCACTACAGTCATATATTCTCCCATGGCATAGCTAACATGTAGCGCGAATCTTTATATATAATATTTATTATCATGAAATTTTTATGGCATGGGGCGCGTTTTGTAGGTCCCCGTTGAGAGAATGCGGTATCATGATGTATGGAGGATGGTTTGGTGATGGACAAGTTTTTATGGTGAATGTACAAATTGTAATGAGTGAATGGGTCGTGATACGGATTAGCTAGGTATAAGATAGTTAGTGAGGACCAGCCTTAACTCCTCCTCCCTTTTTCGGCCTCGTGCCATAATTGTAATTTTTTACAATAAATATCGCTTACATGTAGCGCAATGCCGAAAGTATTGGGAACATCAGTGAGGATCGAACTTGCTATTCAGTCGTAATTGATCTAGCAAGACAAGCTTGTTAACCATTACACCACGGTGAAGGGCCCAACGGTTTTCTAAACGTAGCGTAGATGTGACACAAGGCCGACAGAATGGGGAAGCTAGTGAAGATCGAACTCACTATTCAGTTGTAATTGTTTTGATTTAGTTTGATTTGTTTTACGGCATATCAACCTCAATGGGTTCTTTAATGTCGGCAAAACTGCTGTTGTTGGTAATGTTTCTTTTTCAAAAATCTATTTAAAAAAAATGTATAGCTCGTAATATTTTTCCAAAAAAATGTAGAGCTGTTTGTATTGCTGGTAATTTTTTTTTTACTGTACCTAGGAACACCAGCAATTAAGAGGTGGTTCCACGCTCCTCAAAACCTCCTCATCAGAGACCTTGCTGTCGGACGTAGCTTATCGTCTGACCCAGGACACGGATGTAGTTTACCGTCATACCCAGGTCGTTCAGTCGTAATTGATCAACAAGACAAGCTTGCTGACCATTACACCACGTCGAAGTGCCCGCACGTTGTGTGTGTGGGAGGGGGAGCTTGTTTACTGCAACAGGTGTTCCCAAGCGCCCCCCCCCCTCTGAGTACAGACTTGGGTTAACACTGCTTAACATATTCTGTTATGAGCGACTATTATTATTATTATTATTATTTTCCTTTTGTAAATATTTCGTATCCTTTCAAATAAGCAGCGGAATTTTTTTATACTGCAAGATGTGAACAATTGTTTTAATCTTTTCACCCTAAGCAAGGCGACAATGCGACTAATATGCAAGGGGGGTATACTGAAAGTGAAAGAAAATGAGAAAACTTTAGTGAAGAGAAATAGAAATAAAAGAACAGGATTCAGCAAAACGTAAGATGGCGCCAGGCGTTGCATGTATGTTTTTGAACATTCGCCTCATACGAACATTTTATATGCGTGTTCCAATTAAAATTTCCATAGCCAGAATGCGACCTTTTCGTAATTGTAGAAGGAAAGATGTGATGTAGTTTTGAAAGAAATACTGACGTTAGGTTGGGCTAGTGAATGTGACTAAATTAATGATTAAGTGTGATAAGCCCCACCTAATCCCAAATTTCGACCTCGCGCCACAAGCAGTAAATGAGAGGACTTGAAAAAACGCTGGTTAGTGCTCTATTCTTACTTTCATCCATTACCTTGTGTAATAGGTTTTTTTTCTTCAGATTTCCGTCTGAGTCTCCCATCGACACTGCCATCTGCGTAATGTACAGGGTGGTCTGAAAATCTTGTCACCCCTACATAATATAATTTTGGATTTCAGATGACTGACACGAGCTCTTACATTTTCAAACCGAGGCTTTTCGATGTGTGACAGCGTCAGTGAAAGTGAATAAACTGAATCCAGTACATGTGCATTGCATTATTTTATTACTTGTTCTTCTATTGTTTAAAAAATATTTTATTTATCTACGTATATTTACACAAAAAATTACCTTCCGCTCTCTCTCTTATTTATATATATATATTTCTCTATGATATAATAGAGAAATTCTTTTAAATCTTTCAGTGTCAAGTGATAAACGAACTTTTCTTTGTGAGTGTCAAATATTTCAGAAATGGACGTTATATTGGCAAAACTAAGTTATAGACTTTTTACTTTTAAAAAATACGAAAAAAATGCATACATTTATTATGATTTAAAACCAATCTTAATATTTTAAAGATTTTATCAAACTCCATATTTCAATCTAATGTTTAGACAAGTTTAATATGACTATGCCACCATTTTTCTTTTTTTTTATCACCTTTCAATTTTAGCTCCGGAGAAGCTGTTGTCTTTTTACATCTCTGTAAACTTTTTCGTTGAAAGGAACTTTTCGCGT
Source organism: Acanthosepion esculentum (assembly GCA_964036315.1). Taxonomy (NCBI): domain Eukaryota; kingdom Metazoa; phylum Mollusca; class Cephalopoda; order Sepiida; family Sepiidae; genus Acanthosepion; species Acanthosepion esculentum. The sequence goes on along the minus strand of OZ038480.1, from coordinate 103,317,612 downwards.
TTACAGTTCCTAGGCATTTGGCTTGATTTCATTTGTTTGCGATAAAATATACATAAAACCACAACTTGATTTCCAATATCAAATTTGAGCACGTTTTTCAGTCCGGTTGATTTTTTTTCTTCTTCTTTATCGGCCGCTATTTCTTTATATAAATAATTATCTCTTCCTAAAATGTTAATGAGAAAATAGCCTACTCTCTTTCATTCGCTTCATTTTCGGAAATGTTGTGAAGAAGGATTATTAGCGTTATTGCTAATCCGAGAGTTCAATAAATTTCAAGTATCCTATGATTATCTAGGAAATGCATTTTTATCTGCTTCTACGAATTTATCTAATTTCTCGTGAAAATTTAATTTATTGCTAGAGGTTACTTTTACAACGGAATCAATGCTAGAATTTACCTTCATCTTTTTCTGTGGCATACGGCTACATCACGTGGGAACATCGGTTCTCGTACGATCTCCAAATTTAAGCTACGTCGAGCTCGGTCACTACATTCAGGGTGCAATGGATAAATTGTCGTCTAAATTAAGCAAAAATGAAAATAATACTGACATCTCATTTTAACTCTATAAAGGTTGCGATGGATAAATTGTCGTTTAAATGATGCAAGAATGAAAATAACACTGACATCTCATTTTAACAGATATATTTACCAAAATCACACACATATCTTGAAACAGAAAAGTGAATTTTTTCAATAAAATCGCTATTGTCTTCAACCACGGCCTCCAGACGACTTCAGAACCTCCTGCATCTCTTCTGGCCGGTCTCCTTGTTTAAGTTCGTGAATGCTACCATAATCATTGCTTTTATTTCATTTTAGTGTTTCAATGAGTTTTATTGGTCTCTCACTCAAGTGCGCCCCACACATAAATAATCAAGGGGTTTGCAGTCTGGGGAGTTAGTTGATCAGATGTAAGGGTTGATGTGGTCGCAGAAATTGTGTGGCATTTATGACTGGGTTCTCCTGCTTGTGTAGCATGGTGCAGAGTCCTGTTGCAAGTTTTTCCAGTAGACACCCTCTTGACCCAGGGCAGCATTACCTCTTCAACGCATTTGATGTAGGCCTCCCTGTTGAGTCTGAGGCACTGTGGGAAGATTAATGTAGGTATAACGTCGCCATCACTAGTAATCACTCCAAACACCAGGATCATCACTGGATATATAATCCAACTCTTTCCAAATCCTCTGCCCTGTCCTCAGAATAATATCTTAACACTCTGAAATGTTCGTATTGGAGCTTCCGGCGCGAATGCCAGGCAGTACAGCATGCCGTTTTCAAATTTCTGGAGGAGTGAATTGGGTTCTGGTGCTCTTTTTCTCACAGATGGTATCCAACTAACCCTGCTATACTGTGCAGTCGGCAAAATCAAAAACAAACAACGCGTCTGCGCGAAATTAAAAATATAAAATTGTGACAATTTAACCATCGCACCCTGTAGATGGGTGACCGTTTGGGTGTTGCAAGCTTGGATATACAGTTGGTGTAATGGAAAATGGATCGGAATTGTTCCAATTCTCGTTGGGCTCGTTATATTCAAATGCACACAAATGCCGTTGGGTAACGTATAAATCCCCCTCTTCTCTGCCTCCACTATAGATTAATTAGTATAACTTGTATCAGTAAACCATTATCTCAAAAATAAATGCTTGTAATTTAAAAAATCTTTTCTGGCTTTAAATAACCTGCAAAGTGTTGATAAACCGTAGAAAACGAATCCACCAATCAATCATTTTGTTTCTTTGCAAGTAACAAATTTTTGTCGATCGGTCATAACTGTAAAGTAAGGAAGCCAAAAAGGAACAAGGACTGATAGATGCATTTTCCTAGTTTCTACGACAAGGAACGCAATTACCTTTGATTATAACAAACAAAATCATGACCATAGATTTAATAAATTGCTGTATAAAAATAGAAAATCTGAAATTTTATTTTCAACTTTATATCTTAAGTAGTATGTCCTCGCTGTACCCTTAAGACTGATTAAAATTGACTTTTGAAGATCAACTAAGTTTGGAATGTGATTGTAGATATACTTACGTAACTGAAACGGGTGGGTCTTCCTAATAATTTATTCGTCGTAACTGAGTTGTTGCACAAATCCGCAAGTATGGCGCAACTACCGAGGATCAATCTTACTACTCAGCCAAATTTGATTTAGCGAGACAAGATGGCTAATCGTTACACCACGTCAAGGTGGGCTGTTAATAATCGGTGATGGGGTTCTAAATATAAAATAAAATGGCTGGGTCGGAAAATCATTTTAACTGTTAAAAAGTGCCAAATTAATAAGCTAATGGGATCGAAAGATTTCCTTTAAAAAACTTTTCCCGTCTATTAGACACCCATTAGTAATAGGATCAGAAAAATATTCTGCAACATTCTAAACTAAATTAACCTATGTAAAACGGGATGGTAATATCATCCGTTTCCTTATAAGGAACCATTCTGCATTTATTGATAGGGCAACTGGTACTGCTTTCGGTTGAGATTTATAAAGTCTTTCTCTTAAAACAATTTTTAAGGTTTCTTACATCCAGTAGCTCTCACTGCTCTTAGCAGTACTCGTGGGTGTTTCCTTACTAACCTTTTATTTGAAATAGTGAGGAATGTTATCTTGATTATATCATTATTTTCTCTTCGAGTTAGATTCGTTTTAGTTGTTGCTGCTGCTGTCTTCAAGTGATGTGGTTTCTGTCATTTGATACAGATCTTTTCTGGCGATTCTATATCGCCAGTTCACAATGTTCAAAGAAGAATGGTCTTTGCCCAGACCCGCTGGCTTCACACGCTCAAAGCCTTTGTTAACCTTTGATCTTAGAAAGCGGTTGTATACAGTTGTCAATTTAGATATTTCTGAACGTGTTTAGAACCATGCATAACATCCGCATGAAAGTTTCGATCTGACGGAGCTATCTAAGAATACGGCTCAAGTTTCTAGGTTAATGTTCTTGGTTCCGAGGTATTTTGAAATTTTTGGTATTCATTAATTCCACATCCTGACTTTCTATGATGGATTAAGGATATGTGCCATCACTGCTTTCATTCCAATTCCAGATGCAATGAGTTAGAACCAAAAGAAAAATTATACTTTTTTTTTGTTTTTAAATAAATGAATTTTCTCTGTTGACATCTAAAATAAACATGTTATTTATCTAAATGATTTATTCAAAGTAATATAAAATTTTGAGCAAGTTAAAAAAAAACAATCAAACTAGACTACATTAGACAAGATCGATTTTCACCCGACATCATTGGTTATTTCTAAAATTCATAGCACATTTGGTAACAGAATATGATTCAATTAGAAAGTACTTCCGTGTATGTTTCGCTGAAAATTGGTTTTCAGACAGTTCCGTTGTTTATGACTCTGTAAAGCACATCAATCTTCAAAAGAACAGAATAAGGTTACCTCACAGAAAATAAGTAATGGATGACTGACATCGTATAGTGACATCATAATATGATTAGGCTTTTCTTTTTAAGACATTCGCTCACTCGGCATCTTTGATGAGTGGGTTATTTTGTACTTTGTTTATTGTTGAGAGAGCAGACGGATTCTTTCGTTTTATTTCACATTAATGCATAACTAATACTCGGTCTCGTCACTCATTACGAGTTCGGTCTTTATGAAGATGATCTTGTGTCAGACAGTGTAAAACTTTGTAAATAACTACTTAGAAGCCTCGCTGTAGATCGACCATCATTAAACTTTTCGCGTAAGCCGTTGCTACTTAGTTCGATTTAAAGTGAATCTCTCATTTTTGTGGTCTTTATAATAATTAAATAATAAAAATAATTTATTTTATGGTTTTTATGTTAAATAACGATAATAGTGTTCATAACTTGGAAAGACGAAAAGCTAGAAGCAACTTACTGAATTGTTGTCATAGTTACGTAAACGTTTGTACCCTTGTATAAGGCTAGGTTAAAATTAACTTCCTAATATTTAATTATATTATTTCATATAATAAAATGTGTATATTTTTCGTTAGAAAGAAGAAAACTGAACTGGTATGTAATATCAATTCTCTTATATGAAAGTCAATGGTGAACAATTTCCTCACTGGATAAAGATGAAAATAGAGGGAGGGAAATAAAGATGTTGTCCTACAGAGGGATGCTGAGAATACCATGGACGAAGCATGTGAGCAAAGAGTAAATTTTAATGAAAATATGAACTAAAGGGATACATGTACCTAGAATTAAACCCCACTGTCGACTGGGGTTTCAGAATACGCCAACTTCTGAGGAGTAAGCCCCCCCCCATGAGGCCTCACTCTGTCTGATAGAGCTTCAAAATGCGCCGAATGCACCTCTGCATAGGGGTACACCCCATGATGCCACCTGTTATTTATGGAGTACTTTATAACTAAATACAATACTCCAAATATACGTCGGAATAAAATACCAACTCTATCCAATTTATTGGCGTTAGGAGATATCTGAGGGTCACTCGGTTGGAAGAGATCTAGACTTAGACAGGGCTGTGGACATGCCAGTTTGTACACTTAAGATTTGGGAAGTGCAACTAATGGTTTAACGGCTAAGTCTCTGTCGAATCCGAGTATACTAGTTTTTGTAGATCGTAGATATGAAACATAAACGAAATGTCCCATTCGTGGATGCAGGGTAAATTATAGAAAATCATGAAAGGCCTTTCCTATGCAAAAATAAACACAGCGGATACCTGTCAAACTGACAAATACAGAGCCCTCAATGAGAGGTTCGTACACTTAGGACCAAATGACTGGACCAAATTTCAAAACTACCTAAAAGACATATACTCCAAGGAGATAGTGTAGAATGACCCACAAAAGAAAGCCGAAGAAAGAATTGAAATAATAGATTAAAAAACTAAAACAAACCAAAATCTACCGCTTGAGCACAAACCACTCCTCAAAAAATACAACATTTCCTCCAAAGCAAAGGTCACAGCGATCACCTATTCGTTCACCAAAAACCATCAAAGATAGACTTAAGTACTTATCTCCCCCAAAATACAGAACCAGCCAAACAATAAACAGAAATTCACAGTGACCAAATTCCTACCCGAAACCGATTTGGCAAACTGAAAGAAATGGAGGTGGAAAACCAGAGACCCACAAATGGCAAAACGTCCAAACTCAAAACACAACCGTATACTAACCAGAAGCCTAAAACGTTTAGTAATCATATATCAAATTCAGTGGAACTGTCGGAGAATAAAATCAAACATAAAAGAATTGCTTCTGTTTAATACCATACCTATTACCGACAGTTGTTTGTCTTCAGGAAACATTCCTTAAGCAAAACGCCAAGCAGAATATAAAAGAATACCATCAATACAACTATACACATGACACTGGGCTTCAAGTGTCGAGCGGTACGTCCATCCTAATTAGGAAAGGTGTACCACAAAGTAAAATAAATTGAAAAACTACTTTAAAGTCGACTGCCGTTAAAAGTGAACTTACAAAGTCCAATAAACATCTGCTCAATACATCTCACACCGAATAAACCAATAATTGAAGCTGAAATTCAGAATCATATGGTAACTCCCTGCCCCATTTATGTTAATAGGGAACTTCAACTTTCCCAGTAACATATGGGGTTGTATAGAAACAAACCAAAAGGGAAGAACTTTAGAAACAAAACTTTATAACGATTTATGCATTTAAAATGATAAAACTCTTACATAATTCCATTTCTGGCAGCTACTTTGCGATACGCTTGTGATCCATCAATGTATATGGATTTATCTTGGAGGATACTGGCAGACACATCCGGTAGTGATCACTTGCAAATCATCCTACAAAAATCAGAACATAATGACAAGAATCCTCTCTGTTGTAAATTAGGCGGAGCGAAGTGGAAAGAATTTAAAAACCATTGTTCTGTAAAACTTGTGGAAGGAAAAAACATCAAGACTTCAAAAATTTTACGAAAATGCTCATCTCCATAGAAAAAAAGAAATGCATTCCAAAAAAATCAGCACCAAAAAAAGCGTAACAGACCTTGGGTCAATAATGAATATAAAAAGCCATCAGTCTAAGAAAAGCAGCTCTGAGAGAATTCGACAAACAACTTAAACCCTCTAATTGGATGCAATTTAAGCAACTCAGAGCAAAAGCACGGAAAATAATTAAAGAAACCAAAAAAGAATCCTGGAAAAACTACGATTCTGCTACAAAAAAAATCCGTCTGACGTATAAATAAAATAGCAGGCAAATACCAAACTAACACCTTAAAACACCTCGAAATAAATAAGTCTAAAATAGCCAGTACAAAGGGTATCGCTGACAAACTAGACAAAACAATCTCTAAACATTCACCTGCGAAGAATGGTAAGCAACAATTTCTAAAGTTGAAGCAAAATGTGGAATGGAGAGCTTTTATAAACACAACCTAAAGACGCAATTCCACATTTAAGTCACATTACACTAATATGTCAAAATAAAATCATACCCAACTAACTCAGTTTAAATCAGTACCTTTAAACCTAATTACTGTGAGCTATTCCAACAAAAAGACAATACAACCCATTAAATCCGTTGCTGAAGATTTAGAGACCTCACTTTCAAACATACCATAAACGACTGCAGCCAGTATTCCACCAAGAGACAAACAACCCAGTTTTGCTCGAATTAAATTAACTCCCTAAACAAAAAACGCACCCACACACATTCCAGGACAAGTTTCAGGGCATATTGGAAAAATACCCTAAATATGATGGACTCTCCCGTCGAACTCGACGTATGAGGGTCAGGCAGATCAGTTCCCAGAAACTGAAAGCCCGACACCGACACATGAGATTTGATTATAGTGGTAAAAGCTTTGTGCAGGGCTATCCACACTTTTTGGAGGGACGAATACAAGGACCTGGTGCAACGAATGCCACAAAGTCCCCAAACCACCCTCAGCAGGTTTTGAATTCAGAGTTGTCATTCTCCTAGACCAGTTGCCATCCAAGGCTATAGAACCCAGTCTGTCCTGCTATTTACCCATAGTTGGAGGGAGAAGAAGAGGATTCACACCTTTCCCAAGGGTATTAGCACGTAAGTAAATGTAATGGATTCGACTGGAATTCGAACTCGGCTCTCCGATTCCTCAATCCAAGCCGTTATCCATTACTCCACCGTGCCCCGTAACCCTAAATATACATACATCTATAAAGACAGGTCAAAGTGTGGGGACAAGAAATGATGTGCAGTAGTGAGCCGAAATATCACAAAAAAGGGCCTGCTGAAGGAAAGCTCTATTTTCACTGCAAAGGCTTACGCAATAGAGCTAGCTCTCAGCATCATCAAACAGAGCAAATAAAACAATTTCTTAATATTTTCTGACACATTATCCGTCCTCATGGCCATAAAGGAAAAAATCCAACAACCCAATCATTATTAAACTATTATGCCAAATGAGCACTACTTGCAAACATAAAGACATTTGGATTCCTAGACACCTCGAAGTGGAAGGTAACAATAAAGCAGACGTAGCAACCAAATCCGCTTTATATATGGATGTAAAATCCAATACACTGACTTTAATGAGGTCATTAACATATATATTCAAAAGGAATGGCAACGGTGCTGGGACGATAACTCAGAAAATAATCTCTTTGCGATTCCGCCCAAACTCGGAAAATGAAAGTCAGCTTTCAGAAGATCTCGAAAAGAAATAGTAGTACTGGCCTGCTTACGTATTGGCCACATGAGAATTACTCACTCGTACTTGTTAAACAAGGAAGATTGGTTAGTATGCCAAGCGTGGGAAACGGCGTATACTATTAAGCATATATTAACCGAGTATTCAGACCTTACTCTCTCGAGACAAAATTGTTATAATATAAACATGTATGAGCTCCTTGAGTAAGCAAAATGGATGACGTAATATAATTTCTTAATGACTCATAGTCGGCCTCTACAAAAAAATATAAATCAAATAATATCAGTAAAATCAATTTCTCTACAAACTGTCTTCCTGAAAAGAATACGTCAATGAAACTAGACTCTCGACAAAAATACGACAATAAAAACTGATCTACAAAATGATATCTTACAAAGAATACATATTCATACGAATCTATTGTAAAAATCTTGCCAGCATTAAATAACCCATTGAGGTTGATATGCCGTAAAACGAATAGCTTTTGGGAACACATAATGAGGAAAGAAGGTTTGGAGGAAACATATCGAAAGCAAGAGGCGCAAAGGGAAACCACGTGTGACCTACAAAGGAAATATTTGTAAATGGATGACAGAACAAGTACTGGTAGGGATGGTATTGAGACCAGCATTACTTAGTTGTAAAGGATAAGACGTCGTGGAAATATGAAGTGAAATGGTGTTAAGATATATCTTAAATATGTCCACTTTTCAAATATTGTGACATTATGCCAGCTATGAATTGAAGAGGATGTATTATAACAGATGATCGAAAATGTGACGCATAAATCAAAAGCCATTGTAGTATAAAGATGACTTCTAGTAACTAAACAAAGTATTAAGAAACCTGAACATTTTGTTAGTAAGAAAGAAAAGAGTGCTGAACAGCTATGTAGTATCCATTTTCTTATATGGCAATGAATACTGGACAATTTCATCAGAGAGGCAATGGAAATCTAGTTCTACAAAATGATGCTGAGAATACGATGGAATTTTTAAGGAAAATGAAAAAAATGGCAGTTATACTTAGATCATGAGAAAACAGTTGAAATATCTGAGACGAATAATTTTCAAGTACTTTGTTTCGTGCCATATACCTCAACAGAATGGGCACCTCGAGGTGGTGTAATGGTTAGCAAGCTTGTCTCGCTAGAACAATTACGTCTGAGTAGTGAGTTCGATCCTCACTGGGTGCCCCATACTTTCGGCCTTGTGCCACATCTAAGCTACGCTCGGAAAATCACTATTAGGCACCTCGACGTGGTGTAATGTGTAGCAAGCTTGTCTCGCTAGAACAATTACGACTGAGTAGTGAGTTCGATCCTCACTGGGTGCCCCATACTTTCGGCCTTGTGCCACATCTAAGCTACGCTTGGAAAATCAATATACCTCAACAGAATTGCACTCTAAGTACACTACATGAAAAGTATTTTAGGATTGCAGTTGCATCTTTCAGCTAGACAACTTTCACATTGCATGCGTTATAAGCAGATTTTCAGGAATATTAATGTCCCAGGTTTCGATCCCATTGAAGACAGATGGGATGTGTCGCAATAATATTCTCTCTCAGCAGAACTACCACCACGTAATGTACAGCAGCTACGACCTATTTACATTCTTGCACCAGCTCACAGAGAAGAGATTTACAGTTTTTTTTAGGGTCCTTGACTACCCGAGTTCGACTCCTTTGTTTTTGTTGGGTTTGTTCTTGTTACATGGGTAGTAGAAGCTCATGAGATTTGGGTTCATTAATCAGTCAATCAATATATATTGCATGTGTATATGATATCATTCCAAGCAAGGCAACAGAACGACTAACGCGCAGGGGTTAGTGAGTGGGGAAAATATGAGAAAAACATTATTAAGGAATGATAACAATAAAAGAACAAAAGATAACGATTGAATATATATATATATATATATATATATATATATATATATATATATATATAATCAGATGAAGTAGAAAAATATATAGGAGTAACGGAAGAACTACGTATATAAATATATTTTACAGATAGTAAATACGCTAACGGCACAATGCCTTTTAAACGTATATGGGGAAATTAAAAACAAGAACTAAATTACGCCAAAAATATAATGGAAAATAAGGAAAACAGCCTACACCAATAAATTCTAAAAACCGATAACTCTCCCTTAAGGAGAAAATAGCAATAATTACCTTCTCAGACCAACACAAATTACTAATTAAATGATCAGAACTCGTTTCAAAATGCAGCCACGAAAACAAATTTTTACTCCATTACTTAAAAATAGAAAAGTGAAAACGAATAGGAAAATCAATAAATAAAATAAAATGAAATAAACAAAAATCTAGATCAATAAATAAGTAAACAAATCAAATAATAAACAAACTACGAATGAATACATCAACACAACTATATGTAATAATAGTAACAGACATCCCAACAAATAATAAAGTGAATCAATAACAAATGAGAATATTTTGAAACATAATTTTTACAGCCCAAACAATAACCGTTAGGATAAAAAAAAAATGACCTTCATTAAATAATGCACCATTGACTAGAATATATAAATAGTCGTGCCAAAGCACAACACACATGGCCTGATGATTGCGTTTAAGCATGAAACAGATTGTTACTGCTGGGTGTTAAGCTCAATATCCACATATATAAAGATAGAATATACGAGACAATTTTGTTGTGCAATGTAGTTTTCTGATTGGATAGTCCTCAAATAAATACACAAGTCTCATTACAAATCAATGTGTTTAAAATCTTCGAAAAACACCTGTTTTTCTTTTCAAGGCACATCTTGTAAGGTAAGCCATCTCAGGGAAAGCAGTTATTTTACGTTAAACATCTTGTTGAAGAGCAGCCGTTGCACTGACAGAAAATATTTTCCTGAGTTGAACTAACAAATATTACCCATAGCATTTGTTTAGAGAAATTTTCTATCTATATCTATCTATCTATCTCTATATCTATCTATCTCTATATCTATCTATATCTATCTATCTATCTATCTATCTATCTATATCTATCTATCTATATCTATATGTATCTATCTATCTATATCTATATCTATCTCTATATCTATCTCTGTATCTATCTATCTCTATATCTATCTATCTATCTCTATATCTATCTATCGCTATATCTATCTATCTCTCTATCTATCTCTATATCTATCTATCGCTATATCTATCTATCTCTCTATCTATCTCTATATCTATCTATCTATCGCTATATCTATCTATCTATATCTATCTCTGTATCTATCTCTATATCTCTATATCTATCTCTATATCTCTATATCTATCTATCTATCTCTATATCTATCTCTATATCTATCTATCTATCTCTATATCTATCTCTATATCTATCTATCTATCTCTATATCTATCTATCTATCTATCTCTATATCTATCTCTATATCTATCTATCTATATATCTCTGTATCTATCTATATATCTCTATATCTATCTCTCTATCTCTATATCTATCTATATATCTCTATATCTATCTCTATATCTATCTATCTCTATCTCTATCTCTCTCTATAATAATGGTGAGAATAGCCGTTTACTTATATGGAAGCTTCTAGCAGTCACTGACCGATCAGTTAGCGTTACTGTTTGTTGACATTTATAGACACTTTCTATTAATACATTCTTTCAAATCTGCTGTTGTCGTTCTTTCCAGTGCTGATGGGAGCTTCCATCTTTAGCTTTTGTTTCAGATAATGTAGAAAGTTATCATCTTGATTATGTCGTTATTTTCTCTTCTGTGAATGTGCTATCAACTTTAGTTGCTCCTCTTGGAGTAATGTAGGCTTTGGTATTTTCCGCAGTTTCAGGGAGGGGGAATCAGATTAATTTCTGCTTCTGTTTTCACACAGGGGCTTAGCAGGGATATGAAGTACAAGATATATTACAGTTGGTTTTCCATTCTTTTTCGCGATTAAACTTGGCATAGTCTATCACAAATACTAAATTAAACTTGTAGAAATTTAGTTGAAAGATTGGTTCCACCATGTCTAGCCTTCACGGCAAGGATCCGCGGTGCCACTCGCATTGTAGCAAACCACCCACATTCCCTGCGTATTCCATCGGCGAGAAGTTCCACTCAAACGGCTTCTTCCTGCGAACTACCGCCCTGTGGACAGACTCCCAAGAAGATGTTTCCTAATCACTACAATCTGAAACTGTTCAAGTCTCGAGTTAACCGTTAGTTTCCCCTACTATCAATATAAACTACCACTTAACGTAACCCTCTACCTCGATTGATCCACGGGCCTTGTATAGGGTAAACCTTACTTTAAAAGAAAGCAAAAAACGATATCCAAGAATACTGAGATTACATGCGTGGAAAAATCGGCATTCGAACATTTTTAACGGGCTCTAATATCGATTGGATGTGTAGCTAGTTCAACTCTTACCAACATTAGGCAGAGATTTTCTTTGGGTTGAAAATCGATGGTTGGGAAATGACGCAAATAAGTACAAAATGGATCCATCTGATTTCTCCGTCCATTTTGTTATATTTTGTGTGTTTATCTTTGCTTGCGTAGGGCTTTATTATAACGTCGACTTCGCAAGGGAGCTTTCGCTTCACGAATGCAATTATCACACCGACGAACTACGTTCTCACAGTTAATGTCTATTTAAATATGTTTGCATTCGATGGATTTAGGGACTTAGATTTTTTTAAGGATTGACCATGCCTCACATTGAACGGGAAAAGCTGATTGATATCGCGCAGAAAATAGCGACAAGAATTTGTAATCCACAGATTGTTGTTTTCTGTCCATTCTCACATACTAAAGCGTTTTGACTTGGATAAAGGTCAAGTTTGTTACGTCTAGAAAAAAATGCGTGTAGTGAGTTCATATAAGATTATACACTTCTGTTTTTTGGGGTTTTTTTTGTTTTTTTGTAGCTATCCTTCTACTACAAATGTTTCGGAAGGTAAAGCACAAAATGCCTTCCTTAAAATAAAACAACTTAGAAAATCCTTATTCCAATCGATTTCGAGACATGCGTAAAATGGTGGGAAACTTGTCGTGTATATATTAGGTTGTCCAGAAAATCATGACTCGCTTATAGAGCGGGGAAAAAACTTTTTTGGAGCAATAGCAAATTTTATTCATCAAAATAAAGTCCATCATTCTCGACGATCTTCTAACAGCGGTCAGCCAGCATCCGAATGTGTTCGCTGGCTCTGAATCAAAAAACGGTAAAAAAGCTTTCTTCACTTCACCAAAAGTGTTAAATCACTGGTCGCGGAGGAAGTGCGCCATTGAGTGGAATAGGTCACAGTCATTCGAAGCAGCATCGGGGCTGAATGGTGGATGTGGAAGAATCTCAACACAGTCCATGCATTGTTTTGCTGAAACAAATCCCGACCTCGATTGACCAAAGCAGGATACTCCTTTTGTTTGTTGTACATGGGATCTAGCTGCTGACAGGACAGTTTGGCGTTGATAGCGCGACAGTGTCGAACAACTTTGAAATGCAGTACTCCTTGGAAATTTCACCAGATAGAGATCAAGAGCTGTTATATTTCTGCTTTCTAAGTGAGAAGACTTTCTGGCTAACCTAGTATTAAGCAATGATTTCAAATTATCGGACGTTAAGAGAATTACCTAGTGTTTGAGACACACACATATATGGTGCTATGGATAAATTTTCACCATATATTTTTAATTTCACGCATATGCGTTGTTTGTTTTTGATTGCATCGACTGCACAGTATAATAAGGTCAGTTTGGCACCATCTGTGAGAAAAAGAGCATCATGATGCAATTCACTTTGCCATACATTTGGAAACGGCTGTACTACTTGGTATTCGCACCGGAAGCTCTAATGCGAACATTTCAAAATGTGTCAATCCGAGGACAGTGCAGAGGATTTGGAAAGAGTGGTATGACTCTAATTGTAATGACGAAGGATTTGGAGTAATAATTAGTGATGGTGACGTTATACCTACATTCATCTACCCACTGGGCCTTAGAATCAACACAGAGGCCTACATCAAATGCCTTGAAGGGATAGTGTTGCGCTGGGTCAAGAGGGTGGCTGCTGGAAGAACTGGCAACAGGACTCTGCATCATGCAACACAAGCAGGAGAACGCATTCATGGCTGTCAAACTATTTCTGCGACCACATCAACTCTTACATCAGGCCACCTAACTCCCCAGACTGCAACCCCCTTGTATGGGGTGCAGCTTAGCAAGAGACCAACAAATCTCCCAAGATGAAAGGAAGCATTCGCCGTCAAGATGTGCAGGAGATTCTGATGTCGTGGTTGAAACCAATGGCGATTTTATTGAATAAAATTATTCTTTAGTATTTCAAGATATTTTTGTGTAATCTTGGTAAATATATTTGTTAAAATGAGATGTCCGATGTTATTTTCATTTTTGCTTAATTTAGACGACATTTTGTCCTTTGCACCCTGTATATAACAAGTATATAATGATTCTGTACTGTAAGACGCTATTTAAAGTCCCATGAAATAGGCAAAGAGTTTCAGTTCTCCAAAAAATAAACGCTTTGTATATTACTCCATATATATACATATATAGATATGTCATTCGCTGTATCACAGCTCCTCTGTACGACTAGACATCCGAATGCCTCAAACTAAGATCAAAACCCATCCGATTTGGTGCCAGTCAGAGCTTCTACCACTGAGCAATCATCACACGACAGAGTTACACACCTAAATCTAGCGTATTGTTTTTACGAATGTAAACACATTTCAATCTGCCCAAGTTCTCCATTCATTTTACTGAAGAGCTTTGCATAATAGAAGGTGGTTGTTGTTTATAGAATTAGCTTATCACTCAACAGTGCTCAATTGAAATATATTTTCAAGAGCTAAATTATATAGATATATATTCGATAGAAAATCTCTCGTTATGTAAAGTATGTAAACAATATTGAGTGAAGTACATGAATTGGATATGTATGCAAATGCATATATAGCCTTGCATACAGAAAGTGCAGATATGCGTATCTGCATCATGTATATATATATATATATATATATATATATATATATATAAGTTTAACTGCTGCATACAAGTCGACTTTAAGTTTTAGTTCAAAATTATTCTAGGTCTATACTTACAGTATAAGTTGAGCCCCAACATACGGTTTAAGACCAGCGATCCAATACTTAAACTCGACCGAAAAATATTTTTAGACTCGATTTGTATACCGCAGTTTACGAGATAAATAATTGTGTGTTTTTTTCAGATCACACACACACACACACATACATACATATATATATATATATATATATATATATATATATATATATATATATATATATATAAATATAGGTAACTATACTCGTGTCCAAAAACCTTCGAACTCTTGATTTAACAACAGCCAAATCAATCACGAAGGAAAAAAGGTTTTAAAAAAAGAAAGAGCCAGGAACATGAAAGTCTGTCGAAAATAATCGCACAGATACAGGTTCAGGGCCCAAAGAAAAAACCCCGATACGAGTAAACAACTAGACTATATATATATATATATATATATATATAGTCTTGACTATATATATATATATATATATATATATATATATATATATAAACATTGATGTGATTATTGTCTGTTAATCTCAAAATCTCTATTCTAAATCAAGTAGTCGAAATTAGGCACCAGTGCACGAGTAATTTGATTCAAAATTTCTAATTTTCTTTCCGCGCCAATATTGGCAAAAACAAAAAAAATATCATCAATGCGGAAATCGATCTTTCCATATTTTTCAATATTTCAAGTGATTACTTCAAAATAATAAGTTTATGAATTAACAAATTTCAAAATCACTTCTCACATCCATAATTCAATATTATCGCGTCAAACAAAATTCACTAAAACCATAAAAGTTAATTTGAATTTCTTTTGCCGGCGTAAAGAAATATCAATTTCTGGGGTTTAATGTCATTAATTCGGTCTTACTATAATTTCACAATTAGATTTTCTTCTCAAATATTTACTGATATAATTTACAGCTATCGTCGGCGCTAATATCTCACAACGTTCTCCAAAACCTAGGAAAAAAATAAAACGATGCTTTATTATTCATCACTTATGCATTTCGCAATTACACTTTATTCGTTAGAATATCTTTCACATCAGGTTTAACACAATCGATTTGCTGCTTTTCAAACTTGTGTTATGTCATGTTCCAGCTATATATCCCAAAGTGTAAATGGTTTTTAAGTCGGCCTGTTTGAGTCGAGAGCAAAATCGAATTGCTGTCATCTTTTCCTCTGCTTTCTCTCACATTGGGCCTTATACAAAGATTAACTGAAGTAGAGAAATGTGATAAATGTTTTTAACTAATATCCTCCTGCTGTCAATTTAAACAGGCGCGTTCTTCTTTAATATAAATTATAATCATAAACAATAATTTTTCAAAGTGAAAATTTCCCTGAGTTATGTTTAAAAATTTCTAGTTTTAATTTGAAATCAATAAATTACAAAATTTAAGAAAGAAATAAGCACAATATATGGGGATGCATTGAAGACATTAGTTTAAACTGGCGTCAGGGAGATAGGCTATTTCAGCCGATTTATCGAAGAATGGATATCGAATAAACTAAATCAAGTGTAGCAGCAAAACAATAGACGGAAAAAAACTGGAGCAAACGTAAATTATCGTATTTACAAGCACACTATATATATATATATATATATATATATATGGTCAGTATGTATTCATTTAAAAATGTTTCATTGAATAATACAGACGTAATGTGTCTATTAATTTTTATACTGATCCTTTCCAGTTCTCTAATCAGTTTCATGATGTTAAGATGAAATTCATCAAGGAAGGCGCCGTGGTTTTTTCTCACGCAACTATTTTGCAATCTTCTCCAAGATGATCTTCAAGTGTAAATTACAAACTTATAACTGCGATAAAATCTGCATTAAAAACACGGGCGAACGCCCTCTGTACTTATTTGAAATTCATCCGTTGTAGTTATGGAAGTTTGTTTTTTGTTTTTTTTTTTTGTTTTTTTTTCAAAACAAGCTTTTCAATATAGGGGAGCTGATCGAAAATTAGTAAAAATGCAAAAAGGCAATAAATAAGGGACACAGATTCGAACCCTGCCGAGGAGCAAATTAACTTTATTAAATCTATTGAATGCCCAGGCCAGTAGACGTAATTCACGGTGCTTAAAATAACATCGGTATCCACAAAATAACATGGACTGTAGGAAGAAAAAAAAATATACATATATATATATTTGTCATCCACAGACAGGCTGTTTCACAGCTTATCAGTGTGGCTAGACGTCCGGTTGCCTCTAGCTAGGATCGAAACCCGACTGAATTCGTGTGAGACGGAACTTCTACCACTAAGCCGTCGGCTCAGGGCAGGGATGAAGGTGAATTTTATCGTGTTTATTTTTATATTTAGATAAACACACAGTGCATACAAGGTAACCAAAAAAGTTCTGACGCTTCACAGTATGTGTAACTTATATTTAGTCTTCGAAGTAATCGCCATCGGTATCCAGCACCTTCTGCCAACGAGTCTCCAGCTGTTCAATGCCCTTGCGGTAGAACTCGGGGGGGGGTTTGACGCAAAGAAGTCCGTGGGGGCTTTGCGCAAGTCTGCTTAATTTGTGAAGGATTTCACACGAAGATGATTATCCAGGGAGTGGAAGAGGTGGTAATCGGATAGCGCAAGGTCAGGTCAATAAGGTGGATCGGAGAAAGTCTCCCACCCAATTTGCTGTATGGTATCCCTGACCACTCGCGCGACATGCGGCCTAGCGTTGTCATGGAGGAAAAGCACACGTTTGCGATTCACCAGTGCTGGCTCCTTCTGACGCAATGCTTGTTGCACACGTTTCAATTGCTGCAAGTATAGGTCTCCAGTGACCGTTTGGCCCGTTGGTAGCAGTTCATGAACCACTTGATGACCTGTCCACCAGACACAAAGCATAATCTTGCGTGGGTGCATACGCGGTCTTGCGGTGTGAGGGACAGCATCCTGAGGAGACAACCAATGTCTGGAACGCTTGGGAGTTTCGTACAGAACCCACTTTTCATCACTGGTAAGCATTCGATTGAATAACGATGCGGTACGGTGGCGAGAAAGCAGCGATACGCAGGCTACCACTCGTTGTCTCTTGTGGACCTCCAACAGCGTTTGCGGAACCAACTTGCTCAGTTTGTACGCCTTACCTAGGCGGTGCAGGTGAAGTCTAACTGTTTCATCGGAAACGTTGAACTGTCTTGCAAGTTCACCACACGTTAGACTACTGTCCTCTTCAATGGCCGCCTTCAGGACTCCGTCATTCAAGACCTGTGGTCGTCCACTGCGAGGCTCATCATGGAGAGACAAATCTCCCGTCTTGAATTTTCGCAAAAAACGCCTTATAGTACGTTCATCCACAGCACTATCCCCAAACGCTTGACATATACGGCGACTTGATGCAGCTGCTGATAAGCACACTTTGAAGTCGTAAAGCAAACAGCCCCGAACGAGATCTCTAGACACTTCCATCCTTCTCACAGCTGTCCGGCTTATAACTGATGACCGGACACGGTGCGCGTATTTTTTATAACGTCTGATGTTCCTACTTCCGGCTGTCCGAATTTGAAAACAATTGCTACAAGCATTTCGTATATATATTTCAACTTCATTCAATGACTAATCAAAAAACGGACAGAACTTTTTTTATTACCTTGTATATATATATATATATATATATATATATATATATATATATATATATATATGTGTGTAAATGTATGTATATATGCAAATGTGTGTGTGTGTATATATATGTAAGTGTGTGTATATATATATGTATATATGTAAGTGTCTGTGTGTGTATATATATATATATATATATATATATATGTATGTATGTAAAAGTGTGTGTGTGTATATATATGTAAAAGTGTGTGTGTGTATATATATGTAAAAGTGTGTGTGTGTATATATATATATATGTAAAAGTGTGTATATACATATATATATATATGTAAAAGTGTGTATATATATATATATGTAAAAGTGTGTGTATATATATATATATATATATATATGTAAAAGTGTGTGTATATATATATATATATATATATATATATGTAAAAGTGTGTATATATATATGTAAAAGTGTGTATATATATATATATATGTAAAAGTGTGTATATATATATATATATATGTAAAAGTGTGTATGTATATATATATATATATGTAAAAGTGTGTATGTATATATATATATATATGTAAAAGTGTGTATATATATATATATATATGTAAAAGTGTATATATATATATATATGTAAAAGTGTATATATATATATATATATATGTAAAAGTGTATGTGTGTATATATATATATATATATATATATATATTTTATGTAAAAGTGTGTGTGTGTATATATATATATATAAAAGTGTGTGTGTATATATATATATATATATATATATATATATATGTAAAAGTGTGTGTGTGTATATATATATATAAAAGTGTGTGTGTATATATATATATATATATATATATATATGTAAAAGTGTGTGTGTGTATATATATATATATATAAAAGTGTGTGTGTGTATATATATATATATATATATATGTAACAGTGTGTGTGTGTATATATATATATATATATATATATATATATATATGTAAAAGTGTGTGTGTGTATATATATATATATATAAAAGTGTGTGTGTGTATATATATATATATATATATATATGTAAAAGTGTGTGTGTGTATATATATATAATTATATATGTAAAAGTGTGTGTGTATATATATATATATATATGTAAAAGTGAGTGTGTATATATATATATATGTAAAAGTGAGTGTGTATATATATGTAAAAGTGTGTGTGTGTATATATATATATATATATATATATATATATATATATATATATATATATATATAGTGTGTGTGAAACTGTGTGTGTGTGTGTATATATATATACACGCACATTTACATGTAAATGCATGTACGGTTTTATGTATATAGTGATTTTCCAAGCGTAGCTTAGATGGGGCACAAAGCCGAAAATATGGGGCACCAAGTGAGAATCGAACTCGCTACTCAGGCGTAATTGTTCTAGCGAGACAAGTTTGCTAACCATTACACCGGCTCGGTTGCCCAGGTTTTATGTTTATATGCACGTATGTGTATGTCCGTATGTATATGTGCGTAGATGTATATATACGCAGGAGTGGATGTGTAGGGATATATATATATATATATATAATATATATATATATATATATATATATATATATATATATATATATATATATATATAAATATATATACACACACACACACACACAGTAGCGGGCATAATATAAGGAATGGAAACAACAAAGACATAAATATGTGTATTACTTAAAAACTAATACATGATTAGCAATTAATTTTTTACCGAATAAAGATTAGGGTGTAATGCATAAATATTATACAAAGTCACAAAAATTTACATAATAGTTTTTTTTAAAGATTAAATGGAAAAAAGGAAATAAGCTACTGGACAAAAGTTAAGAAACGATCTTGTTAATACTTGATTGTGAACAAAATATCAACAAATTTTAATATTTGGTAAACGTCCTCTTATTTCCAATGACTTCTCTGCATCGGCGACCACATGATCTAATTAATTTCTTGCAAAAATCAGCAGTAATTCCCTCCCATTCGTCTTTCAATAACTCCCATAGGTGATCCTGGTTTTCCGGGTTTCTTTTCTGAGCCCTTTCTCCAATTATCTTCCAAACATTTTCTATTGGATTCAGGTCGGGGTTCTAGGCTGGCCACTTCATTAGGGCGATTCCTTCTTCAAATAAAGCCATAACCTTCTGAGCCTTGTGGCAAGGTACATTGTCCTGCATGAAAATAGGAGATTCATAAAGATTAGGGTGTAATCTTGGTACCACATGCTGCTGAAGAAGCCTTTTGTAAATCTCAGCATTGATATTGCCATGCACGCGGATGATAGGGCCAACTCCTGCAGATGAAACCATTCCCCACGCCATCACACTGCCGCCACCGAACTTAACGGTTTTTTTGACACATTGAGAAGACAGTCTTTCACCTGTTCTACGGCGGACGTAAGTTTTGCCCTCAGAATCAAATATAGTAAACTTGGACTCGTCACTGAAATGAACTGTATCCCACTGTGCGTCAGAGCAAACTTGTTCTCTCGCATACTCCAGGTGTGCTCTTCGGTTTCGCTTTGAAATGAGAGGTTTTGAAGTTGGAATACGGGCATGTAATCCTGCATTTTTTAACCTGCGAGCAACCGTTTTCCTTGAGATCCTATTATCTGTCTCTTCATTAAATTTACGGGCAATTGGTGTAGCAGTTTCAAAACGGTTTTTGTAGATATTCTAACAATTCTTTGACCATCTTTTTTGCGATGTATTTGTAGGTCTGCCTGTTTTCGGCTTAGCATCTAACGTTTTATCGGTTTATACCTGCTAATTACACGATGAACGACACTTTTAGACCTATGAATAATATCAGAAATTTCTGAAATTAACTTTTTTCTTGATAGTTAGCGATAATGAGTTTTTTTTTTTCTTCAAAAGAAAGCATATTGCGTGTAGAATTTGCCATATTGCTAAAAAATAAAGTCCTAATGATGAATGAACTTTTACTTATTGTTGAAAAGGTCCATTGAGTTTTTTAACAATGTAAATTAAAAGTTTATGCAAATTATTAACATCGTTCCTTAACTTTTTTCCAGTAGCTTATTTCCTTTGTTTCATTTAATCTTTATTTAAAAAACAAACTATTTTGTAAATTTTTGTAACTTTGTATAATATTTATGCATTACTCCCTAATCTTTATTCGGTAAGAATTTCATTGCTAATCATGCATTACTTTTTAAGTAATACACATTTATGACTTTGTTGTTTTTTGGTTCCTTATATTATGGCCGCTACTGTATCTATAATATATATATATATATATATATATATATATATATATATATATATATATAAAGAAATATAGTCTTAAAGTGTGCTATATTTATGGGATAAAGTGCTCAATATCAGAGATAGAGCATGTGTAAATATAAAAGTGAACATAGAAGTCAACACTTAGAGGCGACAGTCTGTTTCATGCTAGTGCAATCGTCAGGCAGCTAGTGCTGTTATTTTTCTCGGCTATTTATATATAAGGGTCAGTAAAATAAAAGTAACCGCCAAAATAGATTACCCACAATGCACCACTGACCCTTATATATAAATAGCCGAGAAAAATAACAGCACTAGCTGCCTGACGATTGCACTAGCATGAAACAGACTGTCGCCTCTAAGTGTTGACTTCTATGTTCACTTTTATATTTATATATATATATATATATATATATATATATATATATATGTGGCATAGCAATAGTAGGTCCTTGCTAGATTAAATATTCTTTTTTTTTATAAGTTTATATTAAATTTGTAACCTGTAGGTGAGATTACTTTTGTCAAATTTTCTTGATTGCACAGCGGCTCTTTTATAAATGCCCTTCGATTTTATTGACCCCCATCTTCCCCTTTTTTTCTTTTCTTTTTAATCTCTCTCTCATCTTTTGAATTGTAAGTTTAGATTATATCGTCTTTTATTGTGCGTAGTGTAACCACAAATGTATACACTCTTTTCCGGTGTCGGTTTTTAATTTAGTTTAGGTCTGCGATTCAGTAATGAATTATGCATCGGAAAATAATTCATATTTATCTGTATCTCACTCATTTAAACCGTCATTTAACTCCTCTCTTTAAAACTTCTCTCTGTTAAATTTTAATCCCCACCTTCAATTTTAGGCCTTCCTGCTATTTTCTCGTCTGTTACACCTCTCTAGAGCTTTCATTTACTTCTGACATTCTCCCCCCACTCTAATGCATACACTCTCTCTACATTTTATTTTTTTATTCCCGGAGTTATTTTTTCTGATTTCCTTTTTAATTTGTAGGTTTGATGAATTGGATTGTAATTACGATTCCAATGTAATAAATTATAACCATGGAATATTCGTGTTTAAGCCTTTTTATTATATATATATATATATATAAATGGTGGTACTCGTTTGGAAAAACCTCGGATAGCTCAACTTGCAGTAGAACAAATCGGTACCCGACGAAAAATGGGGAATAAAAAAAAGAATGAACAACGAACATTAAACCAAGGCGAAAACAATCGTCCAGTGTTCAAGTTACAAGTCCCAATGAAAAAAAAAACAAAACGAGTAAAAATACAACGTAAAGTGCTCAATACACTAAGTAGAGCAAAACCTAAGATAATCCTAAGGAACCACGCAAACTTACCTAGGTTTCACCTAAACGGATCTTCAGGGAAATGCCAGTTTATATAATAAAATAGCATCATTGAATTACGCATTCAATTTGACAATATACAATAGAATAGATGGAAAATCCAATGCGCAAAGACAAATTAAAATGAGGCATTTCTAAAATTCACCAAAGTGTGTTTATTGTACCTTTATTTACCATTCCGATTCTCTACGAAAGATAATTTACTTCAGTTTTCATATTAGCAGATGCGGTTTAACAACAAAGCACATTTCAGCGCGAATTTCTTTCTGAATATGCTTTCGTTATTGTTTAGTGTATTTTCAGCAGTGTGTGCACACGTCCCCAGAAATGTTGCGAACATTGTGCTTACTGTTGAAACCACGTCCCACAACTACAGTTTCAAATGCTATCCATTTCCCAATAGCGAGTGGCCACGGTTCTGTGCTAAAACCTAAACCTATTCTAAGTGCAATATACCTTTTTGACATCCCCAGCACAGTCCTATGGCCGTTGTGTTATGTCTCTACGCAGCTGGGTGATTCACCAACCTCTTGCATATGTGTGTGTGTGCGCACGCGCGTGTGCCTGCCTATGTCTAAGACTCTGTGCATGATCTTCACGTTCACTCACTGACTCAATGTCTGCCTCATCTTTTAACCACGTTGGTATCTTCGATGGCAATAAAAAAAATATTGTTGTCTCTTCTGGTGCTTTCACTCCACTTCATCTCTCTTCTTGATGGCGGTCATGAAGACTTCCAGTGAGTCCGTCTCTTCTTTGATAGTGCCTAGCAATGCGTCATTTGCGATTTGCGTAGGACAGTTGTTCCATTTTTTTTTTCTGGGTTGCATTTTTGGAATTAAAATTTGCTTACACCTCAGCAAATATTATATGATAAAAAGTACATTTAAAATTAAATAAAACAGAGAGATTTGTTAAAGGGAGATAACTGCGGATTCGAAATCAGAATATTTTCATTGATAATCTCCTCCAGTTTTCGAACCCTAGTTGCTATATTCGTAATAGTTGATATAATGTAAATATATCACAATGATGAAATCGGCCAATAATAATTTATAACTATTTATACTGGGACTCATGCATGCAATTACAAGTAATCCATAATAATATTTCAAATTGAGAAATCATATTTATTCTTGGTATATGTATTTTTAAACTGTTTCTAAATCTTTGTTTCTTTTTCAATCATTCCGCCTCACCTGCTATCCTCTTCCGTCGTTTTGTAATATCTTATTTCTAAAGCTTGGTTGAAAAACAGCTATGGTAAACTTGAAACGACAACAAAATCTCTCTTTTTAGACATACAGGGGTTGGACAAAATAATTGGAACAGGTGCAAATTCCACTCCTATATTTCACAGACCTATTATATTAAGAACTTTAACTAAAAGTTCGTAATTGCAGGTTATATCTATTGTAAGTACGTTTATTTATCTAATTTACTGTCTTTGTCTTATTTATTTTTAGAATTTAGTAAAATTTAAGCTAAATTCGCGACCTCTCTGTGTTCGAAAATGGGCAAATTGTTGTAACTCGCATGGCAGGAGACTCGATCACTAAGGTTGCTAAACTGTTTGGTTTTTCAAGAGCTACCATATCAAGAACTATGACGCAATTCAAGAAACAGGGTAAAACCTCTAGAAAGCATAGCAATTCGGGCCGGACTTGCAAACTTACTGACAGAAACCGACGTCCATTGAAACGCGATGTGGCGAAAAATCATCGGTCTACTGCGGCCAAAGTGACTGCTGAGTTGAATAATCATCTGAATAGTCCAGTTTCTACTAAAACTGTTCGTCGTGAGCTCCATAAGGCTGCTTATCATGAAACAGCCGCCGTGAGGAAACCTCTTCTCTCCACTCGAAACATTCAGAAGAGGTTGAAGTGGTGCAGAGATCACAATGCCTGGTCTGCAGACCAATGGAAGCAATCATATACTCAGACGAGTCCAGTTTTTCTCTTTTCCCAACTTCAGGGCAAGTTTATGTGTGGAGGCAGCCCAAAGAAGCTTACAACTCTGACTGCCTTCTTCCAACAGTGAAGCATGGTGGTGGATCGGTGATAATTTGGGCTGCTATATCATGGTAATGCCTCGGTCCAATAGTTGCCCTACATGGTAGAATCAACAGCAAAGATTACCTGAACATTTTGGGTGTTCATGTTCATCCAATGGCCCAGACTTTATCCCCTGATGGTGACTGCATCTTCCAAGACGATAATGCTCAAATACATACCGCTCGGGTGGTTAAGAATTAGTATGAAGAGCATGAAAGTGAGCCAGAACACATGGAGTGGCCTCCCCAATCTCCAGATATCAATATTATTAAACATTTGTGGTGCATTTTGGAGCGACAAGTTAGGAGCCGTTACCTCCACCGTTGTCTTAAAGAGCTAGAGCAGGTGTTAATGGAAGAATGGCTGTAAATTCCTCTGGATGGAGTCAGGAATCTGTATGATTCCATTCCTAGACGTATTAAAGTTGTATGTGAGGCTAAAGGAGGACCAACTCCATATTAAATGAATTTTCTTTGAATTTAACAAGTGTTTCAATTATTTTGTCCAACCCCTGTATATCTTGTTAGGACTTCTACGAATCTATATCTGCTAGCTGCAATTTCGTACCAGAAACGTAACCAAAATTTTGAAAATAATTTTTTAATCCGACATTATTTGTTCTTACTATAAACATTAATTTTAATGGGTATACGTGTTTCAGTTGCTGCTTCTTGTTTTATTTTTCTTTCGAAAAAGTGAAATTAATAACAAAATATGTTTCGGCGATAAATAACACACAAAGGGTTGATAAGCTGTAAAAAAAAACTAGACGTCAATCAATCAATAGAAATGAAAAGGCACGCCATGCTCGTGGCACTAACTGCCATCCATAACAACTAAGATATATCTAGATTATTGAAACTACCCAGATTCTTTTTGTTTTAGGTTTGGAAGAAGCAGCGCGCTTTTATCGTAGATAAAAGAAAGATTCAAAGTGGTCATTGTAAAATAGTGAAGTTCATCCAGCAGTTCTTGATCGACATCAACCCTGATACCCAGGAAGTGGATGAGGTCCATCATCGAAATGTTTAGGCTTAAACAATGAAATTAATAACAACCGGCCGAAATCGAGATAGCAACTCAAGCATTTAAATAGTAAGAAGAGAGATAATAATTTGAGCCTTATTTGGTAATAAAATAAGCCATCCCATCTCCCCTCTCGTTTCTAACCATCCATTACTATAAATAGAACGTTTTCAGCGTTAAAGCTGATTTGGTCCAATAAAACCTCTACTTAGAGTTATTATATTACATCTTGCTTTTAAAAGATGTGTCTATCATATGGTTATGAATTTCATAAGTCGGAGAACCATGTCCCCTTGTTTCGTTTTACATTAATAGGCATAATTTATCACCACACAATGACAAATACGATCTTTTTGTGTCATGTTCTTTCACAACATAGACAGTCGTAGCTGTCCTTAACTTCTTGACTTTTGTTGCCCTAATTGACATTGGTTTTCTTTACCATCCCTCATTGACATTTTTCTGTGGCCCATAAGTAGATTATTAGCTGATTTTTCCCTACTTATGCCTTGTGAGTTTTAATTTTTCCGATCCCCCCCCCGTCCTGGGTATGGCGTTAAACTGCATCCGAGTCCTGGGTAAGACGATGAACTACATCCAACAGCAAGGCCTCTGATCAGGAGGTTTTGAGGAGCGTGAAACCACCTCTTAATTGCTGATGTTCCCAGGTCCACCCTAACCCGGGGTGGTAGCACCTGTTAGGGAAATAGTGAAATCCCAAGGTGTGTCCACGTCCTGGGTATGACGATAAACTACATCCGCGTCCTGGGTATGATGATAAACTACATCCGCGTCCTGGGTATGACGATAAACTATGTCTAACCAAAAGGCCGTCGATCCGATCAATCGGCTGGTCGCGTCATGCCCCATCACATCTAACCCATCCCAAAACAACTACAACTTACAATTAACTTTCCCTCCCAAACCCTACACTAAATATACTAACACCTTACCCCTAAAATGTGATGGGAAACAATGATGTTGCCAGTTATATGTTTTTGAAACAATGATGTTGCCAGCTATACGTTTTTGAAACGATGATGTTGCCAGCTATACGTTTTTGAAACAGTTTCCAGCTATATGTTTTTGAAACAATGATGTTTCCAGCTATACGTTTTTGAAACAATGATGTTTCCAGCTATACGTTTTTGAAACAATGATGTTGCCAGCTATACGTTTTTGAAACAATGATGTTGCCAACTATACGTTTTTGAAACAATGATGTTGCCAGGGATACATTTTTTTGAAACAATGATGTTGCCAGCTATACGTTTTTGAAATAATGATGTTGCCGGCTATACGTTTTTGAAAATGTTGCCAGCTATGTGTTTTTGAAACAATGATGTTGCCAGCTATACATTTTTGAAACAGTTTCCAGCTATACGTTTTTGAAACAATGATGTTTCCAGCTATACATTTTTGAAAAAGTTGCCAGCTATACGTTTTTGAAACAATGATGTTGCCAGCTATACATTTTTGAAACAGTTGCCAGCTATACGTTTTTGAAACAATGATGTTGCCAACTATACGTTTTTGATATATCTAGTAAATACTGGATCTGGCATTAAATAACCCATAGTGCTTGATATGCCATAAAACCCCAAACAAACAAACCGATTTCCCCTTTTCTTTGTGCTGCCACATCCTGATTTTAAGTATTAGTTTCCTTAAAACTTCCGTGTTGCGTGTTCTGTTTACGTTATTTTCAGTAGTCGTCGTTAGAAACACATCTCTATCGCTTGAAATTATTTTTTTCATCTACGAGATTGTCTCGCATTCACTCCTATGCAGAAGATGAGATGACAAATTGATGTTCATTACTCTTTTCCTTGTTTGAGAAAGTAATTTTCATATCTGTAAATACCTTGCTTAAATTCTGGAAATTATATTTTATCAATTCTCATGCGCCTTTAGATTTCTGTGTCACTCTGTTACTATCGATCCTAAATATTTAAATCTCTACACCTGGTTGATTTTGACATCCCCCAACAAGCGGTTTCCACCTTGGCTATCTCATTAATAGCAATCAAGCATTATTATCTGTCTTTCAGTTAATGACAAATACGATACAACGATCTTTCTTCATTAAAAGTGTATACCCACACATGGCCATGTTATGAGTCGTTCTAAAACTGCTGGGTTCCTTTGGTTTTCGATGCAAGTATACGGCGTGCTTCTAGCATTAACTTTTTATTGGTTATCGGCCATGAAATGCCAGAAATGCATTGTATTATATATGCGTTACTTTCCTTCCCGGAAAAGTGTTTTATTTTTGCGCGTAGATATATGTAATGTAAGTTCTATATATGTAAATGTTCTGTAAAGGCAAAATAACCGAGCGCAACGGAGGAAAGTTGGCTCAGAATAACTGGTGTACATTTATTGTTTTCATAAATGTACATTAGGCGCAAATTCCGAATAAGTATTATCTCGATCATTGAGAATCATGCCCAACGACTTCTGGAAAGACACGCAACGTAAAAGATTTTTTTCTTAGGTAAAAAAAAAGCATCAAGATCATCCGCTGATGGCTTTACATTGGCTTTTCTTTTACATTGCCATCAGTGCATTTTTCCAGAAAAGTTTTAAAACTGCATTATGAAAATAAACATAATTCGAATTTATAAAAAAAAAAAATGTTTCTTATGTTGCTGCTTAAAGTAAACCGTTTCCCAATCGTATCATTACGACACTCGGGAAATTTTAGTTTTAATTCCAAGGAATGGAGGTTGATAAAATACTGAAAAGAAAAAAAACAAATTTTGTTGATCCTCTAGGCTCTTGTCATTTGGTCTAAGTTAGTTGGCAGCAATAATAGATAGAAATAGGCAATTGAAGATGAAAACCTTTTTAGGTATATCTTTTATATAATGTTATCACATTGCCATTTTGTTTTCATTTTAAACTGAGAAGGTTTTTCGCACTTCTTTGATTTTTACATTCTGGATTTTTACATTTATGTATAAAGAACAGTTGAATCTATTCACAGGCGTGGATGAGTTGATATCTGTGCGGCAGCTCGCGGGATATTTATGACAAACGCCAGAATTAATTTCAGGCTGCTTATATTGGAATCGCCTGAATATCCTCAGGCGCATCAGGTGTAATGGATAGCGGCTCGGAATAAGAAATTGGAGAACTGTGTTCGAATTCCAATCAAGTTCGTTACATTTCACTTACGCACAAATACCCCTGGAAAAGGGATTAATGCATTACCCTCCCCCCAGAAATGGTGAAAATAATAGAGCGGACTAGGCTCTTCAGCCTTGGTTGGCAACCAGCATAGCAGAAGGAATTCCAAACCCGTACGTAGTCCTGGCGATGCACGTGCTATGCAGCTAATGAAAGGATTTGGGAGTTCGCAATGGCTCTATGATCTCGATTACGGTATAATCCAAATAAATCCCATTGGCTAATAAAAATTGTACAAAAGGATTCCTAGGATAACGTTTATTTTTATATTGTCCGCCTGCTAACCGTGTATAATTTGATTTTTACCTGCATCTTTTTTTCATTTTAATTAATTAAAGAATTATCTTTTTATTGCCCATCTTATACGTTGATGTTAATAATTCTTTCCATTAGTCCTATTTTCTCTCCCGCTTACAGATAAAGGTGAATAATTTCACTTCCAAGTTAATATTTTTTAAATATTTGTGTTATCAACGCTATTTTGTAACGGATAGAAAGTTTGTTATAAATAGATGTATATATGCTAACATTTTAAAAATGAACAGAATTTTAAAAAAACCCAAAAAACTCTAGTCTTTGATCACGTTTTGATAATGGTCTGACAGAAAAAATTTTCAAGAACACTCGAAAAAATTTAAAGGGAATAAGTATACTAGAAAGTATACATATCAGCCACATTAAAGTTACATACAGCAGGAGTAATGGATAGCGGCTCGGATTGAGGAATCGGAGAGCCGAGTTCGAATTCCAGTCAAATCCATTACATTCATTTACGTGCTAATACCCTTCTCGTACCCCCAGCTATGGATAAATAGCAGGACAGACCGGGTTCTATAGCCTTGGATGGCAACTGGTCTATCGCAGAAACAAATGGCAACCTACTGCAGGAAAAAATCTGCCTCGTCACTCTTGTATCGAAAGATACATGATCGCCTAAGCGTGTATCACGCATGGCACATAACTGATTGATGATGCACAACGCGAAGATACGGAGCACGAAAAAGTGGACACGATTACCCCTTTCTTGCAATGTTTCTTTCGGGGTATTTCCTTTAGCCAGGCATACAGCGATGTCACGAAGAGATGGACTTTCGTACGCGCCCATTCTTTTATTTCCCCGAACATTAAGTAGTACATAAATATATATGGTGGGCACATTTTTAAAATTCTCATTTCTCCGTCAGGTGTGTTTTTAGCATTAACACTACAGGTTTTATCTGACACTGGAAATAAAAATTACTGCTGGCAATCTCCTAAAATCCCGTATGTGTTTCAACCTTAAATAAGACGCAAAAGTTTCATAAGCAGTAAAAATAATAGATAGCCAATCAACTGAAATGAAAAGGCACACCGTGTTCGTGGTTTTAAATGTAAGTCACAACAACGCGGAGATCTTCGGCTTCTTGAAAGTATCTAGATTATTATTTTACGTCTCGAAAGAGCTGGGCGCGTTTGGCGGAAATATATTTTTCGATCCAGTTGGGATATTCTGACAGATCATCGATAAAATTGGCCTAAAAACAAATTGTTTAATGACTCAAGGGATATCATAGATATTTTTAAACAATTTAATAGCGCTGAATTCGAATATCCCAGACATATTTTCAGTTAGCTCTAATTTTCTTGCTTCAGATGATTGACAAAAACACGAAAATTGCTTATTTTGAGTCATTTGTCTGAAAAACGAAAAAAAAAAAGGCATGCAATTGCAAATCAAATAAAGTTTTAACTATGAGGCAAGAAGAGACGTACATCAAAATACAAATATGTCAAGTTAAATACGAAATTAAAAGTTAAAAATGAAAAATCATGTTAAGAACTTTCGCTTTTTTTATTTTTGCAAATGATTTTTTCTGGATTCAACAGTAATCATTCATTATTCTTTTATCCCATCTCCGTTGATATCTGGCCTCCATAACTTATATCCGAATGAAAATGTTCGCCTTGTTTATCACTGATATTGTCACAGTTTTCTGAAAAACCTGTCTAAATAACTATGTAGGAAATGTAGTTTGACACTCATGTTAGCACCAAGCTCCCAATAGTTTACAAACATCCTGTCGACTAGTTCATTGTAGTCGTCTGTCTTGCGATTACCAAGAAAGTTTTTACGACAGCCACAAATGAAATCCGAGTATTTGATTCAGTAACATTCAGAGTCGACGAAATTATCATTCTTGATGAGTTTTCGAATGTCAGTTCCATTATAAATAACTTGTTCCAATTTTTCTCTGCTGAGACCAGGAAATGCACTGCAAATGTAATAAAACCTGGGCCTTCTTTATCAAGCGCTTTCACAAACAGCTTCATGAGTACTGATTTGATATGGAGAGGAGGGAAAATGATTTTGTCACTAGCGGATAATTTATATTTTTTCTCCGACTTTCATTTCTACTCTGACCAGTCATTCTCTTCTATCTTAGTGTTGATTTCTGGTTCTATTGTCCCATAAACGAAGTACGAGAAATTCATGTCGCCTGATTACGGCTCAAGTAAAAAGTCAACCATTTTCACGTCAACACAAAAGTAATTTATTCTTTCCATTACCTCTTTGATGGGTTCATGCTTTTTTTAAAGTTTTGTGAAGTGTAAAATTGGTATCCATGCATATATCTTTTAAACTATGCTTTGTACTATCAATGAATAGTGTCTATGAATTTGCATCATAATCTTGAATACTAATAAGCAGCAAAACTGTCTCGGCATCGTTACAATATGCAAGTTCATTAGTTTGATTGAAGTAGGAGACAAATGTAACTTTTATTCTTTCTTTAAAGAGATTTTGTTTCTTCAGACTTGAAGTTAAGAGTTCCACCTATTTTTAATACTCAAATCCTTAATTAATTCGCTCATTTCTTTTTCATCAAACAGTATCGGTTCAGATAAGAATCCCTCTAAATAATTTTCGTTGTCATTGTCGTCCATGTCGACGAAATCCTTGACATCATCATGATCCGATTATTCAATATCGCTGGAAGATGTTCCTTTGAAAACTGGAATCTGTGTTTCATCGGACTGTGGTACAGGTTTCACAGCTAAATTGGGAAAGGTCCACAAATCTTCGTTTCTTGTTGAGGCCAGCAATGTCAATTAAGCAGAAGTAACAATCGTCGATGTAATTTTGTGGCTTTCGCTAAATCATCAGAATTCCAAACTTAAATGAAGTTCGAGTACCCCTACTTCATTGGCGCATGTGCCCCTGACATGTTTTGCCGACAATATGTGGGGCCCACGATTTGTCCTGATTGCCCAGCGATGTAAGCATGATAAGCCTTTCTGACAAAATTATTGATCGGTTTTCTGTTATTCGTTGTTGTAAACTCACGACATATATAGCAAAGGAAATCGCGATTGTTTTGTTTCCTCCGCTTGAATTCATTGTTTTGATATTAAGGTCTAAAAATAAAAGTGTGATAATAACATTGTATTCACACATGAAGTAAAAGAAGACTTTACTTTTGTCCGCAATTCATACTTAACATTACACATTACATATCAACTAAATTCAATAAACACCTGTAAAGCACTAAACCTATCTTATATAGATCATGTGTATAATTATGCAGTATACGGAGAAAATAGACGCTAGGGATACTACTGATACGACTATTAATAGTTTCATTATGAATAACCTTTAATAGTTTGAATACAGACATGCACTGAGATATTTATACACATTGTTAGTTATAAAAAATGGTCATGTTATGGTAGAATTCACTGAATGAGTTCCATTTATTTTATAATGCCATCATTCATTGAGGTATCAAATTACTTTTCATTAATAAATATTGATTTGAGTGGATTATGATTTTAGATTCTTATTTCCTAGTCTGAACCTCCATAGTCACTCGATAAAGAATGAGGTAAAATGAAAGTTGTGCCAAAATGAGACATTTTGGTACAGAGAAAGCTGTAACTAATGTGAAAAAAATGAACGCCATTTTTGGATTCGCGCGCCTTCAAATTAACCAAGAAAGAGTGATTGTATTCTTGCACCAAAATGTGTTGACCAGTATAATAATCGGCAAAGAAACTGATTTGTGGCTCGTCCTGGGTATGACGATAAACTACGTCCAACAGCAACGCCTCTGACCAGGAGGTTTTGAGGAACGAGGAACCACCTCTTAATTGTTGGTGTTCCCAGTGTGATAGCACTGAAACTGAGGTAAAAAGCCTTATGAAAGTATAAAAATAGGTTTTCATACCAGAAATACTTTGTAAAAAATTATTACCAGAAATAAATTTTTGAAGGAAAAAACTATTACCATTAATATATATTTTTGAAAAACATATTACCATCAATATATATTTTTGAAAAACATATTACCATCAATATATATTTTTGAAAAAAATATTACCATCAATATATACTTTTGAAAAAAATATTACCATCAATATATTTTTGAAAAAATATTACCAGCTGTACATTTTTTAAATAATATTACCAGCTGTACATTTTTTAAATAATATTACCAGCTATACATTTTTTTAAATAATATTACCAGCTATACATTTTTTAGGTAAAAAATATTACCAGATATACATTTTTAGGTAAAAAATATTACCAGATATAGACAAAACAAATTATTACCAGAAAAAAAAATTGAGGACATTGAGTTTGATATGCCGTAAAACAAACCAAACCAAACCGATTTGTGGCAGAGTCTGCAAGAGAAATAGGACAGAATCGTAGGAGAACAATGTCACAAATTAGATGTCCTGTGATCTCACATGTGAAGAACTAATTAAAAGCCACGGGCTGTCCACGTCTTATTAATATTCTCTATCAATATTAGATCAATAATGTTTTTAATTTAATTTACATGTGTATTTGTAAAATGTTTCTCTAATTTGAGATGTGACAGAGTTTTTGTTCTATAACTTTATTTTTGGTTATTTTGCAAACAATTTATTGTCGTGGAGGACAGGTTTTTAAGAATTGGTATTGGAATTTTTATTTTTTATGTACGTTGTCGTTTAAAGGATAACTGCTCGGAATGAGAAGTCGTAGAGGCGATATCTCTTCCACCCAGCTATGCGTTGAATAGCAAAAAAATGGGTGCTATAGCCTTGGTTGAAATAAAGAGCAACCTACTGCGCGAAAATCTTCTGTCCAATCACTCATGAATCAAAAGAGGCATGATCGCCTAAGCGTATATCCCGTATGGCACTTAACTAGCAAGAAATTTTTATCACGATTACGTCTGTAGAATTAGAAATATTCGATTTTCTTTTTAAACAACCGTTCACTAATATTGGATGTGACTGTATTTTACTATTTCAAGTTAATGATATTATACTTCATATTTATTAAGATTTGTTTTCTGGTGTTAAATTTCAAACAGTTAAGTGATTAATATCTTATAGTTTATGACTTAGGTATTGGAAATATACTTGCGCAGTTCATGAATTCATATTAATAACCAATAAAATTATCTTATGCAAATGATGTCGTAGAGGTTGTTTTAAATTATATATTGATAATCTGAACACCCCTTTTTAACGACTGGAGGAGAAGGACTGTATATTGCATTTGGAAATTGTATATGATTTTTTTTTAATGATATTTACCATCTTTAGATAACCTCATGTCATATTAATATTATCACGAAAATAATATGGATGTCGTTCGAGGAGAATTATGGTTCGGATATGAAAATGGCATTTTATCGCTTTTGGAATAAAAACGTACAATAATCATGTAAAGTGAATCACACGTGACAGTTGGGGAAAACGCAAGGGAATTAATCTTCACAACGCGTGTAGATAATTTCTCCTTTCAATTTTATATTTATTTCTGGGAAGGGGGCATTTGAACTCAATCTTCGTTTACTGCTTCGCGAACATCCGCAAATAAAAGGAGCTGATAAATAAGTAGATAAATATTCTTGAATTTGTAACGATTAAAAATAATTAAAATTTAACTCCATCAAACGGATTTCCTTCATTGCCTCTCATCGTTAAAAATAAAATAGGGCAAAAGGAAAAATGCATGAAAAAAAAAGAAATACGAGTCAATATTTTCAAGACAAAATTAACCGAAAAATGGGCTAAAAAACAAAAGAAAAATATTCCCCTCATTTTCAATGTCATATAAGAGATGATTAAATCAAATTTGGTGACATAACTGAGTTGAGTAGTATGTCTATAATCTATCATTGGAAACAGAACTAGAAATTGCTGAACGATTATGCAAGACGAGATATCCCTTGATATAGGCCGCAGAATGAGAAGGATCTACCGCTGTAGATTTGAATTCAGTTCAAAATTCCCAGTAGACATAAAGGCAAAAATGTTTTGATAACAACAAAGACGAGAACCTTAGTGCAACTGTAAAGGATTCTATATAGATTGATTGATCGTTTCGTTACAGTTTCCCGTGTATCTCCGCATCTTCAAGACAACTGAAAACTTCCACGCTAGTAAAAGGACAACCGAATTTATCACTTTTTCTCGTTGATTACGTACATCAAGTTCACCGAACTTTTGTGCAACGAACATACACAAATGAAATTAAAGATCATATTTGATGGTATAATAAATCTTTCAGATTTTATATGCGAAGTTGAGCTCTCTTGTCGGCTGATGTTTACCCAGGGACTGTCGACTACCTCTAGTTTTATCTTCGTAACTCTTTTACAGGATTTTACCTAACCGAACCGCAGGTAATGAATTGGGTTAAATTCTAAATATTTAATTTACTTAGTTCTCATTAGTAACACAAGTTAGTCCAGTTTATTGTAAAAGTAGCCCCAAACGTTGCAAGTACTAAAAAAATCAAGATATATGACTGCCGTCGATTTCGTGACCTGAAAACCATGTTTTATAATATTACTGTTAATGGTGGTGGGGCTTAAATGATTTCAGATGCAGTGTGTTATACGAGGGACGTTGAAAATTCCTCAACCCGACCTACTTACTCAAATCTGACCAAACATCATACTTTGGGGCAGAAGGGCAAGATGATTGGACCAATTATTTTTCAGAATCCTCTCATACATGTGTGTGCGTGTGTGTGTGTGTGTGTGTGTGTGTGTGTGTGTGTGTGTGTGTGTGTGTGTGTGATATCAAACCAATAGTTGTAAAATAATTGCATCGTTGCAAGAAGAAAATAAAACGAAAAAGTGATCAATGTTTAAGTAAAACCAGATGCGAGCTTCAGACAAATGCTGTAAGTGTGTGTGTGTCTAAGGCGATATTAAATCTTTAAAAAGCCTTAACTGTTTTATTGAAATTTAAATGTGTATATTGTCCTGTTGTAGTCACATGCCGGAGTGCCATTACCAGTTCATTCTTGATAGGCATTTATATGACTGATTTCCAGTATATATTACAGGAGTTAGGTTTCAAGATTAGGTCTTAAGTTGAATCATGTCTCGGATCCCTGTATCGCCCAATACTGCTGGAGCGGTCAAGGTTGGTGGTAATGATGCTAAGCCCGATATCATTTTTAGACCCAGAGTCATTATTTCCTGATTATTTTTTACAGTCACATACATACACACATGTGTGTATGGTTGAATCAAAAGGACGTAGTGTTTTCTAATAGGTGACGTTTGAACTAGTGATTTCGTTTTATATTTGATTAAAATTTATGACATATACAGCTTCTGAAGGTGATATTTCAACAATTTTTCTATGTGATTCATATGTATATTGCGATGTTTTAAAGGTTTAAAGAGAAATGCTCTAAAATTAGATGCATTTTCCTCAGTTGAATCTCTTGATTCCGAAAATAGCGAAAAGATATATGTACCATTTATGGAGATGGTGCCGCAGCTGATCATATGGAATGCAACTTTATTAGAGTTTTAAGAGACAGAAACATTTCGTTAGCAACAAAGAGAAGTGTATTGAACTGTTACGTGAAATATGTCCTCTCGTGAATGGACAATCCCCTCAAAGATGAAAGTGAGATTTGAAGCAACTGAAATATGGTTCTCCAGAAAGTTGCTAACATGGACCGAACACGAGAGGAACGACGAGATTTTGGAGAAAATTTAAACAAAAAGGAAAATAATACTTACCATCAATAAGAAGCAGATGAAATTATTAGCGTACATAATGAAGGAGGGCTTGGAAAACCTGGTACTCACAGGGCAGATTGAGGGAAATAGAGACAGTGGAAATGAGTGCATACTTCATGATGGTTTGGTATAGTGTGTTTCATCAACCTCAATGGCTTATTTAATTCCACAAGATTCTTAACAGATTCGTATGAACAAAATATATATTCTTCGGAAGGAAACAGTTTTTATATCCGGTTTCGGTTTGGTTTAGTTTGTTTTACGACATATGAACCTCAATGGCTTATTTAATACCGACAAGATTCTTAAAATAGATTCGTATGAACAAAATATATATTCTTTGGAAGGAAACAGTTTTTATATCCGGTTTCGGTTTGGTTTAGTTTGTTTTACGGCATATCAACCTCAATAGCTTATTTAATACCGACAAGATTCTTAAAATAGATTCGTATGAACAAAATATATATTCTTTGGAAGGAAACAGTTTTTATATCCGGTTTCGGTTTGGTTTAGTTTGTTTTACGGCATATCAACCTCAAAGGCTTATTTAATACCGACAAGATTCTTAAAATAGATTCGTATGAACAAAATATATATTCTTTGGAAGGAAACAGTTTTTATATCCGGTTTCGGTTTGGTTTAGTTTGTTTTATGGCATATCAACCTCTATGGCGTATTTAATTCCGACAAGATTCTTAAAATAGATTCGTATGAACAAAATATATATTCTTTGGAAGGAAACAGATTTTTTATATCCGGTTTCGGTTTGGTTTAGTTTGTTTTACGGCATATCAACCTCAATGGCTTATTTAATTCCGACAAGATTCTTAAAATAGATTCGTATGAACAAAATATATATTCTTTGGAAGGAAACAGTTTTTATATCCGGTTTCGGTTTCGGTTTGGTCTGTTTTACGGCATATCAACCTCAATGGCTTATTTAATACCGACAAGATTCTTAAAATAGATTAGTATGAACAAAATATATATTCTCTGGTAGGAAACAGATTTTTTATATCCGGTTTCGGTTTGGTCTGTTTTACGGCATATCAACCTCAATGCCGACAATAATTTTTTATTGTTGGTAATATTTATTTTTCAAAAATATATTTCTGGTAATATTTTTCTTTTTCAAAAATGTACTGTTGGTGATAATGTATTGCTGATAATGTTTTCTTCAGAAATGTATTGCTTGTATTTTTTTCAAAAATGTATTGCTGCTATTAAAACCTATTTTCATACTTTCATAGTGTTTTGACTCCAGTATAGGGGTTAACTATTTCCCTATAACAGAGAACCTAATTGGTGCTACCACCCCGGGTCATAGTGGACCTGGTAACACCAGCAATTAAGAGGTGGTCACACGCTCCTCAAAATCTCCTGATCAGAGGCCTTGCTGCTGGATGCAATTCATTGTCTTACCCAGGAAGTGGATGCAGTTTATCGTCCTACCCAGGACGCCTCATTAGATGGAGCAGTCTTACACTTCTGTCGAGATGCAGTCGGCGTATTCTGAACCCCCCAGTCGACAGGGCTAGCATACTTGGATGGTAGAACAGGGTTTTGGAGAAATAACAAAATGACAAAAATTATTAAGAGCTACAAGGGACAAGAAGGTATCGAGGGCCACGAGGGCCTCCGTCCTGATGAGATACGGCACATAAAAGTAAGGAAGTCCGTAGCTGATCTTAATTTTCGCTGAATTCAGAAATGATAATTTTAATCTGGAATACAGTTGTTAATGATCAAATCGAAACGTTGACTACAAATAATCCAGGTCATATATATCTCGTATGAGCGTTGTAAGGCATTTGAAATACGCGATATAAAAACTGTTTCCTTCCAAAGAATATGCGATTCGCTACGATGTTTTGTGTCTCATTAATTAACAGAAAAAATTCTGTCTTTGATTATCTGCTCAAAAGTAACAAAATATTTTTTTTAAAAGAAACATCACAAGTGATGAAAAATGGATTGTTTACAGCAATGTGAACAGAAAGAGGAAAACGAAATGAGCCACCGTAAAAAAAAACTACAAAAGCTGATCTGAAGGTGGCACTGTGTGTCTGGTCGGATTGGAAAAGTATTATGCACTGCAAGCTCCTTTTGCAAAATCAGTTGTTGAATTTAGACATGCTCTCTTTCCAAATGGACCGATTAAAGACAGCAATCGATCAAATGCGTCCGGAATTGGTCAGTCAGATGTTGTTGGCTTCCATCAGAACAACACCGGAGCTCACGACCGGGCAAAAATTGGTACAGCTTCACTGGGATGTCCCACTGCACCTGCTGTATTTAAATAACATTGCACCATCTGATTACCATTTATTTGGATCCAGAAAAAATTCTCTGAATTGAAAAACTTCCATTTACGTATTGGTAGCTTGTAAAAAAAACACTTACAACAGTTAATTACTCAGAAAGATCCCATGTTCCAGGAGGATCGATTCCAGAAGCTGCCTCAAAAATGGCGAAAGTCAATAGAACAAAACTGTATATATGTGGTTACATAACTGCATGTAGAAATATATAAGTAACGTTTTTAAATTTCACTTGATAAACGTGGCGAATTTTTGTTTCGACCCATTATATAACAATGTATATTATTTATTTTTTTAACATTTTTCGGCGATCAAATTTTAAATTTCTTTGATATTCATAATGAGGCCACCACGTGATTATCTGTGTTTATGCCTATGTTTGGCGTAAATAATATCAGCTTCGTGTGATCGATATGATTTCAGTTTAGTCAAAGAAGCAAACATTAGAAATATTTGAGGGCATGAGATGAATGTCACTCATATTTCACGAAACTATTTCTCTCTTACGTGCTGTGCTTTTTTCAGGACATGAACGATGATGGATCCTGTCTTGTTTTATGTAATTTTTCCTAATTTCGACCCTTGTTTATCTTTTTCGTAGTTTGACCGCGGTCTATAAAGTTCTGAAGAAAATGAATCTGATCTAAAAATTTACTGAACACATCGTAAAAGTAAAAGAAGGCCGGGGAAAATTTTGGTCAAAACAACACGAGTAATTATATTTGATTTACTGTACAGATTTTCTGAAATTTATTCGCTTTTTCTGCGATGAATCTAATATGAGGTACTGGTAATATGTGAGATCGTGAATAACGAATGCTTTACATTTTGCTGCTGTTTGCAGATCTCTTGACTCCTATGCATTTACATTCAAGCAAACTGTAGAATTAAATAATAATTTCTTTGATAATGAATGCTGTGCGTGCCGTGCGAAAAAGAAAATATCGGAAACGCTGACAAATGTTACTGCTTTCTTAAGGAAAGAAAAAATAAACAAATATACAGTATTTTTTGTTTTTGTTTTAAGTTTTCTATAGAAGCTGAGACGTGTAATCGAAGTGAAATAAAACTTAGGAAAACAATGGAAGGTTGAAGAAATAAAGATGAGAAATTGTTTTGTTAAAAGCGATACCGGAAAAAGCTTTACCCACCATATTTTTTTTACCCTATCTTAACTTATTCTCTTACTGTGAATGTTGGAACATGTTCTGTAAGGAAAATAAAATAAGAAAGTCCACAACCTTAAGTATTTGTTCTCAAAGAATTTCAAGATTAAAATTTCAAACGAAACTCGTCAGTTCTGCGATTTTCTTGACATTTTTTTAATCAGTTAAGATTTAAAAAAATGACACAGGCTGCAAATGTTATTCTTCTAAGTTGGATAAAAATAAGGAAATTCTGAAGTCGCCAAAAGGCTTAGGCAGACAATTGAACAGCATGTTCTTGGTTTAAATAAAACAAAAATGTCAGATAAAAGTAAATTAAGTACAAACCCAACGAATGATCACTGTTATACTAAACAAATCGCTTACAAGCAAAACAAAATATACTTCCGACACAGGAGCTAAAAAAAAGAAAAGTATAAGAAATAGGATCTGAGAATAGGCAAAAAAATATTAATACTTAGTGTTTAAGAAGATTATAAGAATTAGATACGCCACCAGGTAAATTCATGTTTAAGTGGCAATGCATAAAATAAAATAAAAATGCAAACGCGGTGTTTATTTCGACAATAATTTCTTAGCGAACGATATTCAACATTAGAATAAAATTGAACTATAAAGACGGAAGTCACTTGATGGAATGAAAAGAAAAGCTGAGACAAATAGTTTTGTCAGGTGCCGGAGTGCAAGAAAGACGTTCTCTTTTAAACTTTTCTGTTAGTGTTTGTATGTCTTATAAGGGAGATAATTTGATGTACATGAGAACGTATAAGGAACCGCCGTATACAAGACGAAAAATATCCGATGCCCACAGAAAAAAAAAACTTTAATAGGACGTGCATAATAGCAATTGGTTATAGGTTGGTTGACTTTATAGAATATTAGACCTTGTTGAACTGTTTAATGTTAAATTTTTGTATGGTACGCCCAACCAGTATTTTGCTAAATTCTTTTTCTATGTGCCGCTTACTTAAAGGCAATGAGTGATCATGGCTCTCGAAAGCTTCCTATCTCTTGAAACCCTTATCAGATTTTTTCCCGTTCCGCTATACAACCACACAAGCCTAACAGCTAAGCTATCTTCCCCTATCTTTCTTATCCTCCATATGCTCCGTGAGGGTTAAGTTTTCCAAGCCTTCCTTCTCCCTCCAAAGAAATTTGTCTTTTCCTAAAGAGGTGTCCTTTTTGTTGTCATTTTATTTAAGACTTCCTTGTTACTTACTCTTCCGTCCATGGAATCCTCGGTGTCCTTTTGTAGAACCACATTTCTGTTGTCTCCGGTTTTCTCTTCCTCTGTGGGTAGATTGTCCAGTATTCACTGGATATCACGTATCAATCCAGTAAACTTTTCTTTCTTTCTAACAAATTTTTTTTTCGGATACGTTGCTTAGTTTTTTGGGA
Organism: Acanthosepion esculentum; assembly: GCA_964036315.1. Taxonomy (NCBI): domain Eukaryota; kingdom Metazoa; phylum Mollusca; class Cephalopoda; order Sepiida; family Sepiidae; genus Acanthosepion; species Acanthosepion esculentum. The sequence continues at coordinate 103,275,435 of OZ038480.1, read as the reverse complement.
AACACCTATCGCTAGTCCAGTGCGTGTTTACTTTTCGGTTTTGAATTTTCCATCCTCTGTTAAAACACGTCCCAGATATTTAAAATTCTGTACTTGCTTGATGTTGTCATCTCCGATTTGTAACTCGCATCTTCAGCGTTTTCGCTTGCTGAGAAACATACTTTATCTTCTTGATCTTTAATCCTTTTCTACCCCCCACTCTTTCATTTACTATCCTATCTAGGAAGCCCTGTAGTTTTCTTTCCGTGTTAGCCATCAACACAGTGTCATTTGCCTATATTATATTGTTAACATGACGTCAACCGATAGTAAATCTTATCCAAATCCGAAGTCGCATTGAGATAGCGAAAGATGCCTTAAGTTAAGCAAATATTAAGAAACAAGAAAATTTCGTTAGAAACAAAGAAAAGAATTACTTAACTATGATGCAATATCGGTTCTTCTATATGGCACTAAATGCTGGACATTCTCCTCACAGATGAAGAGAGACTTGTATCAACAGAAATGTGTTTCTACTGGATACTATGAATATCATACTGAGAATACAATGGCCCGAAGATGACATCAACGACAAAGTGTTAGAGAAAACTGAAGCAAAAAGGACATCTGTACACAACATCAGAAAGTTATGTATACGTTCAAAATTCAAGGGCAGATAATGAAAAAAATAACTTGGAGAATTTGATACGAACAGAATATACTGAAGGCCAGAGCTGGAAGAAGGATATCGCATAAACTACCTAAATGATTGCTAACGGCCTGAAAAGACACGGCACATAGAAGATGGGTCACCAGATCCATTAGGATAGTTTCGCTCTAAAGGCTGAATAAATCTGGAATGAAGGCATATCCGTATTTTACTTCTTTTTTTTCTTTGACTACACAGACGTAATGGCAAGTAGACAAGCCTCAATAACTATTATTCTACGCCATGGCGCCTGTTAAAATTTCCAGAATGTATTTATAAAATAAATATACCACGTGAATTTACTTTACAGTATATTTTCTTATCATAAATCCTTATAATATCTTATCTGACGGGATGAGATGTTATTATGTAGTTTTAAAAAATATGATGATTTCTCCGTTCCTCACTCTTATATCTCTAGAGAGAGAGAGAGAGTAGTGGGCAGAATAATTTTTTAAGAGAATGCAAATATTTGCAAGTAAAGGTATTTTACATATGAAGATAGCATATTAAATGCAAGGTAAAATTTTCATTTTATTAGTACTATGGGCACGTGGCCGAGTGGTTAGAACGCATTCTTACCATAAGATCCGGGTTCGAATCTCACCATAGTCTATTTGTCAGGAAGAAAACTTCCTGATGTTATCGGACTGGCAGCGTGTGGCAAATTTGGAAAGTGCCTGAAAACCATACCATAGGTTGACTCAAGCCTTGTGGGTGAAATTGGGTAGCACGATGTCACAAGTCATCGTGGCCGAGGGCTTGAGCGTGCTTGGCTTTTTCAAATTGTTGATCACGCTAGATAACACGGTCTTTCCCAGAAACTGTATCTTACGTCTGCTCAGCATAGCTGCAGTATAAACCACAGGTGGGCTCCGTGGGTGTTAAATAAAAACAAAATGCGCGTGAGCATTGTCAACGGGTATCCGCGAATACGAGTGGCCAGCTATACAGTTCCGTTAGCAAAACAAAAAACCAGGACAACTATGTTTTTAAGTCCATTGAGAACCAACAATGTTCTGCATAAATCACACAAATTAACCATGATACAAATGCATGTGTATCTTAATATATCATTAAAATTTACTTTAAAAATAAATACGTAAATATGCGTTTATCTAAAAAAGAAACAGGCTAGACAGTTTTGTGTACACATTCCGATTGACCGTAATCTTTTTGTGTACACATCCCAAATGACCGTACTCTTTTTGAGTACACGTTCCGAATGACCGTCCTGTTTTTGTGTATACATTCCGAATGACCGTGCTCTTTTTTCTGTACCCATTCCGGGTATTTACTTGACCCCCCCACTGAGTCAGGTTGTGACACAAGGTCGGTTTTTAACGTGGGGACCAGAGTGTTTTCACCCGGGCCGCTGGTCTTGGCTGGTCATAGCTGGTCTAAGCTAGTCATAGCTGCTCTTAGCTTGTCCAAGCTAGTCTTGGCTTGTCATAGCTGGTCCAGGCCGGTCCAAGCTAGTCGTAGCCATGATACCACCAGCGCAGGGACGAATCCCTACACCAGGTAAGTATAAAGTGAAGCTCTCAGCCAGGAGGCCGACCAAGCGAGCGATCTGCGATACTACGCTCTGATCATGGCCTCCAGGCCGAGCAGCTCTCTGTACACATTCCGAATGACCGTACTCTTTTTGAGTACACATCCCGAATGACCGTACTCTTTTTGAGTACACATCCCGAATGACCGTACTCTTTTTGAGTACACATCTCGAGTGACCGTACTCTTTTTGAGTACACATCCCGAATGACCGTACTCTTTATCGGCTAGTAACATTTTCCTTGGTTGCATACAAAAACATTTTTTACCCAGTGTAATTTAATACAATCGCGTGCATGTCAAAAAATGACGGGGATGTTGAGACGATTTTGAATCGAGATTTGGAATTAATGTGCACGATGTAGTGTTAAATACCCGCTACTCTCCCAGTAGCAAAATCTATAGTTACCGAGATAGTTATTAAGTGGTCCTTGATATTATTTCTAACTTTTCTTTTACATCAAATCAAAACATTTTAATTTTTTATTTAACTCAGTTAATTTTTTATTATCAGTTCAATTACACTTTATGTCTCTCTAATAAAATTTTAAACAAGCCGTACATTGGTTATGCAAAAACTACATTACCGCTTCGATTAACGTCTCATTTTCCGATAATAATTCAATTAAACCATATCTCGGCAACAAAACATAAAATATATGACAAATCCTTACAATTAATACAAAATATATTATATAAATTGTAAAAAGAAAAAAAAACGACTACAAATGATAGAAGCATTAAACATAATCAACAATCCGACAACAGTGAGATGCTATCAAATTTAGGAACAAACATACTAGATATATTTCAGAAATAAAGAACGACACCATAATACAAACTGTCACGTGAAGAAAGATATCTGAAAATGAGGAAACCAACACAACAGCGAACTGCCTGACTCAAACAGACGAGGTATTTACCCAGTGCCACCAGTGGGATGAGATGTAACACAAGGTTGGAGTTATTTTGGAGAACCCGAGCTTGTACACTCAGGTCCATAGTCAAATTTTACTCACCCTCTCTAAAGCGGGTTCAAGTACAAATCTTCTCTCTTTTTCTCAGACGTGTTTCTGTCTGTAGACAGAGGCTCCGACTGAGTGACCCTCTGCTCGAAGACAGAGGGCTTGTCAGTCGCAAGCCAGGCAGTGATATGCCTGTGTTGAAACGAATAGGTATTTACCCTGTCACTCCACTGGTATGAGATTTGAGACAAGATAGGGATTATTGTGGAGAACCTAGGCGTGTCCACACGGAACAATGGTCAAAATTTGCACAACCCTCGCAAAGGCAGGCTCGGTTACAAGTAGTCTCTTTTCCTCAAGGACACATGGAACAGTGGATAAAGGCGTTAGTTAGATCCAGTGACAGGACAACAAAGAGTGTGAGTTCAATACCTGGTTAAGGCGGTGGAGAACTTGGAAAGTGGAATTAACAGGCGATAACTGATAACTGTCATCTATTAGACATGGCACGTGGAACTAGAACAGTCTACCGCAGCGAGCGAAATAAAGGTTTTCAGTTCGACATTCCAACCACCTTAAGAAGGCTGGAGCGTACAACGGCCGGAACGTTGTGATAAATATGGCAACAAAGATGAGGACAATGGTCTGAATAATGTAATAGTGTACAAAACAAAAACTAAACTTATTTTATAATGGCTTATGAAAGGCAAAAGTATGATAGATGTATTTTCTTCCATCTACTGGAAATAATTATTAGATCTTCCTACCAGCGGTCCGAAACCGCTGAGAAATTAGAAGTACCGTTTCTTCAGTCGTTACAGAACACATTCAAATATACCGACTGTGATTCCTGCTGCAATATATGGTTTTGGTTTGTTTTGTTTTACAGTATATCAACATCATTGGGCTATTTAATGCCGACAAAATTTTTCTGTTGGTAAAATCTTTTTAAAACTATTTCTGGTAATATTTTTTCCTTCTAAAAAATCTATTTCTGGTAATATTTTTTCCTTCTAAAAAATCTATTTCTGGTAATATTTTTTCCTTCTAAAAAATCTATTTCTGGTAATATTTTTTCCTTCTAAAAAATCTATTTCTGGTAATATTTTTTCCTTCTAAAAAATCTATTTCTGGTAATATTTTTTCCTTCTAAAAAATCTATTTCTGGTAATATTTTTTCCTTCTAAAAAATCTATTTCTGGTAATATTTTTTCCTTCTAAAAAATCTATTTCTGGTAATATTTTTTATTCAAATATGAATTGCTGGCAATATGTTTTTTCAAAAGGTATAGCTGGTATTTTTTTTCAATATCGTATTACTGGCAATAATTTTTTCTTCAAAACTTTATTGCTGGTAATAATTTATTTCAAAGTATTTCTTGTTTTTTTTTCCAAAAATGTATTGCTGGTAATATCCTTTTTTTCATCTAAAAATATATTGCCGCTAATATCTTTTTTTTTCAAAAATATATTACTGGTAATACCTTTTTTTTCAAAAAATGTATTGCTAGTAATATTTTTTTTTTATCAAAATTTTTCTTGTATTCAAACACATCTTTACACTTTCACGGTGTTTTGACCCCAATTGGAAGTTAACTATTTACCTATAGTTGGGACCCTAACATGTGCTGTCAGGGTGGACCTGGGAACACCAGCAATTAAGAGGTGGTTCCACGCTTCTCAAAACCTCCTGATCATAGACCTTGCTCTTGGACGTAGTTTATCGTCTTACCCAGGACACGGATGCAGTTTATCATCATACCCAGGACGCTGCAATATATGAAAAACAATCTTTCTTTTTCCTCAGTGAAATTTCACCTCGAGAGAAGAAATTCTTAACCCGAAAGTGTGATTCATGCACAGAAAAATGATAGGTACTGGGAAAAGCCAAAATGAGATGAAGGTATCAGTGTGAAAAGTTTAAGAAAAATATGTGTCTGTCATTGTTACCAAGCTTACGATGCAAAACAAACAATGGGCGAATGTTCTATTCAGTTACAGTTGTAAGGCATTGATTAATAAACTAATTTTATTTAACCTCCATTCTTTTTTCTATTACATCACTCATTTTCGTCTTTAAATATAATTAATATAGGTGTGGTTACTCGGGATAATATATAAAAACTACGTTGGAACCTTTCAGCTAAAAGAAAAGTTTTTAAAATCTACACAATGTTTTCGGTTTACGGCCATGTCACGTTGAAACAGATTCTCGTCCGATCATCGAAGTTGATAAACATCAAGCCTGCTTCGTACCTAGATGGTTGACCACTGGAGAATACCAAGTGTTATAAACGTGGGTGAGCGAATGGTGTAATGGATAACGGGTCGGGAAGAGAAATCAGTGAAAATCTAAATGTTTTGAAACTAAATTTTTATTTCACTCTTTGATTGACTGCCCTACCAATATGGATGCCCGTGTGTCCTCGAACACTCTGCCTCCGCCCTTCTGTGCGGTACTAATTGTAAGAAACGGAAAATCGACACAAAAGTGAATAATACAGACCAGGCAGATACATGATGTATATTATTAGTTGATGAATTTGAAGTCAGTTTTAAAATAGTTTTAAAAATGGCGGATGTCCACAAAGCAGTACTGAAAAGATGGCAGAGACCACAACGGGACAAAAATGGGCAAGTAGTTAACCCCAAACTGGGGTCAAAACAGTATGAAAGTGTAAAAATAGGTTTTAATACCAGAAATACATTTTTGTAAAAAAAAAAAAAAAAGATTATTGCCAGCAATCAGTCCGTTATGTGACATTAGTGATATACGCTCATCTTCCGATACTTGATGAGGCAGATTTTTCCCGCAGTAGATTGCTATTTCTTTCTGAGGTAGACCAGTTGCCATCCAGGGCTATAGAACCCGGTCTGTTCTGCTATTTACCTACAGCTGGTGGGAGGAGAAAATGATTCATATCTTTACCAAGGGTATTCGTACGTAAATGAATGTAATGGATTCCACTGGAATTCGAACTCGGCTCTCCGATTCCAACCGCCATCCGTTACTCCAGTAATACATTTATGAAAAAAAATATTACCTGCAATATATTTTTGAAGAAATATTACCAGCAATAAAAATCTTGTCGGCATTAAATAACCCATTTAGGTTGATATGCCGTAAAACAAATCAAACCAAACTATATATTTTAGTAGGATATTATACTGAGTGAGATTTAGATAAATTATGAATTATATGCAATATTTCTGCCATAATGTACGTTCTGGTTTATGAGGATATTATTTTTTATTCCCCTATATGTTCCATGGATATGATATTCTCTGTTTATGCGTCTCATCAACGGACTTCTTCAAACTAAACACTGTGTAGATAGTGAGAGAATTAGAAGTCCTACCAAGACTGATTATTGGCTGCACAAACTTAACAACATAAGATATGCAAATGGCACAGTCTTGACAGCAGACATAGAAAAGAAACTACAGAAACTCCGACAGAAGGTAGTAAAGGAAAATGAAGAGAACAGAATAAATGTCAATTGTAAGAAGACAGAATGTATTGTTGTCAGCAAGAGGAAAAGCCTAAGATGCGAACCAGAAATTGAAAGCACCAAAATCGAGCAAGGACAACAATTTAAAAATCTAGGAAGTGTGTTAACAGAGCACAGAGAGTGTGACACCGAAATCCGAAGATGCAGTGGAACGATGAAATATGCCTTTCAAAAGCTAAGCAAGTATTAAGAAATAGGAAAATTTCTTTAGAAACAAGGATAGCAGTAAGCAACTCTTATGTAATATCAGTCCTCCTATATGACAGTGAATCCTGGATAATTTCATCACAGACAAAGAAGAGACTCGATGCAACAGAAACGTGGTTCTACAGAAGGATGCTGAGAATACCATGGACTGAACATAGGACAGCGAATAACCAGCCTAATGAGCAGAGGTTAGAAGAGAGAGACACGAAGTTTTATGGTGAATGGAAACAAAAAGGACAATTATATTTAGAATCAGAACGACATTTGAAATTTATCGGGCACATAATAAAAAAGAAGGCTTAGCGAATTTGACACTCTCAGGATATATTGAAGGCAAGGGGTACAGAAGAAAGCAGCGAATAACCAGCCTAATGAGCAGAGGTTAGAAGAGAGGGACAGCAAATAAACAAAAATTGATAAGAGATAAGAAATAAAGGAAATAGTGGAGAGCCACGATGAAGGGACACGGCATATGAAGGAAAGTGAAACTATAAAATAACGATACGAAAACGAAACTGGAAGACTTCGCATGAAAAACAACAGCAGGATAACAGCGATTAGAGACAGCGTCAACAAAAAATTAGGAAAAAAAAAAAGAGAAGTCTGCTTCTCTTTGCTTTCATTATTTTAAGCTGTGTTCGTTTTTCTTTTTTTCTTCTTTTTTCTCGATCTGTCTCCCGCCTACTCCAGTCCGTTCAGGTGGTTTTGTTTATTTTTATTTTTTCAGATGTTTGGAGAAATAAATATTTGATGAAAACAACAGCTAAAAACATACGCGTAGGAAGGAAGAAGAAAAGAAAAAAGTTAAAACCTCGATGTAACGAAGAAGAGTGTAGAAATCAAAGAACGAACAGACGATTTTTTTAATCATGCACAAAAAGATGTGAGAAGATGCAAGCGTGGATAGAAAAACACATTAAATAAAATATTTTATTAGTTTTCTCTTTGCATTTTAATGCCTGAACCTGTTATTCTGTCGCAAATAATGATCACACACACAATTATATATATATATATATATATATATATATATATATATATATATATATATATATATATATATTATATACCGGGTGTAACAGCAAAATTGTCCAAATCGTTAGATTAAGCTTTGAACCGTTGTATCTTAGAAATGATTAAAGTTACTTACTGGAATTCTGCGAGGTTTTTACAGCACTACTGTACTCTACTTTGACCAATAAGCATGCATAATTAATTACTCTTCAGGCTTAGCAGAAGAATCGTGATGAAATCGATCACAGACGAAAATGATATGTTCAGCATTAATTAATCATAGCTAAGGATCGGAAGCTCATGAAGGATTGAAATTAAGTTCATATATTATTCCACGATCATTTTCCAACTTATTCGAGATGATCTTCGCCCTATCTAACATTCTAACTTTCTGTCCTGGAGTAACAAGATGCCTCATAGTTTTCACGTACGATTTCATTTTCAAGTTTCTTTTCGCTTTTCTTTGGACTGTCATAGCTGAAATTCCACTCGCATGTACCCAACGTCATTTGAATTGAGGTGGCTCTTTTCTAATTGATCTCTTTACCTCTGAGTTGAAATGATGGTCCCTCTTCCTGTTGTGACCTCCTGATCCAACTTTCCTCTCTACTGTTCCTTATTTTTTAAAGGTATTCACCATCCACTTGATGGTTCTTAAATGAACTTTGAAGATGGAAGCAAGAGTATGAAGGCTCGAATGATATTTTTCCTCTCATCATTGCTCATTTGGGAAGACAGTGGGGCTGACACAAAACGATTGTAACCTGTTCTATTTCTAACTGAATAGCTCGAATAATTTTTAAGTGATTCTTACGAAAAACGGTATCAAGATGGCTCCTCTCTGAAAACCTAGAAAAAAGAAACTCAATTAATTTAGTGTTTTTTTTTAGATATTAAATATTTTGTGCGATGTACAATTTTACTGTTACATTCGGTGTATATATATATATATATATATATATATATATATATATATATATATATACCACAAGCGAGAAAAGAAACTGTTAGCATAGAACGTTTATAGAAAAGACCGATAAACTTGCGGCGGTTGGGAAGTGACTGAAGCCGAGCCATCAGATTAGGTCCAATAATATTGCTGATTCTTCTTCGGATTTTATCAAAGAACGCAAGGTAAATAGCTGGGGCACCGAAGCATATGTGGCAGTAATATTCTAAGCATAGACGAATGGTAGGCTTTTAGATATGTAAGATAAATTTCGGAGAGAAAAATTGTTGTTCACACGACACAGTGAAACAACTTTCTCATCAGATGACCTAGCAATGTCTGATCCCATATATATATATATATATATATAATTCATAATTTCATAATTTTCTGTGGGGTACAAAATTTTATTATGGAAATAAAAACGGTAAGACTAATTTTATAATTTTTTATCATGAAGAGTAAAATTCGTCTTACCGTTTATATATATATATATATATATATATATATATAAAACCCGGCGATTGCATCTAGCATGAAACAGACCGTCGCCTGTAAGTGTTGACTTCTATGTTCACTTTTATATTTACACACGCTCAATCTCTGATATTGAACATTTTATCCCATAAATATAGCACACTTTAAGACTATATTTCTTCATATATATATATATATATATATATATATATATATATATATATATATATATATGCGCGTGCGTGTGTGTGAAATTGGTTGAGAATCCTATGGATGAATAAACATATAAAACAATTTGGAAAAGTTCTCCATTAATATGTGTCACTGATGAAATGCCGTTATCATAAAAAAAGAATATTTCAAAAGAAAATCAATTAACCAAGCAAAGTGATTAAAAGAGATTATCGTTAATCGGCGAATTGCTTGATTTTATTCATATCGTTATCTGTATTGTTAAAGAAATTAGATTTTAACTAGTTTCAATTTATTTATTTTATTATTTATTCTTTCTACCATTTTTTAAAATTTATTTCCTTCTCCACCTTTATATTTTATTTTATCTTATATTTCCTGAATTTTATTTTGTTTTTTCTTTACATTTTAGATTTCTTTTTATTTGTAAAATAATATCAAATAAATGAATACAAATAAATGAGAGCTGAGTTAAAATAATTTAAAATTCCTGATTTCTATGACGATAGATTTTAAGTAAAAATTAAGTATACATCCGTTTAAAGTGAATCATGTTTTGTCTTGTTTATGTAGATTTTGAACGGCGGAGCCTCGTCCGGGTTCCTCTCTGCTCAGAGGCAGAGAGTTCGACCGTCTGGCCGGGTATTCACTGGTAGTAGTATATGTATACCTTTGGTGAGTCCATTTGCGTGAAAAGGGGAGACCCCTTAACAGGATGGAACATCTAAGTGAGCTCTAGTAAGTGTTTTTCATCAATGAGCTTAAAGCAAAATACAATTAATTTACAACAGACGGATTACCTCGCAAGGGATATAACGGTGTTTGTGTCAAACAGATGCCGCAGATATAAATGAAAGGTAGCGTGATAACAACGTCGGAATTGTCCACACTCTCCCGGTGTGTTCGACGTAAGAAGGTACAATAACTCAGTACGTAGAACCGATAAGACAGAATACTCGCACATATGATTTGATTTATATTGGACAAGGTTAGTGAAGAACCAATACAGAGCACTGGTGCATATAGTGTGCCACAAGAATGTTCCCAAACGATATACAGATCTATCCGTGCCTATATATATATATATATATATATATATATATATATATATATATATATATATATATATATATATATATATATGTATGATAGCAATTAAGGGGGATTTATAATTATAAATTAAGTATAATAAATTGATTATAAATTATAAGTAATTCATCTAGTCTAGAAGAAACCTCAACAGAATGCAGAAAGCACTGAACGACCTTTTCGTCCTATAATTGGGACTCATCAGCAGTGCCCATCCACTATCGAGAATTGAAACCCTCTCTTCCTCCACTGTCCCAGATAATCAAAGTCGCAGGGAATTACGACATCTCAAACCAGACCTAAAAGTTTTGTCTGCAGAACCCGGCCTTCTAGCATGTCGTAGACCTAAGAACATTAAGGAAATTATAAGTAGTAACCACCTTTTAGAGGATAAGGTAATCCGTAATAAACCAAAAAAAAAACAGCAGGATTTTCCTAACCATGTAACAACAAAAGGAGCTTATGCTGTAACCACATTAGACACACCAATTCGTTCACTAACTCAGTCACTAAATCTACTTTCAAAATCTACCACGACTAACAGTAGAAGACATAACAAAATTTTCCTCCTAGAATGCACACTATTCCAGAAATAATATGTGGGAAAATCTGAATGGCCCTTTCACTACAGAATTAATAATTATCGTAAGCGAACTAAGTCGGCTCCTCCCGAAAGAATAGTGACTGTTGATAAAAGTTATTTTTTCACTCAGATACTTATATATATTTTTGTATGTATATTTTTCTTCTCAAACAAATGGGAAAAAGGAAGTGACGTTTCACATCCGGCTTGCCGACAAGCAGGATTGTTCATAACCATTTTCGACCCTCACTATTAACTAAACCATATTAACTAAATATAAAATCATACAAATATGCCATTTAATCACCAATCAATGTTTTGTTTTGTTTTTTACAATTTTTATACTGATGCTGGTCGCGTTTCTGCTCCTGCAGAGCCTGATCCATCCAAAAGTCATGTTGACTCACTGCCAAATGTATGTTTATGTAATAAATATCTGTGTCTTTTCCTGCGCATTATCGATTTCAGAAAGGGTAGTAAGCGTGATGACCACCCTGAGACACAATCGTAGGACACTGTCCACGGTTGCAGTGGCTTATGGGTATGCGTCAGGTGGGTCTTTGCTGGCACGACGCGGACAAGAGATTCGCTATAAAACTGCATCATGAGAGTGTCGTTTAAACCTAAATTGCTTTGATATTTTTCTTTATTACTCTGTATTTTAGGTGATTGTTCATCTATTAATTGAAATGCAGATTTTTAAATAATCTTGACAGATGAAATATGGCAAACAGTTAAAAAAGAAAAAAGGTAAAAAATGATTCCACCACTTTCTTTTTTAGGGTCTGCTCCATAAATTAAGGTGAGTATTTATTTTGGGCCCCACTGTTCGATGCACGATATAGCGTAGGCGGCAGACGAATCCAAAACTTCCTTCTCGGAGGAAATCGTCTTCTGTCAGGCTCACGAATGTAGATCTTTCTATCGAGGACAGAATGAAAAAAAAAAACACTATCCATTATACGTGACGATCTAGTCGATTTTCAAACCCAGAAAAAAAACTCAGGATTTTGAATGCTGATTTTGATGGCAACACTTCTTGAGTTTAAAATTGGCATGACATAAGGTATCTTCTTACTCATACACCAATACATTTTGCTCCGTACCATGGTGGGGGTTTACTCACATCATAGCAGCAGAAGTTAGCCTTGTGCCCACGGAGATAAAAACATACTTGACAAGAAATAAAATGTACACAAATAACAGGAAAAGCATGGTAAATTGTATGTTGATTTTATAAAATTTATTTATATTTTTTTTTTTTGTATTTTTTAGGTTACAATTGCTTTATGCTACATGTGATAAAAGGGAGAATTTACTTCATAATATTACAAGCTATATCACAGAGACAAGTCAGACACGTTTTGCCCGTACCAAGTTTCGTGGAGAAGAGATTGAATTTAACGTCTTTTAGTGGGATGTCTGTATTCCCGGCAGGAACACTTTTTATCACATGCTGGGTGTATTTTTATTATTTTTAATTTATTTTATGCAAAATTTTTGTTATTATTTTATTTTATTTATAATTTTCATTATTATTATTATCATTATTATTATTATTATTATTATTTATTCATAATAATAATAATAATATCCCTACACCATACAAAGTTAAAATTCGTAAGTATCAAAACGTTTCAATTGTTTAAGCAGATAACAAACGCTGAAAACCGTGAGAGAAAGGATTAAGACAAATGATTGAAGAGAAAACCTGTGTCGAGATGTTTTCCGTCGATATGTTTCGACATATGTGCTATTGATGTTTCTGAAATCTCTTGCTGCGTATGTGTACGTATGCGCGTAAGTGGTTGCTCGTTGTGCGAATGCCAACGTGGGTGGGTTCGTGACATACAATTCAAAAGCCGTTCCAAATATTATTTCATATTAATCTTGATGCTGTTTTCGTGACAAATACTTTTCTTTTTCACTTATAATTCCTCCTCTCCATTATCTTTACGGTAAAATACCAAACATTGTCAAGCTCTAGATAAAGCTTTTGTTTCCACTCAACTCCTTCATTTAGCAATATTCTTTTATTTTCTTTACAGTCGAAAGAAGAATAAAATAAAACATTCATATTAAAACGAGACAATATCATGCAAATATGAAAATATGGCGAATAGTGTAAATAAAATTTCAGAGAAAGATGGCTATAGTCACATAACGAGCAGCAAACTCTTTAAATGCCATCCTAAATCAAGTGAATATTACTTTCCTCTTTTCGTTTTTCGCCAAGGGAAAACAAAAACTACCACAGTTTATCATATCCGCAGAATCCAGTGCGACTAAAATCTACTCATATATATCAAATGTCCCTTAAGTGCAGTATTATAGGGGAAACAAAGACAGATGATAAAATTAAAAAGAAAAAAATATATTTTCTAGCATCCGATTATTTTTCTTGCTGCTCTATCGCTATTTCCATGATATGTCCTGACAAGTTATATTCATTATTTCCACCACCCCGGTGCTTTAAAACCGGGACCCACCGTGCCACGTACACGAGTGTGAACGATATCCATTCCAATTGTAAGAAGTAAGTTCCATTCGGACAGCTTCTTCCCAAGAAGTGCTACATTGGCTAACAGACTCCCGGCGGGATGTTTTCCAAAACACTACGATCTTGACCTCTTCAAATCGGCATTTATCCAAATCCTCTCTACAAGGCGGGATGTGGCACAAGGACTGTTTTAAAGTGGGGAATTCCGAACGCGTACGAATTCACGGGGTCAGGTGGCTGTTTACATCCTCAAATAAGAGTCTGACCGTAGTCATAGCCTCGTCTGAGTTCCTCTACACGCTAAGGCAGAGTTCCACTAGCAGGCCTTTAATGAACTCTTTAAGTATAAGATTAACCATTATCTTTCCTGCATAATTCACGTGAATTTCACTTCTTGCCTTTTTTACGCTCATACAATACTACTGAGTAAGCCTCTACTTTGAGTGACTCTCAAGCCTTGTATTAAGTGAAAATTCATATTAGAAATAGTATAAAAAAGATGTTCGATTTCCTGTGATTAGAAACATTTGGAATCGTTGCCAAAATATTCCATTTTGTGTGAAAATAAACTATGAGGCTGACCATACCGTTATCTATCTATTTATCTATCTATCTATCTATCCATCCATCCATCCATCCATCCATCTATCTATCTATCTTTCTACCTATCTATCTTGAAGTTTCATTAAAGACGACTGATAAGGCACAGCCATTATGTTTTTATTCAAATATACAATCGTATGTATGTATACACACACACACACACACACATATATATATATATATATATATATATATATATATATATATATATATATATATATATATATATATAATGCAGTCACAGAAATTAACTTTTACGATACTAACTTAAAAATTGAAAACTAAAAATGAATATTTTATAAAATACAACCATGAAAAATATGTGCACGATATGCAATTTAGATAATGTAAACTGCTTCAGACAAAGTCAATACTTTAAGTTAAGCAAATAAGATAACCGAACCACGAAAAAGTAATCGATTAATTAACTAAATAAATAAACAAATTAAGAAAATAATGGACAAATTACCAAACTATGAATGAAGATATGAACACAAGTATATGTAATAATCATAATCAACAAATATATTTCTGTAATTAATAGCAAATAATGACTAAAGAGTTAACAAACAAAATTATAAAGTAGGTAAAATGAACCACATTCAAATCCGCGGTTGTTCCTACTCGATAGTCTCAAGAATAATTCGAGACATAAAAGTTATTTGGGATATAAATATGAGGAGTGAAACGGTTCTTCATTTTATTGGCAAAAATGGGAGGTTATAAATCTGTGGAATGAAAGTGCTCTTCATTTTATTAGTAAAAATGGGTATTGTAAAACTGTAGAAAGAAAAGGCTCTTAATTTTCTTGGCAAAATAGGGGTTGTAAAACTGGAATGAAAGGGCTCTTCATTTTATTAGTATAAATGGGTATTGTAAAACTGTAGAAAGAAACGGCTCTTAATTTTATTGGCAAAATGGGGGTTGTAAAACTGTTGAATGAAAGTGCTCTTCATTTTATTAGTAAAAATGGGTATTGTAAAATTGTAGGAAGAAACGGCTCTTAATTTTCTTGGAAAAATGGGGGTTGTAAAACTGTGGAATGAAAGTGCTCTTCATTTTATTAGCAGAAATGGTTATTGTAAAACTGTAGAAAGAAACGGCTCTTAATTTTATTGGCAAAATAGGGGTTGTAAAACTGGAATGAAAGGGCTCTTCATTTTATTAGTAAAAATGGGTATTGTAAAACTGTAGAAAGAAACGGCTCTTAATTTTCTTGGAAAAATGGGGGTTGTAAAACTGTGGAATGAAAGTGCTCTTCATTTTATTAGCAGAAATGGTTATTGTAAAACTGTAGAAAGAAACGGCTCTTAATTTTATTGGCAAAATAGGGGTTGTAAAACTGGAATGAAAGGGCTCTTCATTTTATTAGTAAAAATGGTTATTGTAAAACTGTAGAAAGAAACGGCTCTTAATTTTATTGGCAAAATGGGGGTTGTAAAACTGTGGAATGAAAGTGCTCTTCATTTTATTAGTAAAAATGGGTATTGTAAAACTGTAGAAAGAAACGGCTCTTAATTTTATTGGCAAAATGGGGGTTGTAAAACTGTGGAATGAAAGTGCTCTTCATTTTATTAGTAAAAATGGGTATTGTAAAACTGTAGAAAGAAACGGCTCTTAATTTTCTTGGAAAAATGGGGGTTGTAAAACTGTGGAATGAAAGGGCTCTTCATTTTATTAGTAAAAATGGGTATTGTAAAACTGTAGAAAGAAACGGCTCTTAATTCTATTGGCAAAGTGGGGGTTGTAAAACTGGAATAAAGGCCTCTTCATTTTATTAGTAAAAATGGGTATTGTAAAACTGTAGAAAGAAACCGCTCTTAATTTTCTTGGCAAAAATGGGGGTTGTAAAACTGTGGAATGAAAGTGCTCTTCATTTTATTAGCAGAAATGGTTATTGTAAAACTGTAGAAAGAAACGGCTCTTAATTTTATTGGCAAAATGGGGGTTGTAAAACTGTGGAATGAAAGGGCTCTTCATTTTATTAGCAGAAATGGTTATTGTAAAACTGTAGAAAGAAACGGCTCTTAATTTTATTGGCAAAATGGGGGTTGTAAAACTGTGGAATGAAAGTGCTCTTCATTTTATTAGTAAAAATGGGTATTGTAAAACTGTAGAAAGAAACGGCTCTTAATTTTATTGGCAAAATGGGGGTTTTAAAACTGTGGAATGAAAGTGCTCTTCATTTTATTAGTAAAAATGGGTATTGTAAAACTGTAGAAAGAAACGGCTCTTAATTTTCTTGGAAAAATGGGGGTTGTAAAACTGTGGAATGAAAGGGCTCTTCATTTTATTAGTAAAAATGGGTATTGTAAAACTGTAGAAAGAAACGGCTCTTAATTTTATTGGCAAAGTGGGGGTTGTAAAACTGGAATGAAAGGCCTCTTCATTTTATTAGTAAAAATGGGTATTGTAAAACTGTAGAAAGAAACGGCTCTTAATTTTCTTGGAAAAATGGGGGTTGTAAAACTGTGGAATGAAAGGGCTCTTCATTTTATTAGCAGAAATGGTTATTGTAAAACTGTAGAAAGAAACGGCTCTTAATTTTATTGGCAAAATGGGGGTTGTAAAACTGTGGAATGAAAGGGCTCTTCATTTTATTAGTAAAAATGGGTATTGTAAAACTGTAGAAAGAAACGGCTCTTAATTTTATTGGCAAAATGGGGGTTGTAAAACTGTGGAATGAAAGTGCTCTTCATTTTATTAGCAGAAATGGTTATTGTAAAACTGTAGAAAGAAACGGCTCTTAATTTTATTGGCAAAATGGGGGTTGTAAAACTGTGGAATGAAAGTGCTCTTCATTTTATTAGTAAAAATGGGTATTGTAAAACTGTAGAAAGAAACCGCTCTTAATTTTCTTGGCAAAAATGGGGGTTGTAAAACTGTGGAATGAAAGTGCTCTTCATTTTATTAGTAAAAATGGGTATTGTAAAACTGTAGAAAGAAACGGCTCTTAATTTTATTGGAAAAATGGGGGTTGTAAAACTGTGGAATGAAAGTGCTCTTCATTTTATTAGTAAAAATTGGTATTGTAAAACTGTAGAAAGAAACGGCTCTTAATTTTCTTGGAAAAATGGGGGTTGTAAAACTGTGGAATGAAAGGGCTCTTCATTTTATTAGTAAAAATGGGTATTGTAAAACTGTAGAAAGAAACGGCTCTTAATTTTATTGGCAAAGTGGGGGTTGTAAAACTGGAATGAAAGGCCTCTTCATTTTATTAGTAAAAATGGGTATTGTAAAACTGTAGAAAGAAACGGCTCTTAATTTTCTTGGAAAAATGGGGGTTGTAAAACTGTGGAATGAAAGTGCTCTTCATTTTATTAGCAGAAATGGTTATTGTAAAACTGTAGAAAGAAACGGCTCTTAATTTTATTGGCAAAATAGGGGTTGTAAAACTGGAATGAAAGGGCTCTTCATTTTATTAGTAAAAATGGTTATTGTAAAACTGTAGAAAGAAACGGCTCTTAATTTTATTGGCAAAATGGGGGTTGTAAAACTGTGGAATGAAAGTGCTCTTCATTTTATTAGTAAAAATGAGGTATTGTAAAACTGTAGAAAGAAACGGCTCTTAATTTTATTGGCAAAATGGGGGTTGTAAAACTGTGGAATGAAAGTGCTCTTCATTTTATTAGTAAAAATGGGTATTGTAAAACTGTAGAAAGAAACGGCTCTTAATTTTCTTGGAAAAATGGGGGTTGTAAAACTGTGGAATGAAAGGGCTCTTCATTTTATTAGTAAAAATGGGTATTGTAAAACTGTAGAAAGAAACGGCTCTTAATTTTATTGGCAAAGTGGGGGTTGTAAAACTGGAATGAAAGGCCTCTTCATTTTATTAGTAAAAATGGGTATTGTAAAACTGTAGAAAGAAACGGCTCTTAATTTTCTTGGCAAAAATGGGGGTTGTAAAACTGTGGAATGAAAGGGCTCTTCATTTTATTAGCAGAAATGGTTATTGTAAAACTGTAGAAAGAAACGGCTCTTAATTTTATTGGCAAAATGGGGGTTGTAAAACTGTGGAATGAAAGGGCTCTTCATTTTATTAGTAAAAATGGGTATTGTAAAACTGTAGAAAGAAACGGCTCTTAATTTTATTGGCAAAATGGGGGTTGTAAAACTGTGGAATGAAAGTGCTCTTCATTTTATTAGCAGAAATGGTTATTGTAAAACTGTAGAAAGAAACGGCTCTTAATTTTATTGGCAAAATGGGGGTTGTAAAACTGTGGAATGAAAGTGCTCTTCATTTTATTAGTAAAAATGGGTATTGTAAAACTGTAGAAAGAAACCGCTCTTAATTTTCTTGGCAAAAATGGGGGTTGTAAAACTGTGGAATGAAAGTGCTCTTCATTTTATTAGTAAAAATGGGTATTGTAAAACTGTAGAAAGAAACGGCTCTTAATTTTATTGGAAAAATGGGGGTTGTAAAACTGTGGAATGAAAGTGCTCTTCATTTTATTAGTAAAAATTGGTATTGTAAAACTGTAGAAAGAAACGGCTCTTAATTTTCTTGGAAAAATGGGGGTTGTAAAACTGTGGAATGAAAGGGCTCTTCATTTTATTAGTAAAAATGGGTATTGTAAAACTGTAGAAAGAAACGGCTCTTAATTTTATTGGCAAAGTGGGGGTTGTAAAACTGGAATGAAAGGCCCCTTCATTTTATTAGTAAAAATGGGTATTGTAAAACTGTAGAAAGAAACCGCTCTTAATTTTCTTGGCAAAAATGGGGGTTGTAAAACTGTGGAATGAAAGTGCTCTTCATTTTATTAGCAGAAATGGTTATTGTAAAACTGTAGAAAGAAACGGCTCTTAATTTTATTGGCAAAATGGGGGTTGTAAAACTGTGGAATGAAAGTGCTCTTCATTTTATTAGTAAAAATGGTTATTGTAAAACTGTAGAAAGAAACGGCTCTTAATTTTATTGGCAAAATGGGGGTTGTAAAACTGTGGAATGAAAGGGCTCTTCATTTTATTAGTAAAAATGGGTATTGTAAAACTGTAGAAAGAAACGGCTCTTAATTTTATTGGCAAAATGGGGGTTGTAAAACTGTGGAATGAAAGGGCTCTTCATTTTATTAGTAAAAATGGGTATTGTAAAACTGTAGAAAGAAACCGCTCTTAATTTTCTTGGCAAAAATGGGGGTTGTAAAACTGTGGAATGAAAGTGCTCTTCATTTTATTAGCAGAAATGGTTATTGTAAAACTGTAGAAAGAAACGGCTCTTAATTTTATTGGCAAAATGGGGGTTGTAAAACTGTGGAATGAAAGGGCTCTTCATTTTATTAGTAAAAATGGGTATTGTAAAACTGTAGAAAGAAACCGCTCTTAATTTTATTGGCAAAATGGGGGTTGTAAAACTGTGGAATGAAAGTGCTCTTCATTTTATTAGCAGAAATGGTTATTGTAAAACTGTAGAAAGAAACGGCTCTTAATTTTATTGGCAAAATGGGGGTTGTAAAACTGTGGAATGAAAGTGCTCTTCATTTTATTAGTAAAAATTGGTATTGTAAAACTGTAGAAAGAAACGGCTCTTAATTTTCTTGGAAAAATGGGGGTTGTAAAACTGTGGAATGAAAGGGCTCTTCATTTTATTAGTAAAAATGGGTATTGTAAAACTGTAGAAAGAAACGGCTCTTAATTTTATTGGCAAAGTGGGGGTTGTAAAACTGGAATGAAAGGCCTCTTCATTTTATTAGTAAAAATGGGTATTGTAAAACTGTAGAAAGAAACGGCTCTTAATTTTCTTGGAAAAATGGGGGTTGTAAAACTGTGGAATGAAAGTGCTCTTCATTTTATTAGCAGAAATGGTTATTGTAAAACTGTAGAAAGAAACGGCTCTTAATTTTATTGGCAAAATAGGGGTTGTAAAACTGGAATGAAAGGGCTCTTCATTTTATTAGTAAAAATGGTTATTGTAAAACTGTAGAAAGAAACGGCTCTTAATTTTATTGGCAAAATGGGGGTTGTAAAACTGTGGAATGAAAGTGCTCTTCATTTTATTAGTAAAAATGAGGTATTGTAAAACTGTAGAAAGAAACGGCTCTTAATTTTATTGGCAAAATGGGGGTTGTAAAACTGTGGAATGAAAGTGCTCTTCATTTTATTAGTAAAAATGGGTATTGTAAAACTGTAGAAAGAAACGGCTCTTAATTTTCTTGGAAAAATGGGGGTTGTAAAACTGTGGAATGAAAGGGCTCTTCATTTTATTAGTAAAAATGGGTATTGTAAAACTGTAGAAAGAAACGGCTCTTAATTTTATTGGCAAAGTGGGGGTTGTAAAACTGGAATGAAAGGCCTCTTCATTTTATTAGTAAAAATGGGTATTGTAAAACTGTAGAAAGAAACGGCTCTTAATTTTCTTGGCAAAAATGGGGGTTGTAAAACTGTGGAATGAAAGGGCTCTTCATTTTATTAGCAGAAATGGTTATTGTAAAACTGTAGAAAGAAACGGCTCTTAATTTTATTGGCAAAATGGGGGTTGTAAAACTGTGGAATGAAAGGGCTCTTCATTTTATTAGTAAAAATGGGTATTGTAAAACTGTAGAAAGAAACGGCTCTTAATTTTATTGGCAAAATGGGGGTTGTAAAACTGTGGAATGAAAGTGCTCTTCATTTTATTAGCAGAAATGGTTATTGTAAAACTGTAGAAAGAAACGGCTCTTAATTTTATTGGCAAAATGGGGGTTGTAAAACTGTGGAATGAAAGTGCTCTTCATTTTATTAGTAAAAATGGGTATTGTAAAACTGTAGAAAGAAACCGCTCTTAATTTTCTTGGCAAAAATGGGGGTTGTAAAACTGTGGAATGAAAGTGCTCTTCATTTTATTAGTAAAAATGGGTATTGTAAAACTGTAGAAAGAAACGGCTCTTAATTTTATTGGAAAAATGGGGGTTGTAAAACTGTGGAATGAAAGTGCTCTTCATTTTATTAGTAAAAATTGGTATTGTAAAACTGTAGAAAGAAACGGCTCTTAATTTTCTTGGAAAAATGGGGGTTGTAAAACTGTGGAATGAAAGGGCTCTTCATTTTATTAGTAAAAATGGGTATTGTAAAACTGTAGAAAGAAACGGCTCTTAATTTTATTGGCAAAGTGGGGGTTGTAAAACTGGAATGAAAGGCCCCTTCATTTTATTAGTAAAAATGGGTATTGTAAAACTGTAGAAAGAAACCGCTCTTAATTTTCTTGGCAAAAATGGGGGTTGTAAAACTGTGGAATGAAAGTGCTCTTCATTTTATTAGCAGAAATGGTTATTGTAAAACTGTAGAAAGAAACGGCTCTTAATTTTATTGGCAAAATGGGGGTTGTAAAACTGTGGAATGAAAGTGCTCTTCATTTTATTAGTAAAAATGGTTATTGTAAAACTGTAGAAAGAAACGGCTCTTAATTTTATTGGCAAAATGGGGGTTGTAAAACTGTGGAATGAAAGGGCTCTTCATTTTATTAGTAAAAATGGGTATTGTAAAACTGTAGAAAGAAACGGCTCTTAATTTTATTGGCAAAATGGGGGTTGTAAAACTGTGGAATGAAAGGGCTCTTCATTTTATTAGTAAAAATGGGTATTGTAAAACTGTAGAAAGAAACCGCTCTTAATTTTCTTGGCAAAAATGGGGGTTGTAAAACTGTGGAATGAAAGTGCTCTTCATTTTATTAGCAGAAATGGTTATTGTAAAACTGTAGAAAGAAACGGCTCTTAATTTTATTGGCAAAATGGGGGTTGTAAAACTGTGGAATGAAAGGGCTCTTCATTTTATTAGTAAAAATGGGTATTGTAAAACTGTAGAAAGAAACCGCTCTTAATTTTATTGGCAAAATGGGGGTTGTAAAACTGTGGAATGAAAGTGCTCTTCATTTTATTAGCAGAAATGGTTATTGTAAAACTGTAGAAAGAAACGGCTCTTAATTTTATTGGCAAAAATGGGGGTTGTAAAACTGTGGAATGAAAGTGCTCTTCATTTTATTAGTAAAAATGGGTATTGTAAAACTGTAGAAAGAAACGGCTCTTAATTTTCTTGGAAAAATGGGGGTTGTAAAACTGTGGAATGAAAGGGCTCTTCATTTTATTAGTAAAAATGGGTATTGTAAAACTGTAGAAAGAAACCGCTCTTAATTTTCTTGACAAAAATGGGGGTTGTAAAACTGTGGAATGAAAGTGCTCTTCATTTTATTAGCAGAAATGGTTATTGTAAAACTGTAGAAAGAAACGGCTCTTAATTTTATTGGCAAAATGGGGGTTGTAAAACTGTGGAATGAAAGGGCTCTTCATTTTATTAGTAAAAATGGGTATTGTAAAACTGTAGAAAGAAACCGCTCTTAATTTTCTTGGCAAAAATGGGGGTTGTAAAACTGTGGAATGAAAGTGCTCTTCATTTTATTAGCAGAAATGGTTATTGTAAAACTGTAGAAAGAAACGGCTCTTAATTTTATTGGCAAAATGGGGGTTGTAAAACTGTGGAATGAAAGTGCTCTTCATTTTATTAGTAAAAATGGGTATTGTAAAACTGTAGAAAGAAACGGCTCTTAATTTTATTGGCAAAATGGGGGTTGTAAAACTGTGGAATGAAAGTGCTCTTCATTTTATTAGCAGAAATGGTTATTGTAAAACTGTAGAAAGAAACGGTTCTTAATTTTATTGGCAAAAATGGGGATTGTAAAACTGTGGAATGAAAGGGCTTTTCATTTTATTAGTAAAAATGGTTATTGTAAAACTGTAGAAAGAAACCGCTCTTAATTTTCTTGGAAAAATGGGGGTTGTAAAACTGTGGAATGAAAGGGCTCTTCATTTTATTAGTAAAAATGGGTATTGTAAAACTGTAGAAAGAAACGGCTCTTAATTTTATTGGCAAAGTGGGGGTTGTAAAACTGGAATGAAAGGCCCCTTCATTTTATTAGTAAAAATGGGTATTGTAAAACTGTAGAAAGAAACCGCTCTTAATTTTCTTGGCAAAAATGGGGGTTGTAAAACTGTGGAATGAAAGTGCTCTTCATTTTATTAGCAGAAATGGTTATTGTAAAACTGTAGAAAGAAACGGCTCTTAATTTTATTGGCAAAATGGGGGTTGTAAAACTGTGGAATGAAAGTGCTCTTCATTTTATTAGTAAAAATGGTTATTGTAAAACTGTAGAAAGAAACGGCTCTTAATTTTATTGGCAAAATGGGGGTTGTAAAACTGTGGAATGAAAGGGCTCTTCATTTTATTAGTAAAAATGGGTATTGTAAAACTGTAGAAAGAAACGGCTCTTAATTTTATTGGCAAAATGGGGGTTGTAAAACTGTGGAATGAAAGGGCTCTTCATTTTATTAGTAAAAATGGGTATTGTAAAACTGTAGAAAGAAACCGCTCTTAATTTTCTTGGCAAAAATGGGGGTTGTAAAACTGTGGAATGAAAGTGCTCTTCATTTTATTAGCAGAAATGGTTATTGTAAAACTGTAGAAAGAAACGGCTCTTAATTTTATTGGCAAAATGGGGGTTGTAAAACTGTGGAATGAAAGGGCTCTTCATTTTATTAGTAAAAATGGGTATTGTAAAACTGTAGAAAGAAACCGCTCTTAATTTTATTGGCAAAATGGGGGTTGTAAAACTGTGGAATGAAAGTGCTCTTCATTTTATTAGCAGAAATGGTTATTGTAAAACTGTAGAAAGAAACGGCTCTTAATTTTATTGGCAAAAATGGGGGTTGTAAAACTGTGGAATGAAAGTGCTCTTCATTTTATTAGTAAAAATGGGTATTGTAAAACTGTAGAAAGAAACGGCTCTTAATTTTATTGGCAAAATGGGGGTTGTAAAACTGTGGAATGAAAGTGCTCTTCATTTTATTAGCAGAAATGGTTATTGTAAAACTGTAGAAAGAAACGGTTCTTAATTTTATTGGCAAAAATGGGGATTGTAAAACTGTGGAATGAAAGGGCTTTTCATTTTATTAGTAAAAATGGTTATTGTAAAACTGTAGAAAGAAACGGCTCTTAATTTTCTTGGAAAAATGGGGGTTGTAAAACTGTGGAATGAAAGGGCTCTTCATTTTATTAGTAAAAATGGGTATTGTAAAACTGTAGAAAGAAACGGCTCTTAATTTTATTGGCAAAGTGGGGGTTGTAAAACTGGAATGAAAGGCCCCTTCATTTTATTAGTAAAAATGGGTATTGTAAAACTGTAGAAAGAAACCGCTCTTAATTTTCTTGGCAAAAATGGGGGTTGTAAAACTGTGGAATGAAAGTGCTCTTCATTTTATTAGCAGAAATGGTTATTGTAAAACTGTAGAAAGAAACGGCTCTTAATTTTATTGGCAAAATGGGGGTTGTAAAACTGTGGAATGAAAGTGCTCTTCATTTTATTAGTAAAAATGGTTATTGTAAAACTGTAGAAAGAAACGGCTCTTAATTTTATTGGCAAAATGGGGGTTGTAAAACTGTGGAATGAAAGGGCTCTTCATTTTATTAGTAAAAATGGGTATTGTAAAACTGTAGAAAGAAACGGCTCTTAATTTTATTGGCAAAATGGGGGTTGTAAAACTGTGGAATGAAAGGGCTCTTCATTTTATTAGTAAAAATGGGTATTGTAAAACTGTAGAAAGAAACCGCTCTTAATTTTCTTGGCAAAAATGGGGGTTGTAAAACTGTGGAATGAAAGTGCTCTTCATTTTATTAGCAGAAATGGTTATTGTAAAACTGTAGAAAGAAACGGCTCTTAATTTTATTGGCAAAATGGGGGTTGTAAAACTGTGGAATGAAAGGGCTCTTCATTTTATTAGTAAAAATGGGTATTGTAAAACTGTAGAAAGAAACCGCTCTTAATTTTATTGGCAAAATGGGGGTTGTAAAACTGTGGAATGAAAGTGCTCTTCATTTTATTAGCAGAAATGGTTATTGTAAAACTGTAGAAAGAAACGGCTCTTAATTTTATTGGCAAAAATGGGGGTCGTAAAACTGTGGAATGAAAGTGCTCTTCATTTTATTAGTAAAAATGGGTATTGTAAAACTGTAGAAAGAAACGGCTCTTAATTTTCTTGGAAAAATGGGGGTTGTAAAACTGTGGAATGAAAGGGCTCTTCATTTTATTAGTAAAAATGGGTATTGTAAAACTGTAGAAAGAAACCGCTCTTAATTTTCTTGACAAAAATGGGGGTTGTAAAACTGTGGAATGAAAGTGCTCTTCATTTTATTAGCAGAAATGGTTATTGTAAAACTGTAGAAAGAAACGGCTCTTAATTTTATTGGCAAAATGGGGGTTGTAAAACTGTGGAATGAAAGGGCTCTTCATTTTATTAGTAAAAATGGGTATTGTAAAACTGTAGAAAGAAACCGCTCTTAATTTTCTTGGCAAAAATGGGGGTTGTAAAACTGTGGAATGAAAGTGCTCTTCATTTTATTAGCAGAAATGGTTATTGTAAAACTGTAGAAAGAAACGGCTCTTAATTTTATTGGCAAAATGGGGGTTGTAAAACTGTGGAATGAAAGTGCTCTTCATTTTATTAGTAAAAATGGGTATTGTAAAACTGTAGAAAGAAACGGCTCTTAATTTTATTGGCAAAATGGGGGTTGTAAAACTGTGGAATGAAAGTGCTCTTCATTTTATTAGCAGAAATGGTTATTGTAAAACTGTAGAAAGAAACGGTTCTTAATTTTATTGGCAAAAATGGGGATTGTAAAACTGTGGAATGAAAGGGCTTTTCATTTTATTAGTAAAAATGGTTATTGTAAAACTGTAGAAAGAAACCGCTCTTAATTTTCTTGGCAAAAATGGGGGTTGTAAAACTGTGGAATGAAAGTGCTCTTCATTTTATTAGTAAAAATGGGTATTGTAAAACTGTAGAAAGAAACGGCTCTTAATTTTATTGGAAAAATGGGGGTTGTAAAACTGTGGAATGAAAGTGCTCTTCATTTTATTAGTAAAAATGGGTATTGTAAAACTGTAGAAAGAAACGGCTCTTAATTTTCTTGGAAAAATGGGGGTTGTAAAACTGTGGAATGAAAGGGCTCTTCATTTTATTAGTAAAAATGGGTATTGTAAAACTGTAGAAAGAAACGGCTCTTAATTTTATTGGCAAAGTGGGGGTTGTAAAACTGGAATGAAAGGCCTCTTCATTTTATTAGTAAAAATGGGTATTGTAAAACTGTAGAAAGAAACGGCTCTTAATTTTCTTGGAAAAATGGGGGTTGTAAAACTGTGGAATGAAAGGGCTCTTCATTTTATTAGCAGAAATGGTTATTGTAAAACTGTAGAAAGAAACGGCTCTTAATTTTATTGGCAAAATGGGGGTTATAAAACTGTGGAATGAAAGGGCTCTTCATTTTATTAGTAAAAATGGGTATTGTAAAACTGTAGAAAGAAACGGCTCTTAATTTTATTGGCAAAATGGGGGTTGTAAAACTGTGGAATGAAAGTGCTCTTCATTTTATTAGCAGAAATGGTTATTGTAAAACTGTAGAAAGAAACGGCTCTTAATTTTATTGGCAAAATGGGGGTTGTAAAACTGTTGAATGAAAGTGCTCTTCATTTTATTAGTAAAAATGGGTATTGTAAAACTGTAGAAAGAAACCGCTCTTAATTTTCTTGGCAAAAATGGGGGTTGTAAAACTGTGGAATGAAAGTGCTCTTCATTTTATTAGTAAAAATGGGTATTGTAAAACTGTAGAAAGAAACGGCTCTTAATTTTATTGGCAAAATGGGGGTTGTAAAACTGTGGAATGAAAGTGCTCTTCATTTTATTAGTAAAAATGGGTATTGTAAAACTGTAGAAAGAAACGGCTCTTAATTTTCTTGGAAAAATGGGGGTTGTAAAACTGTGGAATGAAAGTGCTCTTCATTTTATTAGCAGAAATGGTTATTGTAAAACTGTAGAAAGAAACGGCTCTTAATTTTATTGGCAAAATGGGGGTTGTAAAACTGTGGAATGAAAGGGCTCTTCATTTTATTAGTAAAAATGGGTATTGTAAAACTGTAGAAAGAAACCGCTCTTAATTTTATTGGCAAAATGGGGGTTGTAAAACTGTGGAATGAAAGTGCTCTTCATTTTATTAGCAGAAATGGTTATTGTAAAACTGTAGAAAGAAACGGCTCTTAATTTTATTGGCAAAAATGGGGGTTGTAAAACTGTGGAATGAAAGTGCTCTTCATTTTATTAGTAAAAATGGGTATTGTAAAACTGTAGAAAGAAACGGCTCTTAATTTTCTTGGAAAAATGGGGGTTGTAAAACTGTGGAATGAAAGGGCTCTTCATTTTATTAGTAAAAATGGGTATTGTAAAACTGTAGAAAGAAACGGCTCTTAATTTTATTGGCAAAGTGGGGGTTGTAAAACTGGAATGAAAGGCCTCTTCATTTTATTAGTAAAAATGGGTATTGTAAAACTGTAGAAAGAAACCGCTCTTAATTTTCTTGACAAAAATGGGGGTTGTAAAACTGTGGAATGAAAGTGCTCTTCATTTTATTAGCAGAAATGGTTATTGTAAAACTGTAGAAAGAAACGGCTCTTAATTTTATTGGCAAAATGGGGGTTGTAAAACTGTGGAATGAAAGGGCTCTTCATTTTATTAGTAAAAATGGGTATTGTAAAACTGTAGAAAGAAACCGCTCTTAATTTTCTTGGCAAAAATGGGGGTTGTAAAACTGTGGAATGAAAGTGCTCTTCATTTTATTAGCAGAAATGGTTATTGTAAAACTGTAGAAAGAAACGGCTCTTAATTTTATTGGCAAAATGGGGGTTGTAAAACTGTGGAATGAAAGTGCTCTTCATTTTATTAGTAAAAATGGGTATTGTAAAACTGTAGAAAGAAACGGCTCTTAATTTTATTGGCAAAATGGGCGTTGTAAAACTGTGGAATGAAAGTGCTCTTCATTTTATTAGAGAAATGGTTATTGTAAAACTGTAGAAAGAAACGGCTCTTAATTTTATTGGCAAAAATGGGGGTTGTAAAACTGTGGAATGAAAGGGCTTTTCATTTTATTAGTAAAAATGGTTATTGTAAAACTGTAGAAAGAAACCGCTCTTAATTTTCTTGGCAAAAATGGGGGTTGTAAAACTGTGGAATGAAAGTGCTCTTCATTTTATTAGTAAAAATGGGTATTGTAAAACTGTAGAAAGAAACGGCTCTTAATTTTATTGGAAAAATGGGGGTTGTAAAACTGTGGAATGAAAGTGCTCTTCATTTTATTAGTAAAAATGGGTATTGTAAAACTGTAGAAAGAAACGGCTCTTAATTTTCTTGGAAAAATGGGGGTTGTAAAACTGTGGAATGAAAGGGCTCTTCATTTTATTAGTAAAAATGGGTATTGTAAAACTGTAGAAAGAAACGGCTCTTAATTTTATTGGCAAAGTGGGGGTTGTAAAACTGGAATGAAAGGCCTCTTCATTTTATTAGTAAAAATGGGTATTGTAAAACTGTAGAAAGAAACGGCTCTTAATTTTCTTGGAAAAATGGGGGTTGTAAAACTGTGGAATGAAAGGGCTCTTCATTTTATTAGCAGAAATGGTTATTGTAAAACTGTAGAAAGAAACGGCTCTTAATTTTATTGGCAAAATGGGGGTTATAAAACTGTGGAATGAAAGGGCTCTTCATTTTATTAGTAAAAATGGGTATTGTAAAACTGTAGAAAGAAACGGCTCTTAATTTTATTGGCAAAATGGGGGTTGTAAAACTGTGGAATGAAAGTGCTCTTCATTTTATTAGCAGAAATGGTTATTGTAAAACTGTAGAAAGAAACGGCTCTTAATTTTATTGGCAAAATGGGGGTTGTAAAACTGTTGAATGAAAGTGCTCTTCATTTTATTAGTAAAAATGGGTATTGTAAAACTGTAGAAAGAAACCGCTCTTAATTTTCTTGGCAAAAATGGGGGTTGTAAAACTGTGGAATGAAAGTGCTCTTC
Source organism: Acanthosepion esculentum (assembly GCA_964036315.1). Lineage (NCBI taxonomy): Eukaryota > Metazoa > Mollusca > Cephalopoda > Sepiida > Sepiidae > Acanthosepion > Acanthosepion esculentum. The sequence continues at coordinate 103,246,245 of OZ038480.1, read as the reverse complement.
ATTTTATTAGTAAAAATGGGTATTGTAAAACTGTAGAAAGAAACGGCTCTTAATTTTATTGGCAAAATGGGGGTTGTAAAACTGTGGAATGAAAGTGCTCTTCATTTTATTAGTAAAAATGGGTATTGTAAAACTGTAGAAAGAAACGGCTCTTAATTTTCTTGGAAAAATGGGGGTTGTAAAACTGTGGAATGAAAGGGCTCTTCATTTTATTAGTAAAAATGGGTATTGTAAAACTGTAGAAAGAAACGGCTCTTAATTTTCTTGGCAAAAATGGGGGTTGTAAAACTGTGGAATGAAAGTGCTCTTCATTTTATTAGCAGAAATGGTTATTGTAAAACTGTAGAAAGAAACGGCTCTTAATTTTATTGGCAAAATGGGGGTTGTAAAACTGTGGAATGAAAGGGCTCTTCATTTTATTAGTAAAAATGGGTATTGTAAAACTGTAGAAAGAAACCGCTCTTAATTTTATTGGCAAAATGGGGGTTGTAAAACTGTGGAATGAAAGTGCTCTTCATTTTATTAGCAGAAATGGTTATTGTAAAACTGTAGAAAGAAACGGCTCTTAATTTTATTGGCAAAAATGGGGGTTGTAAAACTGTGGAATGAAAGTGCTCTTCATTTTATTAGTAAAAATGGGTATTGTAAAACTGTAGAAAGAAACGGCTCTTAATTTTCTTGGAAAAATGGGGGTTGTAAAACTGTGGAATGAAAGGGCTCTTCATTTTATTAGTAAAAATGGGTATTGTAAAACTGTAGAAAGAAACGGCTCTTAATTTTATTGGCAAAGTGGGGGTTGTAAAACTGGAATGAAAGGCCTCTTCATTTTATTAGTAAAAATGGGTATTGTAAAACTGTAGAAAGAAACCGCTCTTAATTTTCTTGACAAAAATGGGGGTTGTAAAACTGTGGAATGAAAGTGCTCTTCATTTTATTAGCAGAAATGGTTATTGTAAAACTGTAGAAAGAAACGGCTCTTAATTTTATTGGCAAAATGGGGGTTGTAAAACTGTGGAATGAAAGGGCTCTTCATTTTATTAGTAAAAATGGGTATTGTAAAACTGTAGAAAGAAACCGCTCTTAATTTTCTTGGCAAAAATGGGGGTTGTAAAACTGTGGAATGAAAGTGCTCTTCATTTTATTAGCAGAAATGGTTATTGTAAAACTGTAGAAAGAAACGGCTCTTAATTTTATTGGCAAAATGGGGGTTGTAAAACTGTGGAATGAAAGTGCTCTTCATTTTATTAGTAAAAATGGGTATTGTAAAACTGTAGAAAGAAACGGCTCTTAATTTTATTGGCAAAATGGGGGTTGTAAAACTGTGGAATGAAAGTGCTCTTCATTTTATTAGCAGAAATGGTTATTGTAAAACTGTAGAAAGAAACGGCTCTTAATTTTATTGGCAAAAATGGGGGTTGTAAAACTGTGGAATGAAAGGGCTTTTCATTTTATTAGTAAAAATGGTTATTGTAAAACTGTAGAAAGAAACCGCTCTTAATTTTCTTGGCAAAAATGGGGGTTGTAAAACTGTGGAATGAAAGTGCTCTTCATTTTATTAGTAAAAATGGGTATTGTAAAACTGTAGAAAGAAACGGCTCTTAATTTTATTGGAAAAATGGGGGTTGTAAAACTGTGGAATGAAAGTGCTCTTCATTTTATTAGTAAAAATGGGTATTGTAAAACTGTAGAAAGAAACGGCTCTTAATTTTCTTGGAAAAATGGGGGTTGTAAAACTGTGGAATGAAAGGGCTCTTCATTTTATTAGTAAAAATGGGTATTGTAAAACTGTAGAAAGAAACGGCTCTTAATTTTATTGGCAAAGTGGGGGTTGTAAAACTGGAATGAAAGGCCTCTTCATTTTATTAGTAAAAATGGGTATTGTAAAACTGTAGAAAGAAACGGCTCTTAATTTTCTTGGAAAAATGGGGGTTGTAAAACTGTGGAATGAAAGGGCTCTTCATTTTATTAGCAGAAATGGTTATTGTAAAACTGTAGAAAGAAACGGCTCTTAATTTTATTGGCAAAATGGGGGTTATAAAACTGTGGAATGAAAGGGCTCTTCATTTTATTAGTAAAAATGGGTATTGTAAAACTGTAGAAAGAAACGGCTCTTAATTTTATTGGCAAAATGGGGGTTGTAAAACTGTGGAATGAAAGTGCTCTTCATTTTATTAGCAGAAATGGTTATTGTAAAACTGTAGAAAGAAACGGCTCTTAATTTTATTGGCAAAATGGGGGTTGTAAAACTGTTGAATGAAAGTGCTCTTCATTTTATTAGTAAAAATGGGTATTGTAAAACTGTAGAAAGAAACCGCTCTTAATTTTCTTGGCAAAAATGGGGGTTGTAAAACTGTGGAATGAAAGTGCTCTTCATTTTATTAGTAAAAATGGGTATTGTAAAACTGTAGAAAGAAACGGCTCTTAATTTTATTGGCAAAATGGGGGTTGTAAAACTGTGGAATGAAAGTGCTCTTCATTTTATTAGTAAAAATGGGTATTGTAAAACTGTAGAAAGAAACGGCTCTTAATTTTCTTGGAAAAATGGGGGTTGTAAAACTGTGGAATGAAAGGGCTCTTCATTTTATTAGTAAAAATGGGTATTGTAAAACTGTAGAAAGAAACGGCTCTTAATTTTATTGGCAAAGTGGGTGTTGTAAAACTGGAATGAAAGGGCTCTTCATTTTATTAGTAAAAATGGGTAGTGTAAAACTGTAGAAAGAAACCGCTCTTAATTTTCTTGGCAAAAATGGGGGTTGTAAAACTGTGGAATGAAAGTGCTCTTCATTTTATTAGCAGAAATGGTTATTGTAAAACTGTAGAAAGAAACGGCTCTTAATTTTATTGGCAAAATGGGGGTTGTAAAACTGTGGAATGAAAGGGCTCTTCATTTTATTAGTAAAAATGGTTATTGTAAAACTGTAGAAAGAAACGGCTCTTAATTTTATTGGCAAAATGGGGGTTGTAAAACTGTGGAATGAAAGTGCTCTTCATTTTATTAGCAGAAATGGTTATTGTAAAACTGTAGAAAGAAACGGCTCTTAATTTTATTGGCAAAATGGGGGTTGTAAAACTGTGGAATGAAAGTGCTCTTCATTTTATTAGTAAAAATGGGTATTGTAAAACTGTAGAAAGAAACGGCTCTTAATTTTATTGGCAAAATGGGGGTTGTAAAACTGTGGAATGAAAGTGCTCTTCATTTTATTAGTAAAAATGGGTATTGTAAAACTGTAGAAAGAAACGGCTCTTAATTTTCTTGGAAAAATGGGGGTTGTAAAACTGTGGAATGAAAGGGCTCTTCATTTTATTAGTAAAAATGGGTATTGTAAAACTGTAGAAAGAAACGGCTCTTAATTTTATTGGCAAAGTGGGTGTTGTAAAACTGGAATGAAAGGCCTCTTCATTTTATTAGTAAAAATGGGTATTGTAAAACTGTAGAAAGAAACCGCTCTTAATTTTCTTGGCAAAAATGGGGGTTGTAAAACTGTGGAATGAAAGTGCTCTTCATTTTATTAGCAGAAATGGTTATTGTAAAACTGTAGAAAGAAACGGCTCTTAATTTTATTGGCAAAATGGGGGTTGTAAAACTGTGGAATGAAAGGGCTCTTCATTTTATTAGTAAAAATGGTTATTGTAAAACTGTAGAAAGAAACGGCTCTTAATTTTATTGGCAAAATGGGGGTTGTAAAACTGTGGAATGAAAGGGCTCTTCATTTTATTAGTAAAAATGGGTATTGTAAAACTGTAGAAAGAAACGGCTCTTAATTTTATTGGCAAAATGGGGGTTGTAAAACTGTGGAATGAAAGGGCTCTTCATTTTATTAGTAAAAATGGGTATTGTAAAACTGTAGAAAGAAACCGCTCTTAATTTTCTTGGCAAAAATGGGGGTTGTAAAACTGTGGAATGAAAGTGCTCTTCATTTTATTAGCAGAAATGGTTATTGTAAAACTGTAGAAAGAAACTGCTCTTAATTTTATTGGCAAAATGGGGGTTGTAAAACTGTGGAATGAAAGTGCTCTTCATTTTATTAGTAAAAATGGGTATTGTAAAACTGTAGAAAGAAACCGCTCTTAATTTTATTGGCAAAATGGGGGTTGTAAAACTGTGGAATGAAAGTGCTCTTCATTTTATTAGTAAAAATGTGTATTGTAAAACTGTAGAAAGAAACCGCTCTTAATTTTATTGGCAAAATGGGGGTTGTAAAACTGTGGAATGAAAGTGCTCTTCATTTTATTAGTAAAAATGGGTATTGTAAAACTGTAGAAAGAAACGGCTCTTAATTTTATTGGCAAAATGGGGGTTGTAAAACTGTGGAATGAAAGGGCTCTTCATTTCATTAGTAAAAATGGGTATTGTAAAACTGTAGAAAGAAACCGCTCTTAATTTTCTTGGCAAAAATGGGGGTTGTAAAACTGTGGAAGGAAAGTGCTCTTCATTTTATTAGCAGAAATGGTTATTGTAAAACTGTAGAAAGAAACGACTCTTAATTTTCTTGGCAAAAATGAGGGTTGTAAAACTGTGGAATGAAAGTGCTCTTCATTTTATTAGTAAAAGTGGGTATTGTAAAACTGTAGGAAGAAACGTCTCTTAATTTTATTGGCAAAATGGGGGTTGTAAAACTATGGAATGAAAGTGCTCTTCATTTTATTAGCAGAAATGGGTATTGTAAAACTGTAGAAAGAAACGGCTCTTAATTTTATTGGCAAATATGTGTGATGTAAAAAAATGAGAAGAGAACCTTTTTCAATTTTATTGGCTCATTTATTGGCATAAATGGGGGTTTCAAAAAATGAGGAATGAAACTGTTCTTAATTTTATTGGCAAAAACATGGGATGTAAAGAAATGAATCCTACTAATGCATGTATTCATATTTATGGAAAATTATGCCTTATGCACAGCAGAAAATTCCAACAATTGTCAAAAACAGAAACGATATTCAACGTGAGATATCTGAAATATTTGATCCGGTATGAATTCTTTGAGAATCTAACACTTACGTGACATATTGAAAGGAAGTGAATAACAACGAGTAACATAATTAATGACTGGGAATACTTATCAGAATTGGGACAAAGAGGAATGGTAAATATTTAAAAGTAACATAGAGCAACAAAAGACGTCACATCGTGCAGATGGAATATATCATTTCATTATTTTCTGCTGAGTTTAAAGAATTCATTACATTTCTGATCAAATGCAGCATCATATACGACAAATACTCCCAAAAGGTCATCAACAAATAGATACAGAAAGACGTATTTTACGGTCTAATCTTCAGCTTGATATATCAATAATATTATGTATGTCAATAGAGAAAAGAATGGGTCGTCTGAAGATCCCCGAAAATAAGATTAACACATATTTGTTTATTTGAGTAGCGATTTCTTCCTCATGGATGTTCTCTTAAAATAACTCTCAATGTTGGTCTATTCATTTTTTTCTTGTCTTGTGTGTGTGCGAGCGCGCAATCAACAGATCTCTTTTTTTGGGAGGATTTAGTATTTGCAGAAGTCCCTATAATTTTTGTCCCGAGCGCTTTCGGTTTTTCTACTAGCCATTTTCCAGGAATTGGGTTATCCTATCACAAATGGTGTGTTGGTTGCTTAGACGTAGACATATTTAAAATTCGCCAAAATTCTCGTGTTCGTAGTTGACGCTGTTATATATTTTTACAAGTGGAGGCGTGTATTATATCTGTGTTTTCGAAAAGTATATTGCGTTTCGCAGTTAAGCTTTCATGTTGTTTTAAATAGTTCCTTATTGAGCTATGATCACAAAGATGTAAGATCAACCGTCTTGATAAACGAGAAGTGTTTTGTCCGATGTAATTATTCAAAAATTTGTTTTCGTCAGAAACACATTTCCCTATGGTGCATTTGAATTAATTCATAATATGTTGGTCTTGTATCGTTTTCATTTCACAGGGGAGGTGTTATTACTGAATATAAGGCTGGCTGCCTTAATTTTTTTTTGTAAATAATTAAGATCTTCGAGTAGAGTAATGCCCTGTTTAATAATATCTTTAAAGTGAATTTATCTTTTATATATATATATATATATATATATATATATATATATATACATCAGATTTTGAAACTGAAACGTGTAATTTATTTATCAATTGAAAGAAGTCAGAAGGTATGGTTGTCAACAATAAGTCGTGGTGGTTCACTCATAGCAGTAGAAATTAGCGTCGTGTTCACAGACATAAAAGCTACATTTGACAGGAAATAAAATGTACAGAAATAACAGGGAAATCATAGTAAAAAACAGGAAAATCAGAGTAAATTGTATGTTAATTTCATACAATTTACTTACATTTTTTGTGTGTATTTGGTGTGTGCATTTTTTAACTTACAATTGCTTTATGGTACATGTGATAAAAGAGAGAAGTTACTCCGTAGTATTACAAACAATATCACAGAGAGAAGTTGGACACGTGTTGCCCGTATAAATGTTTGTAGCGAAGAGATTGAATTTAACGTCTTTTGACATGATGTCCGTATTTCCGGCAGAACTGTTTTTGTTGCATGCTGGGAGTATTTTTATTATCTTTATTTTTTATTTATTTCCAAAAGAGTTTAAATGTTATTGTTTTATTTTATTTATAATTTTCATTATTATTATTTTATATTTAATTTTCATTTATTTATAATATTAATGTCTCTGCAAAGTACTGCCCAAAATGCCAATTACGATTTAGTGATGACAAACTGAAGCAAGTACAGAAGTTGAAATATCCAGGAGGCGTTTCAATGGGTGACAAAATATATGCCACCGAAATCCGAAGTAAACAGAAAACCACAAATAAACTATTTTACAAGTTTATGGAAATCGATTATAACAGGGTGTAGTTGACCGTGGGGGTGAAGATGTGAAGAGATATCAGAGGGTTAAAATTTCCTGCTAGACGGTCAAGCTACATGAGAATGTTGGACTTTAATTAAGTCCAAAGAAGACAATGAAAACAAACAAGACCAAAATATATATGTAAACAAATATATATTAATAACAAGTTAAACAAAGACATGGGCAGTTACATCGTGTTTGTATGGAGAAATAATGTGTGTGTGTTGTGAGTGTTCGTACGTACTTGTATTGTTCTTAGCGTGTTCCCAGAATTTGGTGTTAGTTGAAAAGAGAGATTTACCTCACCTCCACGCGAGGTGGCAGCCCAAGGCCTAATAGGAAAAGAGATCGAGGCGAAGGGTCAGCCAGTATTTATAGCCAGGGGAGAGAGACTCCTGTTGAAGGATTAAGGAACTGAGGAGGAGCTAACTCCGACAAGGTTTTGGTAGCAGTAGTAAAAAGACTAACACTGATAAGAGCACGAAAGTAAAGGAAATTGTAGAGGGCCATGATCGTTAACGTCTTGAAGGGACATTGCACAAAGACGAAAAATAAATCTATGTATGCGAGCTGACTGAATGCTGACTTTTAGGTGCGGAATATTAATTAAAAAGTGCTGTCAGTTCATCACTGGATCAAAATTCGATCTAAATATTTCGCACTGTAAATACATACAGCTGAATTTTATTTTTAAGGTTTCATTTATTTATATCTCTGTCTCGGCTTTATTTTTATTTTCACGTATATTCCGTTTCGTCTACTTTGTACTCCTTCCAGCACCTGATAAAGAAAGATGAAAAGTTCCGATTGCCAAAGATCTCTTCTCTGTTAAAAGACCCAAAGGAAGCGTGAAAAATAAAACAGTCACAAAGGAAAATAAATCGGATATGATCAGCTATCCAAGCCGGCCTTGGGAAACTTTTGTCTTCAAGAAGAGAATATGATATGAAAGTCAACTGACACACAAGACAGAATCAGTCCGGAGTTTATTTTTTGTTGTATATTTTTTTCTTTCTTTTTTATTCGAAGTGCTCCGAATGCTCAATAATACCAGAGTTCTCTATTACATACAAACATTCTTGTGTCACTCCCTCACCATCCGAGAGATCGATAAAAAAGGTCACGTGCGTCAGTCACGATCGCAAGGCAAAGATCTTCCAAATAAAATCATAAATACATAAGTAAATATTTTCTTACACACATATATATAATCGTCAAAGATATTTCTTCTCCACAAAAAATGTCCAAAAGTTGCTTCATGAGTATTCAAAATTATATATATATATATATATATATATATATATATATATATTACCCATGTCACCCCTTGCAAGCCAGTAAAGCTACTGAGACACAAGGGGTTACTGGTTGTGGAAGAATTAGGAAACAGAAACATTATTGGGGTGCAGTAAAAGGAAAGCGTAATCAGGACAGTAGATAGCGATTAACATTGAATTTAATTTTTTGCACATTAAAGTTGGCTGAAAAGACGAAAGTTGAGAGAAAAGAAAGTTACGATTAAATCTAGCCATCTCAACTGTAAATTGATGAGATCTCGCCCCCAGTCTAGTATTGCCCTTGAATTCAAAAAGTCTAGGTAACATAGCAAAGGGCTCACCAGAACAAATATACCATATATATATATATATATATATATATATATATATATATATATATATATATATATATATATATATATATACACACAATTGTAAAAGAACGAAGAGTAAGATTTCAGCGTTCAAGGCATTAATTTAAAACAGAGCTCAATACGAACGTAGAGCCGTAAATATTTATTTATTATTCAGTGTTACATTAGAACATGCATATACCCACTACAAAACTGTACATCTTGTTTCAACGTTAAAAAAACTTTTTTAACGTTTCATCAGGTGGGGAATCACGATGCGACTAATGTTCTAATGTAACACTGCGGAATTAATAAATAAATATATATATATATGTGCGTGTGTGTGTGTGTGTGTGTGTGTGGTTTAGAATTTAAATTATATATATATATATAACAAATTATATATATATATATAACAAATTATATATATATATGACAAATTATATATATATAAATAACAAATTATATATATATATAACAAATTATATATATATATATATAACAAATTATATATATATATATAACAAATTATATATATATATATAACAAATTATATATATATATATATAACAAATTATATATATATAACAAATTATATATATATATATAACAAATTATATATATATATATATAACAAATTATATATATATATATATAACAAATTATATATATATATATAACAAATTATATATATATATATATAACAAATTATATATATATATATAACAAATTATATATATATATATATATAACAAATTATATATATATAACAAATTATATATATATATAACAAATTATATATATATATATATATAACAAATTATATATATATATATAACAAATTATATATATATATATATATATATATATATATATATATAACAAATTATATATATATATATATATATATATAACAAATTATATATATATATATATATAACAAATTATATATATATAACAAATTATATATATATATATATATATATATATATATATATATATATATATATATATATATATATATATATATCCAAAGACATATGATTATTTAGTTTCGTGCAGAAACGCAAATTTAAATAACCCCCTAAAAGAAGAATTAGAGAAAACTGTCGTTAAATGTGATGGTTATTTCAGGAATCTTTATTTTTTACTGATGAGATAAAAATTCTGTTGCCATAAATTACTATTCTAATTTTCTTGATTTAAGATGATGTTCTTCTCAAGACGTCATTGTTCAGTGGACCTACTGACGATGTAATTTACCAATACAAAAGAACGGAATATTGCATACACTATTAATCACGTTTCAATCTATTGTCTTCCTGAGACAACAACTTCAGATCTTTACTGTTGTTGAGGTTTATCAGGTTATACGACAGTAGCAAATACAAAACTACCATAAAGGATGTGCTGGTAGCGTAAGAGTTATCTGTGCGGAAAGTGGGGTGAACAGAGTTCAAATTTCAGCTAAGTCTGTTGCGTTCACTTTGCAGATATTACATGAATCTATCACTTCCCCGCTCCCAGAAGCTATTGGTTTTTAATGTCAGAGTAGCCATTAGTGGCTCCCAATCTAGACGAAAGACTTCTCTGAATTCAAAACCATGGAGAAAGCAACGGGGGTTACTACATTATCTTTCCCAAGACGTCATAGCAATCCGCATGTAATGAAAGAATTGACCAAATTCACGAAGCAACGCTTTAATCATTTCGATAATTTCGAGACAATCTCGAGCAGTTAGAAATTGTCCCAAACCCTAATATTCACGTTAATATTGCAGTTTTCCTTTATTGATGGCTTCCATATGGTATTAATTTTTATTATAAAGACCCGTGATAACTTCACGATTTTCCTATTTTAATTTTATGATGAGTCTTAAATCTTAAGTTAATGATTGAATAAACTCATGGCGAGTTCGATAATAAAACATCCGTAGAAAGTCTTCTATCACATCGTTAAATATTTGAGCTTAACTTTAACACAATATTGCAATAACAATCATAAATAGGAATGCTGGTAGTTATTTTAATAAGCGGAAACAAATGAAAAGATTTGAAATTTACAACTTTTTTTTCATTTCACTGAAACAGACGTTAAAAGCGTTGTGTCTTCACTTCTTTCTTTCATTTTCTCACTGAAGCCAAATAGCGTCTTTGATATTTTTTTTGTCTTCTCACATGACAAAAACGGAATACTTCATTGTTTAGTAGGTCCTGGCAAGGCGTAACGGTCGGGCGAACTAAGGAACTTACGTAAGGAGAGACAAGCACAATTATTATATGATGATTATTATTAGCGTACAACATACAATTTTAGTTGCAGGTCAAACTCGTTATATAAAAAAAAAAAAATAATTTCTTCTTTTCATAGACAGACTGTATTCAATACTTTCAGAATATGCAAACATATAATTATCTCTCTTCACAAATTCCAATCCAATATCTGTAAGAAGTGCATACATATTTGAAGTTGAGAACTTTTCCATTTCACTTAAACAGCCGTTAAACACTTCTATTTTCTTTTTCTCTCTTTCTTTCATTCATTTTTTCGTTGTAGTGTCTTTTCCCCGCTTTCCACGCGATCCAAACGAAATGGTTTATGATTTATTGGCTAGAGACATTAAACACTTCTTTCTCTCTTTCTTTCATTTTCTCACTGAAACAAAGTAGTGTATTTCCAACACTTTCCACGAGATCAAAACGGAATAATCCATAATTTATTAAGTATTGGCAGGACGTAACAGCGGCGAGACCTAACGAAGGTGGAGACAACCACAATATGATTCTAGACCTACTCAAGAAGCTGTCAGATCTCGCTCATTTCTACGGACGTCTAATTCTCCAGTGTTTTTTTCTGTCTCGTATTTTTACCTCATTCTGCAAGGGTTTTTTTACCACCCGTTCATCCTATATACATGATCAGCCATGCCTGATTCCACTTTCTTAGAACTAATTAGGGCTTTCCACTGTCCATTCCTCCTTAAGTTTAGGGAGTATTTAACCTTTGTTTTCGTTGCCAGAACTGCAAATTGTGTAATATACACAGTTCAGAGTCGTACTTTCATCCCTATTAGACTTGGCTCGGCAAAGATTTCAACGTCAGTTTGAGCTGATTCAGAATATTGTCCTGATATTGCATGGCCCAAAAATTCTTTCCGGCAGACACTTGAGGTTTAAGAGTCACACCATTCTGTCTCTACCCACAGAGGCTGATACTATGTTTGCAGAGAAGTTGTTATTATCAACGTCACATTGATGCTGATTATCTACTGTTGGAATATGCATCTGGGTCACCACTTATGGTTTTTGCATACATTGTACAGTGTCTTTCTGTATGTATGGTAGGTACTGAACTTAAGGTATCCAACATTGTCAGACACATGAAAAAGGCCGGATAATTACAACAGCGATCAAGTCCGATTTTAACCAATATAAATAATGATAATTCTACATCCTAAAAGTTGAAAGAAAATATATTATCAACCATTGGGGATTTTATCTTAATTTATTGTAAAAAAAAGTAACTGATGCCTCTTCAGCATATAATTGTATTTTTCAACATCTCAATGGTTTTTCTTCGTAAAAGGATCTGCAATGTTATCGGTCCTGGCCTGGCATCTTGACTTTACTCCTTTTCCCACCACCGTGGCATGTCTTCCCTCTCTCTTTACTATAAATATTTTCATGGCAGTTGCTCAAATGTGCTCTCCTCCTTAGTATCTCATCCACATGAATTTAAAAATACTACTAGATTGACAATTAGATTTCATTGTTTTACCTTAACATAGTTTGATATAACCATAAATTGTGATATTTTCTTTTCTTGCACATTTCACTTTGGAACTTTCTTTCAATTTCTTGCGTCCCTGCCACAGACACTTTCAAAAATTTAAATGCAACATTGATCGCCATCTCTGTCTTCTTGATATAGTAACACAACAACAAGAGTTCTACATATAAAATATTCTGTTGATTGTTGTCATATAGGTTCTATGTTACACTATGATTTGTTTTGATACGATATGATTTGTCTATATTTCTGAGTTGAGGTACTATGTACACTATTTACATTATTCAACTATTGTCCTCATCTTTGTTGCCATATTTATTACAATGTTTCGGCCGTTGTACGCTTTGGCTTTCTTCAGGCCTTCTTTAGGTGTTTGGAATGTCGAACTGAACACTTTATTTCGCTCACTGGAGTAGACTGTTCTAGTTCCACGTACCATGTCTAATAGATATCAGTTATCTCCTGTTAATTCCCCACTCCAAGTTCTCCACTGTCTTAACCAGGTATTGAACTCACACTCTTGAAGTCATGGAGACATGGCACAGTGGATAAAGACGTTAGTTAGATCCAGTGACAGGACCCAAAGAATGTTGATGTTTCCCTGAACACTAAACTCTTAACCTCTTCAAGTCAAGACACAATCCTTATCTATTCCGTTTATCTTCATATTATTAATTTCATACCACTTCCTAATTCATTCATCAGACCCCACGTTCCTTGTAACGATTATACTAGTAACCATCTACATTCAGAGATCCTCGATGATTGTATTGGGTGAACTCTTCATATATAAAAAATTATATAAAAGTATAGAAATGATATGATGATATAAATAAAAAAAATGATGATAAAAAAAGAATATATAAAATGCTCGGATTATGGCAGATGGAAATTGTGATTGATTCTTTTGGAAAAGAAGGATGGCGATTCGGCTGTATTATCTATGTGATCTGTTTGCAAAGTTTGGCGTATATTTCAAAATGATTTTCTGCTTGATAGTACAGCAACAACAACAATAACAACAACAATGTACAGAGTATACAACAAAAGGAAACATGGTGAATGCTCCGAACTGGCCAAACGAGAACACATAAAAAGACACAACAAAGCAATGTCATACATCCAGTGGGCAATCTGTAAACACTAAAATGTCAAATCCAAAAACAAATGCTATGAACATAAGCAATCAACTATGAGAGAAAATGATGAGGCTACTATTCTCTGGGACGGGCCAGTCAAAACTGATAAAGAAATTAAGGCCAACAGACCTGATATACTAAAGATGGACAAAATTGAACGTGTCTACTCATTGACATACTGGTTCCCCCCCAAAAAAAACCTCCCTGACAACTATAGAAAAGCCCTCCAGATATAATGATCTGGAAATATAAATTGCAAAAATGTGGGGTTTGGAGACCACAGCAATGCCTATGGTAACAGGTGTTCTCAGTAGGGTCAAGAAAGAGATATGAAAATACACTTACAAAATCTCTGATGACATCAATATACAGATGGTAAATATTTATATGCTGTCACTTGGATTCGCAAAGTGTTCACACAGAATGCAAGAAACATTGTTGTAATTTCCATATCTGACATCTTACAATACCTTATCTTTGTATCTGATGCACAGAAATCATATACGCCAAAATTGGAAAGATGAAAGTAATACAGAGAAATAATAAAAGTAGTTAATTGATATTTGATTAACAAGGCGCATTGACGTCTGAACTATTTCAGTATTACAGTCAATCCTATTTAAATAATTAACCCATTAATATGCGCTATCCCATTACTTTGACTCTGAGTATTAATAGGTTATAGGTAGAAATCTATAATTAATACTAATGTAAGAGCCCAGAGTATAGCCAGGTTTATTTCAGGCAAAGCTGTTTTACAACTGGGCTACAAGTTAAGATATTTCACATCCAAAATAAAGCACAGCATTAAGAATCAGAAAAATATCATTAGAAATAATGAAAACAGTGCTGAAATGATATGTAATATTAAATGCGGAGAATACCATGGACTGAACATGTGGACAACAATGAAGTTTTAGAAAAAATGGAAACAAAAAGGACACATACTTATTAGAAAGGGTAGTTACAATTTCAAGGACACATAATGAGAAAAGAAGGCTTGGAAAGTTAGACACTTACAGGACAGATTGAAGGCAAGGGTGATAGAGGAAAAAACACATAATCTGCTTAGTGAGCTTGAGTAAATGGGAAAAAGACCAAAATAGACGAAGAGCTACAAAGGACAGAAAATTGTGGAGAGCCATGTTTGCCCACTTCCTGAAGAAGATTCTAGTATCCACAGATAATAAATGATGATACATTTGATCATGCAAGTTTCTCACTTCTGCAGAAATTTCTTGTGTGCATTTTAAAGCCCCCCAATTTCATCCCAATTCCATGGTCTGCACATTAGTAAGCCTAACTTGGGGATGCCTACTGATTTTGGTCAGTCAGTACCTCATGGCAATTGAATGAGTTCATATCAACCATTATTACCAGTTTTTCATACTAAGAGTAAAAGCACCTTAGTGAGTAGAATTTAAACTAGGCTATTTTATACTATAAGTTATCAGTAGAGTTACCTTTAACCCCTTGCGTTAGTTTGGACTAAGCTAAATTACATTCTCTTACATTACTGTGAAGGTGTTAACCTGGATTAATATGTCAAATTATAATTTTAAATTTTATTACAACTACCAAATAATACAGTGGGTATTATTGGGTTAATGTTGATAGAATTTACATAGTTACAAATAAAAATGTAAGGATAAGATTTTCAGGTTAGGGATATTTATTTAGATGACCTTAGCATAGAACAAGTCCAAATGGGGAGGGATATTGTGAAAAAGAAGAGATTTTGTGATAATTTTCCATATAGACTCCATTCCTTGAAAATCAACTTTCGAAAGGATGTATGTTATTTTGAGATCGAACACTAGAACAGATGAAAAATAGGCAATTGTCTAAGCAACCAAGCAGGATTAAGTTTTCTCTTTATTATTGTGTTTTATTTTTTATGTTTTTTAAGTGACTAATAAAAAGGGGTCTTAATAAGAAAGAAAGGTGAGAATTTTTCTCAATCTGTAATAAAATGGGGGTTTAAATTGAAAGGAAGGTTGCAAAATCAAACTAAAACAAAAACAGGTTATATTTTAAACAAATTAAAAAACGCTGGGATGACAATAAACAAGGACAAATGTGTGTTAAATTGCAGCAGAATAACATTTCTGGGATATAAGATTTCCAAAGATGAAATTTCACCAGACACAAATTTGATGAAAAAAAGAGTCACGGGGCTATGATCATATAGATCATGTGCATGTTAATTTTGGTCGACTCTTTCTCTAGATGGCCTGAAGTGGTTAGAATTCAAGATAAGAAGGTGGCTAAAGTAAAGCAAATATTACAAGTAATATTTTCCAGATATGGGGTGCCAAAAACGTTAGTCTCTGACAATGTACAAGAAATATTTGGTGAAACTTTTGTTCATGGTTAAAACAAATTTGATGCCTTCCTCATAGAATACACCATACCAATTCTGCAATACCAATCGAATGGACTTGCGGAAAGAATGATGAAAACTTTGAAAATGTGGCTGAAGACATTTTCCCCATCCAGAGACACTATAGATAGTTATCTATTGAGACTATTGCTGATTTATAGAACTATTCCACATGCTGATAGACTGAAATCGCTCTGAATTGAAGGGAAATCAAATTAGATTGCCTATAATAATATCCTATTCAGCAAATGAAAAAATGTGGTATAAAAAAGACAGAGAATCAAGTTCTAAAAAAGCTAAATTTATTGCACAAAGGGGACATAATACGGCTGTAATAGCAACATGTGGACAGTATTTATTGGCTCATTTTGATTGAATAAGACCTAGAAAAGTCAAGATAAAAGATGAAGAGAAACCTGAAAGGAAGGAAAGCATGAGTGCTTCTGATAGAGAAGGCGAACATAGTAATAAAGAGACTAAGGTGGTTAGTTCGCACCAATCCAATATGGTGTAGGAAGATCAGAATGAAGATGAGGCCAGACCTAGATTACCAATAAAAAGAACCAGATACACACCACAAGAGAGAAAGAGAGAGAGAGATAAGATCTTGTACAATAGTTTGAAGAATTCACAGATCAACGAAGGGTATAAAACCTCTTCATTTCCAGGAGGTGTAGTGACGTAGACAAAGTGGACTTGCCCCATTCTGCATAGAAATGAGTGACTACTAATAAGTCATCCCTACAAAGCCATGTAAATGATTTTGAACTCTGTACTACTATATTGGTATAGAAATGGAACTTCCGAACCAGTGAGCTACAACATTTGCCCAGAATAACCTGGCATATGTAATCACTTCGCAAGCACTGAATGTGTAATCATAAATGATTTTGTCTGAGTTTTTTATGTTTACTTAATGTTTAAGCAATTAATGGATTTTAATAAATCCAACATTATTTCTTTTACTTAGTAAAAGTTAGCAGATATAGATTTTTTAAAGGTCACAAAAAGAGCTATGCATTTCAAGTAGAGTAAATGAGACATGCTTAATTTAATGGTCTGTCAGATATTAATGGTAAAGCACTCTGTATCGGAAATGGTTTCTCAGATTAAAAAGAGAGTAAAAGTTCAATCCCTATAGAGAATTACAGAATCTCTAATAAGACTTTCATTATCTCGACTGGTAGATATTAATTTCACTATCTTAAAAAATGGGTTAAAATATTTACTTATTTATAAATTTGTTTGGATTTTGTCTCATAAAGAAGATGCTGAAAAAAGTTGCTTATCTTGTTCAAGAAGCCTTTCCCCTAACCACAGAAAAAATTGTAGATTTGGTCAGATTTTGGAAACTGGGTTGGATGGAGAATTTTCAGCATCTGTTTGTATATACTGACTCGCAGTAATTTGGGCACTTATTCTGCATCTCCTCAGTAAAGCTGTAGCATTCAAAATGTAAGTATCAACGAAATAGAGTGTGTCGAAATCCAATTTTTCTTAAAGTACATATAAGTGGAAAAGAAAGCAAAGGAGCAGCAAATGGCCTGTAAAAATAAAAACAGAAAAAAGAAAACAATAACAAAACAACATTATCAACAGGAGAACGTCACCTCCATGCAGAACAACCTTCTTCATTGTTGGTTGTTCTCTCTAAAGAAATTACAGTTGACATTTCAGTGATTCGTTAGCGTAGAGAAATAAAGAAAGGAAACTGCATTTTTTTCTGCAAACCTCTACAAAAGCAGGTGCAAAGATTGCACTTGGCAGAGTACTGTGCATCAAAGTTTTGTTCCCGTCAGTGTCAATATAATTGTCAATTTTAGAAACAAACGTGCATGTAAATGGAAGTAAACTTAACTTTCTGAGTGTAGACCACTGGATATACAAGTTTGAATCAATAAGACCACAGTACCTGATGCTTCTGCCATGATTTATCTTTACTCGAGTCAGATTAGACCAAAAATATATTTGAGCTGGAGCTGCTCAATCTTCACTTTCCAGCCTTGATGGATTCAAAATTGTTTATACATTCTTATCTTAGAAGATTTCTTTTCCAAACTGCAGCTTCTTTCCTGCAGACACAACATTACAAGCCATTCACTTCACCTTTGCTGATTAGATGGCAAATCTTCAGATCAGCCCTCTCCCACCAGCTCAAATATTTATAACCAGGATGTGCCATGCCACTTCCACAGAGATGAATCATCCTCATTTCCTTTATGATCCAAAAGTATGGAAAAAGTTCCACTCAGACATTCCATTCGGATAGCTTTGTCCCAAGGACACCTACTTTATAGAACAGATGCTTATGTGAGTGTTTCCTTGAACAATTTGCAATTGACTTCTGCAGTTTAAGGATCAGTTGTTATCTTCTCTGCGTCAACACAGTCACCGCTTCCTATCATATTCGTTTTTTATCATTTCACTCCAAGCAAGGTGATAATGCCACTGGGGGGGGGGTAAATGGAACGAAAGAGAATAAGAAGACTTCAGTGGGGATGATTGAGGAAAAGGCAAAGAATGAACAGGGTTCAAGAAGATAGAAATTGGTAAATGACATTGCATTTAAATTTTTGAAGATTGTAGTTATGAGGGAAGCAAGAAATCAAGATTTCCACAGGTGAGAAGTGCAAAAAAGAAACTGTTAGAGTAGAAGTGGTGGTTGAATCTAGCTAGTTCAACATTAATATGGTGAGACCTAATTGCCAATCTAGTAGCACACTTAAATTCATGTAGTCAAGGCACCAGGGAAAAAATCTTATCAGAACAGTTACCATGAAAATATTTGTAGAAAAGACAGAGGGAAGTGACTGGAATCAGGATGCCATTACATTACAGACTCTTCTTTGAATTTTGTCAAGAATATGGAGATGTACAGCAGGAACACTAGAGCAGATATGGCAACAGCATTCATTGCACAGATGAATGGTTTGATTTATAAATGTCCAAGATGGATTTTGAGAGGAACAATTTTCTGCCATGATACAGTGACCCAACTTTCCTTGCAGTAGACATAAGCAACTGATTCAATATAATCACTCCACATCAAGTCAGTGGAAATTTTTTTAAGAGTAACTGTCTTTCCTGAATGTCTCCGAAACCTTGTACTAGTGAATTTTAGCATAAAATAGCTTGATACTGTTATTAACTGAATTTGGATCTGAATTCTTTCACTGCACAGTGTTTTATGTGATTAATATTAATGACTGAATTAAGTGCATTAACAAGAAAGAGGTTATATTGAAAAGTTGATATTTGTTGTGGTAGATACTTTTGTCCTTAATAGGCTGCAAACTTGATATACTGACATAAATATAAATAAAAACATGTGACTACAAAAATGCTGTGATTAATGTACCCTTGTGTACTAAATCAAGGGCTAATACAAATTGTTTTCTTCTGTTTCCCTAACTGTAGCACTGTGCATATTTGGAAGGGCATGCTATATTTTAACATATATCTTTATTTAATGGAAAACCATAATAGTACATGAATAACTCCCTATTCTCAAGGAAAAGATTGTAGCTCTTTATTAATTCCATACTTTATGTCTGTCAGGATGGGGTTATCCTCTGTTCTTAGAGGATAAAGTTAAGCCTTTCCATAATTACATATACTGTGTCTGTAAAGCTGGGCTTATCCAGTTATTCTTGGGGGATGGAGTGAAGTCTTTCCATAGTTAAATATGCTGGGTCACTAATGCTGGAGTTATCTACTGTTCTTGGAGGACAGAGTGAAGTCTTTCCATAGTTACATATGCTGTGTCTGTAAGGCTGGGGTTATCTTCTATTCTTGGAGGATGGAGTGTTAGCTTTCCATAGTTACATTTGCTATCTGAAAAGCTGGGGTTATCCTCCGTTCTTGGAGAATGGAGTGTAACATTTACATAGTTACACTATTTACATTATTTGAACTCTTGTCCTCATCTGTGTTGCCATATTTATCATAATGTTTGGGCCAATGTATGCTCCGGCCTTCTTCAGGTGGTAGGAATGTTGAAATGAACCCTTTATTTCACTTGCTGGGGTAGACTGTTCTAGTTCCACATCCTATGTCTAATGGATGTCAGTTATCAGTTATGTTCAGTTAGACATTCCAACCACCTGACGAAGGCCAGAGCATACATCATCCGAAACGTTGTGATAAATACCGCAATAAAGATGAGGACAATAGTCCAAATAATGTAAATAGTGAACATAATACCTCATGTCAGAAATATAGACAGATTCCGTAGTTACATATGATATGTCTGTAAGGCTGGAATTATCCTCTGTTTTTGAAGGATGAAGTGCAGACTTTAAATAGTTGCATATGCTGTTTCTGTAAGGCTGCGGGTATCTTCTGTTCTTGGAGTATGGAGTGCAATTTGTCATTTTGTCTTTGGCTTTTCTTTCTTTTTGTTTTGATCTTTTGGCCATAAGATAGTTTAGAATACTGAGCTTGACTGTCATGTCTGTCTTATATTAATCTAGTACAGAAACACAAGGAAGAGATATAGATGTTACTGCAAATCTAGAACTGTTGCAGGATACCTTAAAAGATTAGGTATTGGTTTATATTAGCCAATCAACTATCTTCGTTCATTGTCTGTGTTGGCTGACAGAAGAGGAATAAAATGTTATTAATATTTATTACATTCAAAATTTTGGATTATCTCTCTTCCGACAGTGTTCCTTTTTTCATTTTCTTTGCATCCTGTATTTGTTTGTTTTGGGTTTTTTTTTGTTATAGCATTATATTTATTGCATATCACTGTTTGTTCCCAACTTTTGTAGACATTCTCACATAGTTACGTTACATTACATAGTGCAAGTTAAGTGTTTACCAGATTAGCTTCTGAAATCTTCATGGTGATAGCTTCTGCATGAAAACAATGAAATCTTTTGATTCTATTTTTTTTTTTGACTAGACAGATGAACCAGTCAATTGATAACACTTAATAGATGTCTCATTTTGTAGGAGACACCAGAATAATATTTAAAGTAATGACAAATATTCTATATTGTCAGAAGATCCCATTGGTATAGACTTCTGACAGTGATGGATTGCCTTTGTTTAAATTTTAGGTATAAGACCAAAATAGCATGAAGACAGGAAGAGACAGCCACAAGGATCTTGAACGTGCCTTTCAAACCCCAATTCCTTGGTGAGGCTAATTACCAATGGCAAATACTAAGGTGCGGAGTTAGCATACATTCATCATCTTCCCATTATTCCAAGAAACAATGCTAGCACTATCATCCCTTGCATAATAAAGTAAGATATGAAAAAGAAGTTGTACTTTGTCAATGGAATCAATGATGTAACATTGAAGAATAGAGGCGACACAGAACTCAAAATTTGGAACAAAGATTTTTATTTTGAAGAAATATGAGGAAACCAAGTTGTCTATATGGTAAACTTTTATGTAACAACTACCAAACAAAACTCATTAAGCAAATGGATATTTACAGAACTATGTGAAAAGGTTTTTGAGAAAAATGTTCTTTAATTTGGCTATTGATTAATTAAAAGGGATCTGTATGTATGAATGTGAAAGAAAAAAAATATATGGTGATAAGAAAGAAGAGGAGGTGAAAGAAGAAGACTAAATAGAACTATTTGAGGGGTTAATTAGTTTACCTGAACAAACATATGATATGTTATCTACTATGCCCACCAAAATCAAACAAAATCAGGTGAAGCTAATTTTATTTTCCTTTTCAAAACCAGGTGCATTAAGTCAATTTTTTTAAGCTCTCTGGTTTATTACTGATTGTTTCTGATGTTTTCTGCCATGAAGCAATTGTTCTGTGAGAATTTGTGTATGTAAAGCCTCTAATTTATTGTTACATAAGCTATAGGTTTGCGTTTTCATAGAGATGAATGAAAGATATATTTTATTGACGGGATGATTCATTTTTTATAGCTTATCAACCCTTTTCAGATTATTTAAAACCAGAAAATATTTTGGGATTTAGAGAATGTTTTTGAAATAATAATAGTTTAGTGATACAAGTCTTACTAATTAACCCATAGCTGGGGAAAGAAGAGGTGGGTTCATACCTTTCCCAAGATTTTTTGTGCATAAGTGAATATAATGAATATAATACGATTATCTCTCTTCCTGCAATGTTCATTTTTGTCATTTTCTTTGCATCCAGTATTTGTTTCATTTTTTGTTATAGCATTATATTTATTTCATATCACTGTTCGTTCCCATTTTTGTAAACATTCTCACATAGTTACGTTATATTACATGGTGCAAGTTAAGTGTTACCAGATTAGCTTCTGAAATCTTCATGGTGATAGCTTCTGCATGAAATGTCAAATTATTGAAGAAACAATTAAATCTTTTGATTCTATATATTTTTTGACTAGACAAGTCTTACTAATTAACCCATAGGTGGGGGAGGAAGAGGTGGATTCATACCTTTCCCAAGATTATTTGTGCATAAGTGAATATAATGAACCCAACAGGAATTGGAACTCAGCTATTCAATTAAAAATTCTGAGCCATTTTCTATTACATCACTCACTCAGCAAATCTTACAGTACCTGGTATTCCCAAGCAGTCACCCACCTATTTACTGAGCAGGTTTGATGTTGCTGAACTTTGGTGATCATACAGAAACCAGTATTGCAAAATGATGTGGCTGCAAGCCAGATATATTTGAAAAATGGTAATAAGTTATTTGTCTATTTATTGTCAATAAAGAAGAAACAAAAATAGTGGAGTAGATAAGACCAACTTAAAGTTCTGGCAATATACATCATCTGCAGGCAATATTTGAGCAAGACTTGATGAGTTTAAACTGTTTTCTTTATTATTTAAATAAATTTTAACTCTGAAAATTTTAGTTTGTTCCTAGTTTTATGATTTTTCTTTTACTTTTATGCCTGTACAAAGTTGACACCTTCCTTGCTACTTTTATCTGAGAAAACCATAGAGAAGTTGCCACCTTTGAAGGCAACGGTCTATCCATTGTTAAATAGTGTTACATCCTCTCCACCTCTCTTAATTTCGACATTTACACTGCTACAATTTCACTGCTACAGTTTCACTACCTGTAAATATATAACTATATTTAATAAAGACTTTATGAAAGTGGTCTTAGTGAAGTTTTTTGCATTCAATTTATTCCTCTAAACTGATTTATTTTCTCATACAAACCATAATAAACAGAATTATATGGAAAATATTTCTTCGCCATGGAGGTGTTATCTACTTCTGTGGCAGTTATACTACCACAGCCACATTACATTCTTTACCTATTAAGTTATGTCACATAATTATCCAGCTGAGTCCAAGTGGTGGAAACTCTCTTTTGTATTTCTGTCCCAAAATGGTTTGGTACTTAATTTTATTTTGAGGTTATTAAATTTTTGGTCTCTGAAGGGATGAAAACCTCTTTATTAGAGAATTGTATTATTCATTTGACTTTGTACCAAGGCAAGACCAAGTTAAAGGCCTTACAAATATTTCATTTGTTTTTGACTGCAGGCGAAACTTACTTGACTTGGTGAGTTTAAACAATTTTATCTATTTTGAAAAGCCATTTATCTTTGACAATGTTATCTTATTCAAAGTTTTATGATTGTCCTTTTACTCTGGATTGGCTTAAGTAAGATTATTTTAGAAGCCATTGAAGTCAGTCGATTTACTTGTTTTCTTTCTCATGCTTGACGTTACAATGGAGAAAAAATATTTTTTTACAGTACCGAATTTAGAAAAAATGACAGTTGTATAGGATTTTGTCAAAGTTAAGCTCATATTTTTCTGTAAACTTTGTTCTTGATAATGGAGCAATAAAACTTTATTTTTCTTGCATACATTGTGCTTTTGTTTCTTTCAGGAGTTTAAATTTTACTTGGGGTATCCCTGGTATATATAGCATGACTTGCTTAATGTTTGGGGATATTTATTTATTGAGTTTAATTTTATTGGCTTTGGAAAATTTGTCCAAGTCATCCTGAAAATGAAGTGGCCAGATTCAGAAAGGTGCCTGGTGGTGCCTATTGTTCAGGGTGTTTGGAAAGTCACTATGTACTTATATTTTTATTAACAGACATGTTTCAATATAGTATACAGGAGGAAAATATAATTGAAAATTCTAAACAAAGTTGAAAATTAGTGTCAATACAGGCTTGGATCATTCTTATTTTGTTTCTAAACACCATGATCAGTTGTTTGCCATTATTTTGTATGGGAAGAGTTTTAATTTTTGTCTAATGGCCTTATGAGCAGTTCCAAGACCAATATCTTAGTTGCTGTGCTAACTTTTGTTTTATTTTACTGGACTCTGCTTCATACCATCAGAAATATCTAAGAGTTTCTCCTCCGAAAGCTTTGCTGGCCTTCCACAATGTTTGGCATTGTCTACTGATCCTGTTTCCCAAATTTTATCAAAAAGATCATGAACTGCATTGCTATGTGGAAGAGGTATATCTGAAAATTTATCAGCAAAATGCTATTGTCACAAGTCTGTATCTACTACCTTCTTGAAATACTTATTTGACAAGAAATACACGTTTTTAGTTGTTAAAACCATATTGGGATGAAATCTAAAGTATAAAAATTATGATTAGAAATGTGCACAGTAACTAGCCAAATACCCTGTACTCTGATAAAAAATTTCATTGCTAAATTTTATATTGAAAATTAAATTACTTCTTCAGTTGAAAGTATTTGCTAAACAGTATCAATTTGATCCATGGCATAGTTGTCCAAAATGTGAATATTTGTTGAATGAAGTGATATACCAAACACTTAAATTATTAATGGACCATGAAGCTCGTATTTTCAAAGATAGTAAAATGTCCTTTTTATACTGTAGCTGATGCTACACAAAAGATTGTCTCAGTGAGTAAGACATATTTGATGATACAGATTTTTATTGAGAGGATTATGGAGATTACTTTCAAAGGAATTGATTGTTGTGATTTCAACATTCTGCTGAATGCCACAGTTAATGTTTTCTGTTTTATGATGGTAAATATTGCCAAATAAAAAGCTTACAGAAATTCCTTGACAAATATCATTACTAGTTTCAGAGATGCATCATTCCAATATGAAAAGAGAGAACACAAAGCTGTATTGTCAAATCTATTTTTCAACAATTATTGTTTAAGTCTCCTCAGGGACCCAAAGTACAAACACCCAGTTTTTTGTCTTTAAATGGTGTTAAAATTTTATCATTAGTAATTTTTTCATATCCCATGACAAAAACAAATCATGTGTTGCAAATTAAAATAATAAACATGATAAAGCAATTGCAGAATATAATTTTTTAATATTATTATAATATATTATAATTACATTCCAATAATTATTTTTATAATAAATTATTATGAATAAATTATTATTTGAATAGTATAATTATAAGTTACATTACATTTTGAAATTATTGTTTTTTATGAGATTCGTTATTTATTCATTTTTTCCTGAAATATTTTACCCTTGGTTAAAAATCGCTTTTTAAGCTTATGGTAATATCACATTGAAATACTGGTCAACAAAATTAAGAAATGTCAAGCCTGGTCAGTAACTAGAAGGGTGAACATTTGGGAAGACAAGGTGCTGTAAGGTTGGATAGATAGTTGTTTTAATAGAGATTAGCTCAGAATTGAAAATCGGTGAGCCAAGTTCCAATTTCAGTCATGTTCATTATATTCAGCTATGTTCAAGTACATTTGGGCAAAGTATGAATTTATTTTTTCTGTCCCCAACTATAGTGTAATTAGTAAGACTTATATTAGTAAATCATTATTTCCTCATAAAAATTCTTACATTCGAAAAATATATTCTAGCTTTAAATAACCTGCAAAGGGTTGATAAGCCGTAAAAAACAAATCAATCAATCAAAAATCTCTTTTTGAAAAGTCGTTTTCAACCAGATACATTTTTGTGCTTCTGGATCAGTAAGAAATAATTAGTTCCTAGCATTAAATATACCTGTTTATCAGCTTACTATAAGATACCGTTAACATTTCCCCTGTTAATAAATTTCTCAATAATTATACCTTAGTAGTAATGTGTGGTTGGATGTAATGGATAGCATCTTGGAATGAGAAATTGGAGAGCCTAGTTTGAATTCCAATTGAGTTCGTTGCCTCTCTTGGCAAAGGTATGAATGCATTTTTCTCCCCCCAGCTATGGGTTAAATGGCGGGTTCTCTAGCTGTAGTTAGCAAACAATTCAGGAGAAGGATAACTCTGAATTTAAAACCATAACAACCAAATTAAAGGTTATCTTTTGGAAAGGCATAGCATCCAGAAAAACTCCTTACCATGGTTACGGTGAAGACCTTGGCAGCATGTTGTCGGATGTGGTCAATGATAGAATCTAACCGACCAGTTTGTTAGCATTGAACTGTGTCATTGTGTCATACAAAATCCTACATACTGGATAATGGATGAGACGTAATTATTCCAAGTCAGATGGAAACTGCACAAGCACACAGAATAATGCCTTGTCTCTCCTGATGTATACAACCAAAACTCTTATGGCAATACAAGTAAAGAGCATGAGGAAGAAGTATGTGACTGCTATGGGGACTCCCTAGGAAGAACCTAGTGTAGTCTAGTAATTTATGTCTAGCATAATTGTCAGAAGACAGAGATAAATACTACGGGTTTGCTAAGCCTTTACTTGGGATATTGATTGATTGAATCATTTTCTATAGTTTATCAACATTTTGCAGGCTATTTAAAGTCAGGAAATATTTTGGGATTGTAAGAAGTTTTGGAGGGAAGATAATAATGATTTACTGATACAAATTTTACTAATTAACCAATACCTAGAGGGAGAATAAGTGGATTCATACCTTTCCCAAGAGTATTTGTGCTTAAGTGAATATTAGTCAGTTATGTTCCATGTGTGCTATATGCTTAAGCGATCATGTATCTTTTGATACATTACTGACGAATCGGATTTTTCCCCGCAGTAAGTTGCCATTACTTTCTGTGGTAGACCAGTTGACATCCAAGGCTGTAGAACCCGGTGTGTCCTGCTATTTACCCATAGCTGCTGGGGAGAAGAGGAGGATTCATAACTTTCCCAAGGGCAGTAGCATGTAAGTGAATGTAATGGATTTGTAAGTGAATATAATGAACCCAACTGGAAATAGATCTTGGCTCTCTGATTAACAATTCTGAGCCATTATCCATTACACCACCCGCACATCCAAGCATACAGAAACTTCTGCTGTGAAGTGGTCACTCATCTAGGTACTGAACAGGTTCGACATTGCTTAACTTTGGTGACTTTATGGTCACCGGTGTTTCCATTACTTGGAATAGCATTGAATGAAATTATTTGCTGTTATATTTCATGCTCCTTTTGTGTTTTGCTACCGAACTTCACTGCTTAATATTTATTAGAAGTCTACGGCCATAAACTCCTGAATGAATATTGGAATAAGCAGAGGCTGAAGAAGAAAAATGTTAGAAAAAAAAACATATTTTTTCATTGTATCGATTAGGGAGATGAATGAGGGATGAGACATTTCAAATCGGCTGGAGAATATTTCCAAATTTAAGAAAACTTTTCTTCTTTTTTCTAAATCACTTAAATTCCACACTTGTTGTCTTCTGCCCACTTTTTAAAATTTATAATTATTTTCAATTCGGTGATGTGTCGGCGATTAATCTTTATGGAAATGTAAAAATTTACAATTTAAACATTGTTTGTCGAGTAAAATTTAGTCATGAAAATATTGGTGGTTATTACAAAAAAAAGAATAAAATTTTCTCAGATTTTTTTTAAATAAAAAAACAAACTATTTATTATAAAAGTAAATAATTAATGAATATGTACTGAAATTTTCATTTAAATTGGATAATTCCCTAATTTTTGGTATTTTTAAAGAAGTGCTGGCTTTCCCGCCCACTTTTCCTTTGAGAGTTTGTGGCCGCCCGATTGGAAAACTTTGAAATCACCATTAGTAGAGAAGAGGCCCCGCATCAAGGTTTGTGGGGACGAGACCCTAGCGCCGGTCCTGTGTTTTTCACAAACCGAATTCTGCATCGTTTTGTAAAGAATATGCTTTTGGATCAGTCATATTTAGCAAGAACAAATACATATTGTGTTGGAACAAACGTGTCTAGCATGTTTCAATAGGTAGCATTTGAATACATGACTTCCTTTGACACGTAACTGAAATTAATGACATCTCTGCATATTTTGAAAGGTTACATTTCAACGCGCCTTTCTGTGGGATTTTTGCGTAGACTGGGAACATGAAATGTTTTTACTTTTTAATGAGAAATAGAGGAAAGGGATATTCATTTTCGTCATTTTCCGATCTTTTATTTCAGGAAAGGAAAAACGTTGGACAGGGAAATTGATGGAATACTGCCATATTTCTTGGCTAGGATTACAAGTAGAAAATTTAATCTGAAAGTCCGCGAACGTTCCGACCAGTCTGCAGACATTGATGATAACCAAATCGAAAACGCAGATGAAAAATAATCCACGTCATACCAGGCGGGTTATTACAGAGATACTTAACATACCTCATAGGGCATTTGAAAACATTCGGATACCTGAATCACTATGATGTTTTTCGCCTCACGATTTAACGGGCGGAATTTACTAGGCTTCATATCCACTTACGATTCGTTACTCAAACGCAATAAAACGGCCAATTTCTGAAAATAATCATCATAGGCGATGAAATATGGATTGTTTGTAACAGGGGTTTCCTTTTTCGGGGTGCCGCTCCCTTGCGTACCAAAACACAACCCTAATACCCTACCAAATGTATAGCCAGAACACTTCACCGCTGAATGTATGGTATGGAAGTTAACGAGTTTGTTGTTTTTTGTGTGTATTTTTAGGTGAAGTTGCGTGTTCAATATGTAAACAAAGAAAGTGTAGAAGGAACCACGGCCCACTAATAATATATACAGCTCCACGCGTCACGTTTCAGCTAATTCCAAACAAGTCTATTTGGTTTATAATCAACTTATGTCTGTTTTTATCTAAAACATGTTAAAACAGTCCAAAAATGCACAAACAATCTTTTTAAAAACAGTATTTCAGTTACCGGGAATATCTTTCATGTATTAAAATCTTTAAATCTTTTTTTTTAGTTTTTAAGCGATCATTTTCTCGGGTTTTATCTTTCTAAAAATGTGAAAAATAGGGAGTAGAAATTTTATTTTAATTACTAGCCGTGGACTTCTGGTTAGCAGCATTAGTAAAAAAAGAAAATCAGAGATCCTCCTTAGTGGATGTTCTCGGAATAAAAAAAATGATTTTACCGAGATATATTACCCTGTTAATTGATTTAAAAGAACTGTTCAGAAAGAAAATTACAATTTAAAAAATAAGCGCTACTGAAATTAGTACTTCTGCCCCCTCCCGAGTAGAAATGGGGCCCCTACGCGGTTGAGATGTTCGGGGTAGTAAACACCATGTCAATTATTATAGTTGATGATTGACAATATAACTTAGGTAGAAAATAGTACAAAGAGCAAAAACGCTGCTGAAACTACGCCTTTTGGGACTCCAACCTCGTCGGGGGTTTCAGCATAGAACGTACATCACCGGTCATGCAGATACATGGTATATATTATTAGTTGATGACTAACAATGTAACGCCAGTTAAAAAAATAATTTAAAAAAATGGTGGATGGTCATAAAACTGCTGAAAAAAATGGCAGAGGCCACAACGTGGCCCGAAAAAACGTGCGTCCCCAGTCGGGTTTTTCGGGTGTAAGACACGCCGGCCCTGTGAATACATATTTGTATAGGTGTGTATTGATGTAGGTCGGTCCTGGATATGACGATAAACTACATCCAGCAGCAAGGCTTCTGATCGAGAGGTTTGGATTAGTGTGAAACCATCTCTTAACTGCTGTTGTTACCAAGTCCACTCTGACCAGAGGTGGTAGCACCTGTCTGCGTCCCAGCTATGGGCAAATAGTTAACCTCCAAACTGGGGTCAAAACACTATGCAAGTATAACAAATGTTATAGTTAAAATACCGGCAATACATTTTCATAGTAAAAAAAATACCATCAATACATTTCTGTAAGGGAAAAAATATTACCAGCTGTAATTTTTGTAACAAAGAACCGGCAATACGTTTTTTTGTCAAAGGAATTACTAATGCTCCCAAGAAAATTAAATTTCGGCATTAAATGACCTATAAGGAGTTGATATGCCGCTAAACAAACAAACATTGATGTAGGTCATTGTGTGTCGTGGGGAGGGTGTATTGATCAGATCAGGGCACCTCGGGGTGGTGTAATGGTTAGCAAGCTTGTCACGCTAGAACACTTACGACTAAGTTGTGAGTTCGATCCTCACTGGGTGCCCCATGCTTTCGGCCTTGTGCCACATCTGAGCTACGCTTGGAAAATCACTAGCGCATAAATTACTATTAAGTAATTTGCGCATTATTTATCATCTCTCAGTTGCGTCTCTGTCCTTGGACAGAGTGCGCTCAGGGGCTTCTCTCAAAGGGCAGAGGGGCAACTGAGAAAATAATACTGAGAGGTGCCCAGCCCTGGGGAACAGCTGTCCTAGGACGCGCCCTCCCATTGCACAAGAGGAAGGGATCGGTGCTCGCACCGAGGCCAGCGCAACCGACGATTGCGGGGGCTGTGGGCAATTTTTGTCCCCACCCGGGTGTACGCGCTCGGGGCTCCACTTTAAAAAGACCTTGTGTCACATCTCATTCTCGTGGGGGAATGAGTAAACACCGCGTATTGATCGGATCATGTATCCAATGAGAAGCTTCCGCATCATCGCTCAATGCCGTGTTCACTGGCTTGGTTACATCGTGCCGACGACCTGTCAGTTCTTCCCGCCATCTGCAAACTGGCGTTTACCTCGCGGACCATGTAGCTGGAAGGACCTCCAGTAGATTAATCTTCAGCAATTTTTTCTGGAGGAAGTTCCGACGCTCTGCCAAGTCCGTGAGAACCCTAGGAAAAAGATTGCTCTCATGATGGCTCAACGCTTTCATAGTATAAAATTTAGCAGCAGCATATGTAGTGTCTCTGTGTAGATATCTAATCCTATTGTTTTTTTGTCTTTCATCTTCAAGATTACAAGTGTCAGATTTTTATTCGGCAACCATTAAATAAACAGCAAATATCGGAAATAAAGAATAAGCTGCGATGTTGGAAATTAGTTTTTCTTTTTCATTTAATTCATATATATGCTAATTGAGTGCCTGATTAAAACACGTTATAGCCATCTAACTTATAAAGTATGTGAAATTGTTTTCTTAACTGAGATTCTAATACATCTTCACCAGCCAATCCTTAATTTCCACCTGAGAATATATAGAGATTTTCCAAGCAGACCTTAGATGTGGCATAAGGCCAAAAGCATGGGGAAACCCAGTGAGGATCGAACTCACTACTCAGTCGTAATTGTTCTAGCGAGACAAGCGTGCTAACCATTACACGGCCTCGAGGTGCCCCGACCTGAGAATATATGTTGATACGGTTGAGAAAATCTTTCTCTTTAACTACTACCGATCTCGTGTCACAAGAAATCAGAATGATAATCTACGATAGTTTGCGAGATGTGCGAAATCAGAGAAGTAAAAGGCGCCATTTTCTTCGACCAGAACTTACAGATCAAGTTAACTACAAATGTGGCTGGACCAAAAGTGAATCCAAAATCAAATTTAAATGTGCACAATTTAATCAAGTTTTTAATATTTAAAAGGACAATAAACTGAGATGTAGGACTCTACCCTTCATATATATATTTATTCTTTAGACCTCCGAGTGCAGTATAAATTAAACCGGTAAGTTACGAATTATGATTTTTCATATTTTCACGATTAATCGAATGTCTTATTACTTTGAAACCTGTGTTATGCATTCATTGGAATTAGATAATACGTAGTAGTTTAACAGTTCTCTTCTTGTCGTAAGGACATCCTTCTATTTTTTTTTTCTTGATGAATTTCGCTATTCCAACACATTTCAAGACATTTGTAACTGCGCTAATCAAATAGATAAATTCCAGCAACTGCTTGATTTTTACGCAAACGTAGTTCGACATTTTGATTATCTCCTATGCATTAGATCTTCCACGAGATTAATAGTTAATCATTTGCTGCTTTTTTTTTAATTACATTGTCGCATTTTTCCCCCCACTTTTCCTTCTAAGTTTGCCATCGGCACTATGGTATATGCGGATCTTACGTTGTTAGTGATATATACAAATAATTCCTCGTGAGTCTTTGAGATTTCTATGAATCAAAATATTGCACAATTATTACAGTGCCGATACCGAGATAAATGTGCTTTGTTTTGGTGTCTGGGGAACAAAAAAATAGAATTTAACTTTAAGTCATCAAAGGCCGCCGAAACTGTTAGCGGCAAGAATATTTAAAATTTCCAGTACCTCTAGATTGGTAGAAATCATCTTTGAAATAGATTTTTGTACGAATGTTAAAAAAGGAAATAATTCTGAATTAATCTGGCTACTCTTCCCTATAGACAGAGTAAAAGCATATAAGTCACTAACTTAAATACAGAACGATTAAAAATAAAAACTCAATGAATACGGATACCTATTTTATGGCCGCAAACAGGTAAGAAAAATAAAAGCAATTAAGCTCAAATGTATAATTTCGCTAATTTTTAAGTATTTTCTTTTTTATGCATCTTGTGTAGTAAGTAGAATAATAAAATTATTCATATTAAGTTTCATAAAACTGTATACAATAAAAATATATTCTTGAAGTATTGGTTATATAAGCATAAAAAATTATTTTGAAACAAATAGCCATTTCTTGATTATTGGGGTTACATATTTTTAATTTTCGCGCGCTTTTGAAGTCGGGGTAACACTAGAAAACTAGCGTTTTCGTCTTATGATATCACAGGCTTCGGTGCGTAAATAAATGTTATTTTCATTATGTTTTCTGCAAAATGTAAATGTTATCTTTACAAAATTCACTTGATTATTCATTAAATTTACCTGGAAAAATATTGGATTTTTAAGAGATTTTTATATTTTTCGTCTGTAATGGTAGTTCGACAAGGCAAGCATGAATTTGCTAATGTTTGGAAAGCCTAAAGAAAAAAAACACTTGAATTACATACGGAAATTTATTTTACTTTTCATGCGGATCAGCTTTAGGCTATTATCTTTCAAATAAACCCAAAATTCAACTTCAAAGAAGACATTTAAATGTTTTAAAACGTGTTTCGCGGGTGTTTTTTTACGAAGTCCATGGCGATAACTGATGAATACAGTATAAAATAATATATTCAGTAACTCTTTTTTTCTTAAATTTTAGGATCTGTTATTTTGGCATTTTTTTTCTAAGTTGTTTACGACACACTGTTTTCAGTAAAGGAGTTGCTCAGGATTGAATAAAAGCTAAGTGGGTTTGCTATTTGTAAATGCTTATACACGCTTATGAGACAATTGATGAATGAAACGGAGGCGATAGAACCTAATACACAAAAAAGATTGAATAGCTTGTTTGGGAGTAAGAAAAAGCTACGCCACGTTAATGATCACTAAACATGTCGACTTAATTTCATAGTGTCCACCTCTGTCCTTCTCCGAGAATGGTTGCAACCAAGGCTAAAGAACTTGGTCTACCCTGCTATTTTGCTGTTATATATGAATGAAAAGTGTTACTGCTGACACCGGAGTTTGGACGCGAATCTCTAGACAATGAAAATGTAGACCGCAATTTACTATAAATATAGATATCATGCCACTGAATGAAAGGGTTACGATTACACGTTTGACTATTGTGTTAACCCGGATGTTAAAGGCGAGTGTCGCGTGTTTCAAGACAAATTAGTACTTTTACTTAGCAGCTCTACGCAGTCGCGTATAGCTGATAAGTAATCGATAATATTTCCGTTGATTCTTTACTTCTTTGTTGTTAATATATTTTAATTGCGTTTGGTAATTAAATCCTTTACATTGAAGTCTTTATGTTATTACTTGTATCATGTACGTGTGACGGATTACAATATTAGCTCCTATCTGGGGGAAAAATGGATTCCTACTTTTCCCAACAGACACGACCGGGATTCGTTTTCTCTTTCCGAACTGCTAAACATTACATCATATCCAATTCTCTACCTGAACATCTTTTGGTATGCACAAATCTTTTTGGTAACAAAGCTGACAATGGAGGTAAATACATATTATTTATGCTCTTGGTATGACCTGTAATTTAGATATGAGAGAGTGGTTTAGCCAATTGTTCACTGACCGGTCGTCTTTTTCAGCATGCTTTGTGTCATGCTATTAACAAAGTATCTTAATATGGCAGGAGAGAACCTTTATTTTCTGTAGAAAATTCAAATTTCAACTTGGTTCATTGAGATAGGTCTCCCGTGACGGTTACTGGAATGCTTTACCTAATAAGTATGCCTGTGGTCACGTTGTGGGTTCGTCTATAGCCCAGTTTTACCTTCTTCGTATAATGCACTATTCCATTACATCAACTTTCATACAAGCAATGTCAGCGAGCAACTATTGGTTATTCTCCGCAAATCTAGCTCACTGATTGGACCTTTTCGACCAATCAAGTAACCCGCACAAGCAGATTTTGGCGCAATTCGTTTTGGAGCCACCCCACGTGACTACGACCTTATATAAACCCCAAAACACGTGTGGCCAGACAGAGAGAGAGAGAGAGACAGAGAGAGAGAGAGAGAGAGAGAGACAGACAGAGAGAGAGAGACAGACAGAGAGAGAGAGAGACAGAGAGAGAGACAGAGAGAGAGACAGAGAGAGAGACAGACAGACACACAGACACACACACACCCAGACACACCCATCCATCCATAATATGACAATTACGAACACCCGTTTTCGGCAACACTGAAGCCAACGAACCTTTTAGTCAGCGGATCGGACACAGTCCAAACAAAACCACGTAACTCAAAATAATAACCTTCCCGCGCAAAAGAACATCACTGACTCAACGACAACTTGGCTCGAATAATCCTCTGTCACCAAAAAAGAACTCCGAACAACTTTACTTAACTAAAGTGAACAATTATATTCACTGCTATTCAAGTAAAATTACGATCGAACTAAAACCTTAAACTACAGTTAAGGGTACGCAACTTCGAACGACTTAACCAAAAAACTACATAAATAATTACATACACATTCACGTTGAATAGTAAATGAACATTTAATTTACAAAAAACTCATTTGACTATAACTTTGCAATAGTTCACGAATATATCGAAACGCTCAAACAAACCTGATATTTTAATACAAATACAAACACACCAACATTTGATATCTCAAAACATTATTGTAAATATTTTCTTAATTGTATATAAATATGCGTATTGTTTGAATTGTTTTTTTTTCCTCGTTGTGTTTCATATTGTAAAATATTTTATTGTTGAGGATGAATGATTAGAACACACCAGCCTAACCCAAAAATCCTTCTGATTAATTCCAACATTCTAGTTCAGAAAACTTAATACATTTCACTCGTCCCCAACTACGTGTTAAACGAAATGGGCAATAACGAATCTTCGCGTGAATGTGGGTATAGAATTCTGGTTAGCGGAGCTTCTCAGTTTCTAAACATCATCATGCATTAACGAGTAAGTCCCCACATACGAGGAAATGCAAGTGTACGTTTGAATCGAAATGCGTATGGCTGTTTTAGTGGGAAAACGCGCCTGTGTTCGCAACCGTTCTTGTGTAAATATTTATGTATAGCAGTGCATGTAAATTCTATTGTTTTGTCACCTGAAGGGACATCAAAAGAAAAGATGATTTTGGAATATTTTTTTCTTTTACCCTAGAATCATGAAAAGCAAATAAAAGAATGAACGCATAAAGTAAAAAAATCTAAAATGATAAATTTATTCTTTAAAATTTTTTGTAATGCTGGTTAATAACTTTTTTGCCGATTTGAATGAGATTTTTCCTCAAAGCAATATTTCCGTTTCCAATCCAACGAATAATAAGTGGCGTACACACACACACACACGTGTGTGTGTGTGTGCATGTATATTTGGGTAGTAATCTTTCTTTTAAATATATTTCGTTGAATATGGCAGATAAGGAATTAATTTTTTTTATTTTCTGTAATGTATCAATTCCAGCCGCGTTCAACACGCGAACCTTGGAATAAACGTTCCTACTAGTATTCAAAACAATACAAAAAAATAACAAAAATATCTTAAACATGAGTAGAAATTAACAACACCCCCTTGAAAATGGCTAGTGGCCGAAAGCACTTGGAACAATGGACAGTACAGAGAATTTTTGCACTCCCTTACTGATACCAATCGAAAAAATATAAGAATGAAGAAAAAATTAAG
Organism: Acanthosepion esculentum; assembly: GCA_964036315.1. NCBI lineage: Eukaryota > Metazoa > Mollusca > Cephalopoda > Sepiida > Sepiidae > Acanthosepion > Acanthosepion esculentum. The sequence goes on along the minus strand of OZ038480.1, from coordinate 103,210,172 downwards.
TTAAATTTTTATTTTTTAAATTACTTTTTTCTTATCTGTCATATATCATCTCATGTTATTTTGAAAAGTCCCCGGCAGGACCAACTCCACAAAATCAGTATTCTGATGTTTGTTGATTTTTGTTAAACGCGGCGGGGCAAGAACTTTTCAGCCCTCAATACTTACATACGGATTTAAATTTTAAAAGAAGTATGTATTTTATACAGCAAATACTTTCTCTTTGTCAATTCAGTTAACCCAGCGTTTCTCCACTAATTAAAATGATTGCCCTAAATGTTTCCAATCTAATTTTAGGTCACATCTGTCAGACTACAGATTTAATGATGTACACACACACACACACACACACACACACACACACACACACACACACACTTTATTTAAACCTTATTTATAATGGACACTCATATTCGAGTAGAAGCTCTGTCGTAATTAAACAGTATTTTCTAACCAACTGCATCTACCGGTCTGAATATTCCAGAAATCTTGTCAGAAAAATGTGTGGTGCTCTATTGCCATTTAGACGAGGTTACATTTTTCATTCGTGTATATTTATGGCTAGTCTGTTTTCAACGTTTAACGTGTATAGTAGTGAGTGTTCAGTTTAACAATGGCGGGATATTCATATCATGAGTAGGCAGATATGATTGTTTACATACAGCCACGCGAATGGAAATGAACGCGAGACTGCACGGTTGTGTCAGATTGCGTTTCCAGATCGAAAGTGGCCATGTCATCCAACCTTTGCTGCTGTTTTGATGTGAGGAACCTGACCCTAAAGTTTATAAACGTATTTTGATACATTCTGTGTGTACGTAATATATATATATACTTTGTGAAGGCCTTTGACTCTGTGTCGCACAAAGACTGTGCATCTATTTCTTTTTTTAATTACTCTACTCCACGCAAAATGAGAAATGCAGAGGGTTTTTTATATGCCATGTTCCTCAAGAGGTGGGCGATCATGACTTCCCACAATTCCCTTTGTTTTTTAGCTCTTAATAAGTAATTAATTGTTTTTGCTATCTCTCTCAGTCAACCATTTCCACAAGCGCATCGTGTAGGTTACTCGCTGATTTCGCCTGTCCCTCTTGCCTTCACTATGTTCTGGGAGTGTCAAATTCTCCAGTCACTCTTTCCTCATGTTACCTAGAACGTCCAGCTATTTCTTTATGGTTCTACGTAGAAATGAGCTTTTTATTTCTAATTTCTCTAAAGCTTTGTCGCGGCTCGCATGTTCATCCTGTGGTATTCCCTGCATTCTTCTATAGAACCATATTTCTTTTGCTTCAAGATTCTGTGAGGAAATTGTCCTGCATTCACTGCCATATAGGATGACCTTTAATAAATAAGACTTCAGTAATCGTTTCTTTGTTTCTAATGAAGTTTTCTTTTTTGTTTTTTAATACTTCTAATGAAGTTTTCTTTTTTGTTTTTTAATACTTTGATTAACTTTTGGAAGACAGTGTTCACTATTCCAGTGACTTTTTGGATTTCGGTGCTGCATTTTCCATTCTATGTTAAAACTTGCAAAAAATGAAAATGTTGTGTTGGTTTGATTTTGGTAACTCCGATTCGTTGTTCGCATCCCTTTTGCTAACGACCATACATTCTGTCTTCTTACTATTGATGTTTAGTCCTTTCTTCTCGCTTTCCTTGGTCTCTTCCTCTTGCTGACCACCATACATTCTGTCTGCATACAATTGATGTTTAGTCCTTTCTTCTCGTTTTCCTTTACTACCTTCTGTAACAGTTTATGTAGTTTGCTTTCTGTGTCTATGAGAGAGGATAATAAAATAATGGGCTTCAAGGAGACAGAATATAACGATTGACATTTACTCTTTTGGATAGGTAACAGTTGACAGGTAAACCAGAAGAGTGCCACAAATTGGAAGTACAAGAGAAGAAACCATTAGCATATAAATTATTTACACTTAGCAAGTTCAACAGTAAAATGATGAGACCTAGCTAACAATCTAATACTGCACTTAAATTGGTGAAGTCGGGATAGAAAAGAGGAAAGTTCATTGGAACAACTTCCATGAAAATATTTTTTTTAAAAGTCACAGAAGTTACGTTCTCGGAGTGAGAAAGTGACTGAAACCGGGGAAAAAGAGATCACTGATCATTGCAACGTCTGTAACTGGATCAATTGTCTATTCTTTTTTTCTCTCTAGAAGACAGTTATATTACAAAATAGTGTTTCGTTATGGGCCTTTTTTTCGGTGGTGTGTCTCAAGGGTCCATATGCTGACATTCCCGTTTTTTTTATCTCGTAAGCTTTTTGCATGCTTAAATGTATCCCAGTATGCATAACTTGAATGACCGTAATGATTTACAGAAGGCTCTCAATTCCTTAGTTGCATGAAGTCACAAACGGATGTTGAAATTTAATGCTGAAAAATGTGTTGTATTTAAAAAGCTAGGAAAGGTAGAACTACAGGAATTTTTCAATGGGATTTATTTAGATGATGTCGAAGCACAAAGTATCTGGTAAGTATTATTTCAAAAGACTTTCTACTCAAGAAACGTACTTGAGATTGTCAAGGCCAACAAAATGGTCGGTATAATCAAACTTCATTTTACAGTTTTCATCGCAACTAAAAGTTGAAAACTGTACATATCAATGATACTGTCAATTGTGGTGTATTGGAGTCCACATTTCAAGGATAATGTCGTTACTATGCAGAGTGTGTCCTGAAATACAGCTTGTGCCGAGCAACAGGTGAGATAAAGTTGGAAGAAAGGGAATGCAATTACTAGCAATATATATCTGAATGGCTTCTATCAAACCCTATTGAAGCCTTTTATTGCCATACCGAAATAGTTGAGTAGCAGATCAGCTAAATTATATGGAATATCGTGTCAGACTGTCACAAGGCCCAAATCCTTTGCTATTCAAGTGGTATACATTTGAAATATTTTACTAGATAACAACTATTGTTGCTTCAAGATTTCTTTTTATCTGTAAGGAAATAGCCCTGCATGTACTGCTGTATAGTAGGACCTATATTGCAGTCATAAACAGAATTTTAAAACTAATTCGCTGTGACAAGGTTATTTTCTCGTTTTGGCATTGCCCTGTATCATATGAGATGGTATGATGGAATAGCTTTTTGCTCTTGCATCAAATAATATTCACATAGGATTTAAGGTACAAAAGATTTCGCCATTGTGATAGTATTTGTATAAAGAATAAGGTTTCTAATATAAGAAAAAAATCCTCATTTTCATCTTCAGGAAAGGTCCAAATTGTGATTCTCTGCAATGAAGACAGTTCTGAATGTAGTTTGTAGTAAAACAGATGTACTCACTGTCATCGTGAATTTACAGAATTCAGGGACATTTTGTGACAAAAGAAGTGAATGTCCAAAAAAAAACAAAAAAAAAACTACTCAAGATGGTCATTGATCCCCAAGAAGTTCTTCTAAGGAGATACATCCGGCTCTGTTTTAAGATTAAAAATATCAGTTCTATGATAGTTTTACATCATCTGAGATTTGTGTCTGAAGTCATTGAATCCAGCTGGTAAACTATGGCTGACTGCGTCCATGAAATCCAAGCTTCTGGAAACCTGAAAGCTGAAGACTGGTGCAAAATTAGGTCTTCAGATGAATCTACCCTGCAACAGTTTGCTTTGTACAACAGAAACATAAGACTGCCGCATAGAAGATTTGATGAAGATTATACAATTCAGACAGTGACATGCAGAGGTTTGGTGATATTTGTGAATGACCCGGGCCATTCCTGTCATCATCATCATCATCATCAGTGTACTTTAACAAATCCTCATCAGCAGCAGTCTTCTTCCTCCTCATCAGATCCATCAGTGCATTCTTCCATCTGCTGATTCTCCTTTCTAATCATTGGTAGAGCTTTTTCTTTAACAGTCACATCCTCTGCACACATACCAAAAAGTTGATCTGAGTGGTTGAAGTATGCATTTCACTGGACAGTTGTCTTTACTATTCATGTTTTTCATATCTAGCAGCGATTTAAATGTGTTCCTTAAGCCGTATGTGATGTAAAGATGCATCTTGATGTAGAACCACATTGCAGTACTGAAATATCTAATTGTAATGACGATTCTTTTCAGCTGGTGGCTGGGTCTTGATATTCCTACATACAGCCTGAAGATTCTACTTCATAAAATATTCCACCTTGACTCGCAGGTAGGACCTGGCTCAATAGCAGCCCAATTATCAACATCACCTGTAATAACTTATTTACAAATCCTATACAGGTATTTATAATCTAGAACAGATCTTTATTCACTTCATTCAGGACAGGGAAATCAGTGAAACTGACTGACTGGAATGCAACAACTAGCAGCTCAGACATATGCTCCTTGATTTGCTTTTCCAATGGGACCACACCAATACTCGGGACCACTTGGTTTACCATCATAGTGATAGAAAACTGTGCAGAAAGACAGCTCATTTCTGTGAAGCTGACAGATGAAATAATGGAGCAGGTGATGAAGTAACATTTCAAGATGGTGAATGGCTCTATTTTCTGATGTTACATTCAGATTTTTTTTCTATCACTACCAACACATACACTAAGTTGCTGGGTTAGATTTTTCTCCACCAGAAACTTGTGAATAGTTTTGACAGTCTGCTTTCCATTTTCAGTCTTGGGAGTTGCATATGTGAGATATTTATTGCCAGGCTCAACCATGATGACATAATGATCTTGCATCATCATCCTTGAACTGCATTTATTGTTCTTTTAATTCTTTATCATCACACAAGAAGCAGTCTTCTTACTATCAAAATAGTGACATCATATTTTCAAAAGTAGCCATCTGAATTTCTTGCCTCTTCAATTCGTATTTTTGTCTCGCATCTCGTAGCTTATGTGGTCCAAAAATTTGACTCTTTCCATCTTTGTGATAATGCCATAGTAAGTTAAGGCAGCACCAGCATAATCACTAATCAAGTATCGGTCACAAGTGGCAGTCTGTGTGGGGAGTCTTGTCCTGTTCTGTGAAGCTGACAGATGAAATAAGGGAATGAGTGACCAAATAACATTTCAAGGTGGTGAATGGCTCCATTTTCTGACCCTACATTTACATTGGTTCCATCACTATCAACACATACTGCTGGGTTAATTTTTTCTCCACCAGAAACTGATGAATAGTTTTGGCAATCTGTTTTCTGTGCCCAGTCTGGGGAATCAAATGTGTGAGATATTCATCAGTTAATACAACAAGAAAAGAGAAAGAGTTAGTGAATGAACAAAATTGAATATAAACATTGTCCATTTATAAGACTTACAGGGTGGTCTGAAATTCTTCTCACCCTTTACCAAAAAGTAATGACAACAATAGAACAAGTAATACTGTAATACAAAGCATATGTACTGGATTCAGTTTATTCACTTTCATTGATTCTGTCATATACTGAAAAGGTCTGTATGAACAACACCATTTTCATGGCACAGTGATGTCCTGAGTGATATTTTGCATAGCTTTGCTTTGTTGAATGTTGCAAACACTCTCTCAATGCCATTCTTCAAATGCTGGGTATACTGGTATCATTCAGGTGAAACTCTCTCCCTGATAATATGCCACAGAGCAATGAAATAGAAAATATTATGATGTAGGGGGTAACAAGTCTTTCGGACCACCCTGTACATTACACTGCACCAACACAAGTATATTTTTTTAATTTTAGTTGCAAATGTGGCAGACTAATCGGCTTCAATGACCTATCAGCTTCAAATTTGGTATAGAGTCTTACATATGTTTTGGGAACAATCCATGAAGTGTGCAGCTTTGAGCAAAATTTCACTGCTCTCTATTGTAGGCCTTCTTGCTATGACCGGATTTTATACCCTTTTCAATGGCAGTGCATTGCTCCTCTATCCACACCTCTTTGGCTGCTCATAACTTTTTCCTGAACTCTCTGGATATATTATCTGCCTCTGAGCTTCATGCGAACTAAGGATCCTTCAGCTTCTAAAAATCAAAGAAGGAGGCTCTTAGGGAAATGCTTAGTTTTCAGTGTCATCTTGAAGTTTGTCATCACAAGGTCATGATTGCTGTCTGTGCCAGGGAATGTCCTTAATTTTTTTTGCCTTGATGACACTGAACTTCAAGTGTTGCAGACCCAGAATGAAGTCAATTGTGTTGTGGACATGCCCGTTAAGTGAGTGCCAGGTTGTGCTTCATGACAGCTAATGGTGGGATGGCAGGGGTGTTTGTAATGATGGCCAAGGATAGGCAGTGGCTTCCTCCAAACCCAAGCAGTCTGAGACTCCTGTCATTGGTCTCCTCAATGCCAAATATTCTGACTGCTCCTATCCATTTCTCGTGTGCACCTTAGGCTTATTTTGGCATTCCAGTCACCTTGTACAATTATGTCTTTCTTGCAGACTTCGTTATGGTGGATTCTATAAATTCATAAAACTTTTCAACTTCCTCATCATCGTCATCTGAAGCTGAAGCATAAATCTTGATGATGTTCATGTTGTGTAGTGTGGCTGATACACAGAAAGCAGAGTGCAGCTGATGATACTTCTTGCAGTCTTTCCTGACAAAGAATGACGCTCTATACTGATGTTTCTTCTCTTCTCCAGAGAACTAAATCTTGTGTCCATCCTCTGTAGATGTTTCACTGATGACATGCCAGCCTCTCTCTCTCTCTCGTGCTCTCTCTCTCATGCTCTCTCTCTCTCATGCTCTCTCTCTCTATCTATATATATATATATATTATATATATGAGAGAGATATGCGCGCTGATGCAAATGTCAAAGTGGTCATTGTGACACTATTGATTTTAGACATTAGTACGGGGCTTTTTGTTTGTGGCTTTGAGCCATATTACTCCACTTGAGTAAACGGTCTCACTCCAAATAAAATAAAAGATATTTAAATATCTATAAATTACCTCTAAAAATATTCCATCTGCATCTACAAGGGCAGAAGATAAAAGTTATCATCATTTAACATATAATCCTTTTGTTTGCAATGAATAATAAACCTGGCTAGAAGATATGTTAATGTAAAGATGTCAGGATATGTATGACAATGTGATTTGAGCACTTATTGTTGTGTAGGTATGTTATAAAGAAATGAAGTGTCACTGCCGACATTTGAGTTTGAACATAGATTTCCAGTGAGCAAACTCAAGCAATCCCATTCTTGAATTAAGTGGATCACATGACCATAGAGGAAACGCATATATAGGAAGTTGCATGATGTCTAGGTTCATCTGCAGTTTCTAGTCTATTCTGTATTACTATTCAGATCGTGATTTCTAGTCTATCCTCGATTACTATACGGACTGCTATTCTCTACTGTATTCAGTATATGGATTACTATGCCAGTGAGCAAGTACTATCGGTGTGAGTGCTATTCAAAGGCTTCTGACAGCAGCATTGTTCAACGGCGTTACTATAGTTGTATCTGCTATTACAAAGTCTCTACTACAACGAGCATTACAAAAGTGACAATGCGTATTCATTAACGTCGCAAAAGTGGCAACAAGTATTTGTTGACATCACACGAAAAGGTATTTACGCATTGTGTATTGTGTGCGCATAAGCATGTAAATGAATATTTGTCCGTTTCAAAGTGTGTTTTTTCATAGATTTAATTATGGAAGAATTTTGTGCTTTTATGTGCACAAAAAAAAAAATATGTCGGTACATTTATATACGTGGCCAGGCATAATACTCTGGTTCGAATCTCGTAATGTTCAAGAGTCACTGTTGGAAATTGCAAGAAACCATACTATGTCTATTAAATGAAATAAAGTAGACAAAACTGCTAAAGGCCTTCAATGTTTGAGTGAGCACAAAGTCACAAGTCCTCATAACTGAAGCTTTGCGCATACTGACCTTGTTCATGTACTAAACAAGCTACATTAAGAAATTTGTGCCTGAGCAGGTGTCTGCAACAAGGATTGGCTTTCTACTATAATAGAGAAGGTATACTTGCAAACAAATTGTCATATTGTTGTTTTTTATATTAAGGCAGAAATCAGTTACTTAAATGCTTTCTGATAATTAGAATTGGAAATATCTGTTACACATTTTGGTGAAATTCTCCTGGTATTTGGCATCAAATATTACTTGGTGCCAGGTGAAAACTTGTTAAAAATAAACCTGCCAAAATGTTATCTTCTGAGTACTTTCGTCTATGTAGGAAAAATATAGAGAATCAATAGATTGTCTGTGACCTTTTTTTAGCTAACAGTCCAATGATTGAAATGAACATAGGTTCACATGCTGTGATTACGAAATAGATTTTCGTGTCACCTGGCAAAAATCTTTCCAATTCAAAGGCATTTTAACACTTGCACACCTAGACTGAAACAAATTTTATTGACAGTGTGCTGCATTTGTTTGATGTAAAGTGCTTCAAAGATTTGTAATTGCATTTTACAGTTGGAATAACAGAGTACTGTATTATTGACTAAAAAAAAAAGCAGAAATTAGATTTAACACTGGGGATTTATGTTATGCTTATATATGTTATCTTTTTGGCTGGTTGACAGGTCAATTTTCTCAAGGCAAATATTGTTTTATTATATATATATATATATATATATATATATACACACACACACAAAATGTACGAATGTGAACATTAAGGCCAACACCCAGTGACAGTCTGTTTCATGATTAAATGCAATTGTCATGTGTATTGTGTTTTAGCTTGATTTACATATGTTGGTCAGTGGTGCACTATGTGTAGTTCAATTGCATCATTCTAATAGTTATTGGGTGGGTGGTAACACACACACACCTGTATACATTTCTACTATACTCAAATAAGGATATTGTGGACTTTTCTGTTGCTTTCAGTCTACAAATGTTTAGCACCTCATTTCAAAGAAACAAACAGCCAGCCTACCCACACATATAGTGGTGAGGGCTTGCACTTTGAAAGAAACGAATACAGAGTACTATTGCATATAGTGTACAGTAAGGTCACCATAGTAGCTTCTTAAGGTTTTGAATTCAGAGGTGTCTTCTCCTAGCTTGGTTAGTGTTATTCAATGTAATATCAATCTTATCAATTTCAGTCTGCAACTGCTTGAGCCAGAAAATGAGCCATTTATTTATTTAGCATATTCTGGTACAGTCACAAGTATAGTATACCTTGATAGAATGAGTTTGAGAATATTTTTTTGACCCAAAGATAAGCGAATAGCATTGACTCATATGCTGAATTTTAATAATCTTTAAATGGTTTTGAGGAGGAAGCCACTTTTTATTCATCAGGAAAAATGGCTCTAAGAATATACAGTATCCTTATTTTCACATTGTATAATCAAAAATGAAAACAAAAGGAAAATTAGGAAAGAAAGTGAATCAGAAAATATTGCTTATTGTTGCAGCTGAGAACTTTTTACTCATCCATACCCTTCATAAATTATTCAGTCTTTCCATTATTCTTTATTCTGTTTGTAAGAGAATTTGATTAATAGGAAAAAAATACGTTAGGAGACTGCAAAAGGTTCTTAGTGCAGTTCTGTATTGCGGAAGATAAAAAGTTATGTGAGGATGGAATTATGAAGTTGGCTCAAAAAGAGTACAAAAATATAAAGAAATTTCTCATTTTTCTTAATAAACTGAATAAAACTTTTTAGCCAACCCTGTTCTCACATCCTTTGCCAAAACACACACCCACACACACACACATTGTGCAATGAATTGGTTCTGTTTCATCAGTTTGCTTGTCAGGTAGGGACCTTAAAAGGGTGCTTGCTATCTTGTAACATTTTATACACCCTGTCAATATCATTCTGAATCCAACACTAACAGAAAAGCCTTCCAGTGTGTAAATTTCATTATAATATCTTGAAGAGAAAAAGTCAACACTTTCTCAGCCTGTAGTAGAATATGCAACTTGCACAACTAAAGAATTTCAGTCACGATACATTTTCCATGGGCAGAATACAAATGTGCATGTGGTTTTAATGGATTGTGACTCAGCATGAGAAATTGGAGAGGTGAGTTCCAATTCCAGCAAGTTTGTGACATATATTTACTTGCAAATATCCATGGGAAAGGTCTGAATCAAATTCATCTCCTCCCAACTTTGGATTAAATATCAGTACAGCCTGAGTTTTATAGCCTTGCTTGACACCCATTCTTGAGGTTATATATATATATATATATATATATATGAAAAGAAATATAGTCTTAAGATGTGCTATATTTATGGGATAAAGTGCTCAATATCAGAGATAGAGCATGCGTAAATATAAAAGTGAACATAGAAGTCAACACTTAGAGGTGACAGTCTGTTTCATGCTAGATGCAATCGTCAGGCCAGACAATTGCATTTGGCATGAAACAGACTGTCGCCTCTAAGTGTTGACTTTTATGTTCACACACACACACACACACACACACACACACACACACATATATATTTATTTATTTATTTTTTTTTTTTTTTTTTTTTTTTTTAATAGTCACAAAGCAACCCTTAAGTTGTGTGAGTTTTGCATTCTGCCACAGATGGAGAAAGTGTTGAAAATGGAAGAACATATATACTGACACAAATGAATTCTCTCTAAATAAAGGACATTCTTGTTGCAGCTGCCTCAGCCTGTATTTACTCATTCTGTTGGGATTGACTTTCAAAATGATTTTATCTAATAGAATTTTCAGAGAATTAATAAACTGATGCAATGTGCTTGACAAGTAAAATTATTAGATTTGAAAAGAACAAGTGATCATTAGTTTTTTATTTTTTAACCCCAAAGCTCGCAATGACTTCACATTAATTCATTTCATCAACATCATTAAGATATTTAATAGCATGGTTTCGCTACATATTGTCATTGTGTTTTATTTTCTACATGGCTGAATGAAAGCAAAACATAAAATCAGGATAATTATACGATATTCCTGTGTGAACTGTGCATTCAAAGTGTAGAGGATGATGACTCTCCATAATATTTTTTACTGTTGAAAGTAACTCTTGCCACCACTCTTTTTCCTGGTATTACCACCCTTTCACAAAAACTCATTAAGTAGGCTACTCACTGTTTCACACCAACACTACTTGCTTTGGTGTATCTTGTGAGTTTTAAATTCTCCAGGCCTTCATTACTAATTGTGTGTCACAGAAAATTTATCTATTCCATTTTGTTAACTTATAGTCAATTTTTTTCTTTAAATTTTCTTATTGGTTACATGCTCTGCCTGTAATATTCTCTGTTGTTGGTAGAACTTGGAGACAGTTTCTTGAAAATAACCATATGAACATGAACAAAAACTGATTGATATGCATGGCCTCCACAATAATGCAACAAAATTTTATATTACCTTTAATTGTCCTGAGTTACAAGGGGTGATATCAAGCTGTCGGGCCTCAGAATTAAAAACTCCATATGTGCTCCAGCAGAATACTGCTCTCCAACACATGGAACATGAGAACAAGAAGTTGGGGAGCCGAGAATTTTCATGGTAACCTCAGTATGTGGCTGCAGAGAAGAATATCAGTGTCGCAACTGTAACAAGAACATCATGGCGGCAGTGATTTTTGTATGATATGGTTAACATGAGCAAAAGCCACTATCTGTTATTTCTAAGATGACATTGATACAATCCTCAAGGCTGAGGACACATTTACTAAATAAACTTTAGAGTATTTCTAAGTTGGAGATGTCTGGAAATTCTTTTGAAAATAAACTGCTCAATATTTGTCAATAACTTACACAGTAAATAAATAAATAAATAAATAAATCAAACAAACACACACACACACACACACACACACACATATATATATATATATATATATATATATATATATATATATATATATAGTAAAGGTAATAAATCTGTTGGTATATAATCCAAGGGAATCCTAGTAATATAAAATATTAAAAGCTCTATGTATTTATTATTACAGAGCAAATAATTAGTACACAAAATCCAAGATCATCTTGTATGGGGAATAAGCTTATTTCAACTAAGTTTGTCAGTCTTTTTCAACCCCGCTATAGACCGAGTTCATGTTGGAATTAGAAATTTAACTGTGATAGGAACAAGAAAAAGTTGAAAAACTAACACAGAATTTGTCCATTTCAATGTTTCAGTTAGAAGTGGTCAGGGGAGGGTTGAAGGTATTAGTCTTAAAGGGAAGGGGTTTTATAAAATTAAACCCGGATATTAAATTTGACATTAAATTAAGGTTATATGAAGAATGAAATATTTATTTGAAACAAAGAGAGGAATAAAAAGGGGTTTAAAATATGCATATCCAAGTACAGGGTTGGTACAAATAGAATAAAATTCTGACAACCAAAAACACTATACTTAAGAGTGCTCAATACAGAGTAGAGCAAATAATATTTATTCAAAATTATAACATGTGTTATGATACCACAACAAAAATAGCCATTTTGTTTCAGCACTTCTGGTGGCTTGTCAAGTGATCACTTGATAAGACAGCAGAAGTGTTGAAACAAAATGGTTATTTTTGTAGTGATGTTATAACATGCATGTTATAATTTTGAATAAATATATTTTCAATCGGTTAATCGAGACATACCCACATATTTTTTAATTCTGACCTCCCCAGCCTTTAACTTTTAGAAAAGAGGTAACAATTTTTTAAATTTCCCTAAAAATCATTTACCGGTTACCAACTGTTGCCTGAGGAAGTACTATCATAGTATGGAAACCTGAGAGCTTCCGTGTAGTGATGTAAAATGTTTTTTGTTTTTTGTTTTTTTAAAAAGCTTTTCACCCCAAGCAAGGCTGGAAGTCACTAGCACGTAAGGGGTTACAGAAGATTTGCAGTGAGAGCAGATAGGAGTGATAGAGGAAAGGATGTGGAGAAGGATAGTGGACAGATCAGGGCAACTGGAGATGTCGATTGACGTTACATTTGAATAGTTGGAGATTATAGTTGTTAGGGAAACAGCAATAAGGAAGGGAGTTCCACAGGCGAGAGGTGTGAGATATGGAGCTATTGGAGTAGAAGAGACGTTTAACAGTTTCAACAGTGAAAGGGTGGGAACGGAATGCCAGCCTCATAGGACGCTTGAATTCAAGAAGCTTTTTATTATAATCTCATATAATAAAAATATTATATTTTGCTCTACTTTGTATTTATTAAGCATTTTTTTTTTTAAAAGAAAAAAGCTACAAACTGGATTTTTACTCCATTTGTTCTTTCCCTTATTTGGTGATATATATGGTGATTGTCACTTCTTGACGACCATCTCCACAACAAATTTCTTTTTCTTTTTTACTTTTTTTTTCCAACTTTGACTCGGTGAGCATGAGAGGACAGATGACTTACTTTTACAAACTTTTATGCAAATGTCGCACCTGAAAAGGAGATCCCAAAGCTCAACAGGTATAGCAACAATGTGAATTTTTATTTGTCTTGTTCATCAAAAAGCTGACTTGCATACTTCATGGCAGTGTACAAGAAGGCACACGGATTGGTTTCTGGCTTGTTTCAACGGATCGATCCTGATGAAATCTAAAGTGACTTTGAAGATCTGCTGTCGAAAGAGCAAAATTACCGCATGTCCTCCATACATGCTATAAGGTTATGGTGGAAAGTAGCACTTCAAGATTACCTTCAGAAAGATTGTGCTTAACATTAGCCTGTTCCACCTTGTCATTTTCATACTAGTTACAAACTTGTTGATCTGTCATTTGCCACAAAGGTCGACATTCAGCCTCAAGTTCCCATGTATCCAGTGATATCCCAAGAGCTTTTTAGATTGGTTTTGATGCTATCTTTAAAGCGCTTTCTAGGTTTGTGTCTGGGATGCTTGCCTGCAGATAGTTCACCATAAAAGGCACGTTTAGGCAACCTTGAGTTATCCATGTGCACCAAATGACCTACCCAGCACATTTGATTAAATATGATTAGCTTCTCAATACTGAGGATATTAGCTTTCTTCAGAACTTGTGTGTCAGGTGTATGTATATATATATATATATATATATATAAGTGAACTTAGAAGTCAACACTTAGAGGCGACAGTCTGTTTCATGCTAGTGCAATCGTCAGGCACCTCCTGACGATTGCACTAGCATGAAACAGACTGTCGCCTCTAAGTGTTGACTTCTATGTTCACTTTTATATTTACACACGCTCTATCTCTGATAGTGAGCACTTTATCCCATAAATATAGCACACTTTAAGACTATATTTCTTCATATATATATATATATATATATATATATATATATATATATATATGAAGGGGTTTGTGTAAATGGATTCCAAAGCAATAATGGGCTGAAGTTGAAAGTCTTAATTTTTATGAGAGTTTAAATAGAAGGTAGGCACATGTATTTGTTCTCAAAGAATCATGTTCTGTTTTGATCACACTTAGAAAACTGAAATAATTGACACAAATATAAAAATTTGTAGAAAAAAAATCAGTAATCAACAAAACTGAAAGTTGCCGAGAGCACAAATACTTGGAAGATGTCTTGTTATGGGCCACTTTCTTCACTTAATCAAGAAGAAAAGAATTAACATTCAAAAAACTATTTTTTATTTATAGTTATTTCTATTTTTTATTACCTGCAAATAGGTTTCTTTTATCAGGAAAATAGTGAATGTTTCTAAGAAGACATTCAGAAAACAGACTATTTCTGCTGAATGTTGTATTACTGCCCACTGATTAATAAAATCTCACTGAGGCGAGATTTTGGAATTATCGCCCTCAACAATGTACAGGTGTTGCAAGATTTGAAAGAATTCTTGACAACATTTCAAAATGAAAAGATATTCTTTTCACTCCTGTATAATGCAAATATTCAACTACAGACATTTAAAGTTGCTTTGGACTTTTCACATTTCATTTCTCATCTTTTCTTTTATAAAAATATCCTGACAATATCTTTGTTAATATTTATTTGTTCAAATTCTGTGTATTATTACTTTGGTCTTATACGAGTCCACCAAAAACTTTTAGTTGGTCAAACACACCAGGAGCTCATAACTTCTCATTGAAAGAAGACACAAAAGGAAACAAAGAAATAAAACTCATGTTGATTGAATGACCATTTAACCTCATTGTCTCAAGTATATTCCTCCTTGAACCACTGACGGATTATTGCAAAAAACATGGCCATTATTTAAGACATAAATAATAAAAGAATAATATTTCTTTAATTTTAATATTATTTTCAAGAGAAATAACTCCATGCTGTCATAAACTTTTTATCTTTTGTATGAATTTCTTTACTAATTATTAGACAACATAAACCTATTCAAGATTACGTCAACTAATTACTCCAGTCTTAATAATAAATCTAATAGGCTTGATATGTCCAAATTGTCAGCTGATCTCAAAAATGACCTATCAGTTTTTAATGTGGGGTATGAAATATCTTGTTAATTTGTAATGCTTCCAAAGCAAAACAGTTCTTGTAATAATCTTGGACCCTTTTTGCCTTCCATCAACGTGGCTGATGCTAACCGCCAGGAGAGTGACTCCTTCACCTTCCTAGGCTAACATTTTCCACTGATATAAAGTGGAATGATTACATTGAATCAGTTGCTAGGTTTGCTGCTAGGAAAAGTGGTTTAGTGCATTGTTCTATATAAATTTTCTTGCCAGAATCTTTCACCTTTGTAAGCCAACCATTCCTCCATGCTTTGAATGTCACTGTTACATCTGATCTGCTGCTTCTACTAGGTATATAAAGATGTAAAGAAGAATTTGCAATATTATCAGTCTTGATATAGCATTTTTGCTTTGGTCACTTTCCCATTATTTTAACGTAGCTTCTCTCTGCTTTTTTTATAAATATTTTCATAGTAACTGTTCTGATGAGTTTTCTACATTGAATTTATGAATTTAAGGGTAGTACTAGATTGACAGCTAGGTCTTGTCATTTTACATTTGACGTTGCTAGATGTAAGCATAAGTTAAATAGTTTTTTCTTTCACACATATTGTTTGTGAAACCTTTTTACAACGTCTTGGTTTCCAGTCAACTTTGATTTTAAAATATTTGAAGAGCATTATTATTATTCATTGTATTTCCTCCTTAATAAAGATTTGTTTAGGTTCATTTTACTCTCAGTAACTCCCAAGTGTCTTAATGGATTTATTACCTTGCTTCAAGTGAAACAATTGAAAAAAAAAAAAAAAAAAAGAAGCAAAAAAACAAAGATGAGGGGTTGTTCTTTTCCTACATTAACAAATATATCCCTCGTATGTTCAGATAGCATAAGAGTAAATCAGCTTGGAAAGTGCAATTAGTTAAGTTCAAGTTAGATTCCAGTCTCTTGCATTCACTTCACACTAACTGTATGACTCCTTTTTCTTAGTTGTGGGTTAAGTAGCAGGGTAGATTGTTCTCTGTAGTCTTGGTTTGCCACCAGTTGGTAGTAAAAATGCCTTCACTATCTTTCTCAAAATTCACAGATAAGAAAAAAAAGAAATTTGTGGAAAGCTATCCTGAAGAAGCATAGCGCTAAAAACAAAAATATTTGCTTCCATTTAAAAAAAAACCCATTGCTTCCATCTTGGTTGTATAACCTGGATGTTCTTTAAGATATTTAAGAAAACATTAATGTACTTTTAGCTATAAAATCTTTAACTAGAATCTGAAAAAAAACAGTTTAAATTTCTAGGACACCTAATAAGAAAAGAAGGCATGGAGAATTTTCAACTTGCAGGAATGAGTAACCAATTTAACAATTTTGTCCAAATGGATGGTAGAACAGAGTGGTGGCGATGGTGAAAAAACTAACCTCACTAAGATACGAAAGATTGTTCAGGTCCTGAGGGAACACAGTCCTAGAACAACATCCATATTTAGTATCTATTTGTCAATTGTAATACTGAGTATAAATGATCCTGATTTTTTTTTTTTTTTTTTTTTATGAAAATCTCCAAATTAAACTTCATGTTCTGTCAGATTTTCTATCTAAAAAAAAAACAACTTATTTTATTTATCTGACTCCCCAGTCTACATGGTCATTTTATGTGGGAAGTCAAGTGTACATATAGGCCAAGGACAAAAATTGCCAACTACTGTCAAGCTGGCACCTTTATTACACCAAACTCACTTCTTTTAGTCCAATATAGAAGGTGCACCTATAGGGTTGGTATTCTCAAGACTGAGTACAGTCACCCATCTAGAATGACGAGGAAAGACATTTCTCTTTAATGCCAGCCTAAAACTGATCTTGATAAATTTTTATTATATAATACAGTGCGCAGAAAAAATACCTCCCACATATATCTCCCAGAAATACCTTTTACAGCCTTACAATTATGTGGGAGATATTTCTACTGCATCCATCATAATAACAGCTTGTATCATTTTCTCCTCATAAAAATACAGTTGATAACCTGTTTTTGAGGTTTCAGTTTTATTAATGGACAAAAGAAAATGACTACCATGTCATCAAAATTTTCCTCTTTGGAAAGCTTTTATTATCAAACCATGTAATAATTATTTAATGTGTATATATTTATATATTTTCTGTCACATTTGTAGTGGGAAAGGTGGTAAATCAATTTAGCCACTTTAATAATCTATGCAAATAAAATATTTATCTGCATTTAGACAAAATTACTTCCTGAGCGAAATGAATTGTTTAATTAATCAGATCTTTTCATCTACATTTCTTAGATTGCAAACTTGTTTGATCAAACTTTTCATATCTTTGTCTATTAAGTGATTGTTTTGCTTCAAATTGGTCTTGAGATAGACTTTGCTGTTGCTATCTTTGTCATCCTATTGTCTATCTTTTTTTCCAGTGAGATTTCCATCTCGGTGTTATATTAAATATAGAAAATTTTCAACATGCAAAGGTTTATATTCAGAATATTGTCCTCTTTGTTGTTGCTATCATCACTGTTTCAACCGTTGTGCCCTCTGGCCTTCCTCAGGATAACCTGGGAATACTGAACTGAACCCTTTATTTAATCCATATATATATACACACACACAAACCTGATAAAGATCTGAGAGGACAATAGTCTGCATATAGTGTTAATAATAACTCCCTATGCTAGAATTTCGGACAGAAAATATGAAGAGATATTGAGCAAAAAGCCATTTATATAATACCAGGAGTAATCAATAAATCATAAATGCTATTGAACACTGAAAAAAAAATGAAAACGAATGAATTAAATGCTTCATTGGCCTCTATTTTATTGAATCAATATATTGTTTGAAGATTTTGCTATCATTTCATCTCACTATTAAAATTTTCTAACAATTGCAGTCATTTTTTAATGGCATTAGTAAACTTTATATATGAAATGGGACTAAATCTGACAATTATTTGAATATATTTTCTGTTTATACATTTGTTTACAGATACACATGTTTAAGTAAATGTTTTATTTATAATAAACAGTATTACCAACATTTAATGAGCTGAATGTACGAAAAATTTCATAAAAAAGAAATGTGTGTACTCTAACAGGAATCTTACTGACACTGAACTGTCATATAGCCTGACGTGCTATACCATTTAGTTACAGAGGAAGTATCAGGTTAGCAAGGTCAAATTACTGTTTTTTAAACTATAAATTTCCCATGATTTCTTCTGAATGCTCATATCTACTCAAAATTTATCTTAACATAAACAAATGACATTTCAAACCGCTAAATGTTCTTAATTTTGTTTATTATAAACAGAGTATTTACTTAAATATTTGTATCTATAAAAATAACATATAAACAGAAAATATATTAAAATAATTGTTGGATTTAATCAATTTCATATCATATGATGTCATTTGTTTATGTTAAGATACATTTCAAGCAGATATGAGCCTTCGGGAGAAATCATGTCAAATTTGTAGTTTAAAAACAGTAATTTAACCTTCCTAACCTGATGCTTTCTCTGTAACTAAATGGTATAGCACATCGGCCTATATGACAGTTCTGTGTAGGATACAGGTTTGATTCCTGTCGGAGGACACATTTTCTATGAAATTTCTCGGCATTCAGTTCAGTAAATGTTGCTAATACTATTTATTATAAACAGAGCATTTACTTAAATATTTGTATCTATAAAAATAACATGTAAACAGAATATATATATATATATATATATATATATATATATATATATATATATATATATATAGTAACATGAGAGAAAATGGCTTACCTCCTCATAGAAAATGGATCTGGAAGTGTGTCACATGTAAAGTATTCCAGAAAGAAAATGACAGCTTTAGGAGTTGTATATTTAAGAAACAACAGATCTCTGATTCAGATACTGTTGTGAGACTTTTTCACACCTTTGCAAATTTTACCTCTCACTCAAGCTACAAAAAGTGCTTGATGAGGCGACAGATCACTGTGACTGTTAGCGAGCAGGAGACACGTGGTGCTTTGGTTGACTTATGTTATACTGTTTGAGGGGAAAGAAACTGATTTGCAATCTTTATTCCAAGCACGAAAAAACTGACTACATGTATAAATAGAAAAGGCCTGTCTACTGAACAATGCTCTCATTATAGGTTATAATATTTTTTATCAACTCTTTGTATGTTATTTAAAGCCAAAATGTGATTGAAATTGTAGTGGGTCGCTTACAGTACACAGTGTTCTCAAGAAGTCCAACATATAACTACAGAATAGGATCAACACTGCTTAAATTAGTGTTCAAATAACAGGTTTTTTTCAATGTGATTTAAATTATACGTTGATAAACCTGCACATTTGTATTACAGATTCCCAGTCACAAGTTTCATTAATAAATCAGTTCAAAATTAAAATAAAAGAAAACTATTTTTTTCTACCAGACATTGGTAATTTTCCTAAGTATGGCTGTGAGTTAGTTGAGTGAACCTCACAGCTTTTTAAGATCTTCTATTTGTCTTTTGCAATGTGATAAACTAAGTGGAACATGTATTTGATTAATACAATATCACATATACTTGAATTGTTTAAAGGTTAATGTGCTTCTTGACAACATTCTATAAATTCATCAGTCTTTCTACCACTAACTTTTCAATTCGTTCCTCTTTGACATGCAGCAATTCTTATTGCTGGAATATTGTTTCCTGTTCCAATGTATCTTATATGTGAAGTTATCTGCTTGATCAATATCAATAGATGCTGGGAGCATTCCATTAAGTTGGCTTGTGAAACCTTTTGGGCAAGGTGGTCAATCACTAGATTTGCAAGACTATGAAAGAGAATTGTCTTGTATAAATATACTCTTCACTTTGTTTACTGGTTTTTGCTTGTACCACTGAAAAACTTAAAATAATTTTCTGCATATATCATGACACATTTGAAGAAATCTATAACATTACTCTGCCTCTTTGCTGTCGTCTTCTAAGTAATGCTTGTTGACCATTTCCATGAATGACCTAAACACAAATTCTACATAAGTCCAGCTAATGTAGCTTTACATTCATAAGTAAAAATGAATGTTGTGAGAAATTAGTTTGTAATTTCAGAATAGATACTGGGGTGAGAAAGATTGTTTTTTTTTTTGTTTTTTTTTGTTTTAAATATTTTTCATATTACTATAGAGAGTGGTCCAAAAATCTTGTCACCCCTTACCTCTCTTCCAAATTGTATGAGCTCATGTCAGCCATTTGAAATAAAAAAAAATAATATTATGTAGGGGTGACAAGACTTTCAAACCAACTTGTAGTTGTAGTATTCCAGATCTGGAATATGAAAGAAAATTATGAAATTTTTTAAAGTTAATGTCGGGTTCCAGTTTATGTAAATTCATTGCAAATTGTAATACAGACAGAACCTTCTCACAAAAAAATGTTGGTACTCTTGGTAATCAAGTAGCTGTGAAATAGTATTTCAAAGTTTATTTTAATATATTACTATGAAATACGCACTCCATATAGTGAATTTGAATTTTTTTTATCATTTTAAGAAATCACATTATATAAGAATTTTTTTGCTCCCACAGGGATATTAGTTGGCAAAAAATTTTAGAAGCACACAGATCCTCTATTTTTGTCTTTTTATATTTATAATCTGGAGTGGTTAATTCATAGTAATATGAAAAACATTTTGAAAACAATTATTTCTAGTTGTAGTGTCTATTCTAAGACTCCACTGTTAGTTTTCTTATAACTTTTAAGCTAACTTAACACATTTCTCTCAGTGATTCTTAAAATGTAGTATTTTGGTTTTCATTAATTTCTTTAACCAATGTTCATAATATCCAGCATGTAGTTTTTGTCTGTTTCCATTCACAATAGCAGCTTTCTAAAATATTGTCTTGCTGGTCAATCCATTTTTTTCCCTTGTTTATTAATATTTTAATTTTTCTTAAAATCTCTTCTTGCGGCGTTCTTACAGCTATTTATTTTTTATTCTGTCAAATTTTTCTATGTCGTTTTTTGGCCATTCTTTGGTCTCTGTTCAACTTTACAAGTATTACCAAGTTGTATTCCCATCACTCAAATAACTTCACAACATCTTGTTTCTCTTTTGCGGTTATATCTTTCATAGAACTGATAACAAACTTGATATCTGAAATTGAAAATATCAACACACTATATTATTGCATATCTATATTTTACAATCAATGAAGAATCCAGCAGTTGTATAATAAAATTAACACACACCCTCAAATATGATACTGTTGTAGATGGACTGGTCTAAGACTATTTAAACAGTACCCTCTCTTACTGAGAGAGAGGACACTATTTACATTATTCAGACTATTGTCCTCATCTTTGTCACCATATTTATTACAACGTTTCAGCCATTGTATGCTCCGGCCTTCTTCAGGTAGTTGGAATGTTGAACTAAGCCCTTTATTTCGCTCACTGGGGTAGACTGTTCTAGTGCCATGTTTAATGGATGTCAGTTATCAAAGACACGTGGCACAGTGGATAAAGGAGTTAGATCCAGTGACAGAACCCAAAGAGTGTGAGTTCAATACCCGGTTAAGGCAGTGGAGAACTTGGAGAGGGGGAATTAACAGGAGATAACTGATAACTGACATACATTAAACATGGCATGTGGAACTTGAACAGTCTACCTGAGTGAGCGAAATAAAGGGTTCAGTTCAACATTCCAACCAATGAAGAAGGCCGGAGTGTACAACGTCCAAAACATTGTAATAAATATGAGGACAATAGTCCAAATAATGTAAATAGTGTACATAATACCTCATCTCAGAAATATAGACAGATACTGAGAGAGATGAGTTAACATTTAATTGTTTATTACATTAGTCTGTGTTCTCAACCGTATAATGCATTATCCTCCGGAATAAACTACTTCTTATTTTCTATATTTCCAACAAAACATTTATTCCTATTTACAACAAGACAGTTATTATCTTTATATTAGAGTTCACAAAATGCAAAGCTCAAGAGTCACTCAAAGTAGAGCGTTACTAAATGAGGTTTGTGATATGAATATAAGTAGGTTGTAGGAAGTGAAGATAGGGATAAACTCTTGACTTAAAATGGTTAAGATTGTTGTATTGCTGCAACCTAGAAAGGGTTACTGAATGAGGAATAACCAAAATGGAGGTTGGAAATGAAATGGTCATCTTTATAACATGAAAAAATACAATACTTGCCAGTGGTGTGAAGTAGGTAAACCACTGCGAGTGGTGGACTAGTTAGACAGCGCATATTACCCCCCCCCTACCACCACTTACAATCGTGTCCAACGTATTCATGAGGATAGGGACATACCCATTTCTGTTCATGGGTGTGCTGTATAACAAATATTTAAGGAAGAAACCATGTGGAAGTGTGTTTCATGAAGTACCTGTTGTTGAGAAAAACAAGTTTGAATTAAACTGTTTCATTTATGATATGAGAAGGAAACAAAAAAGCCTATTAATGATATCATACTGTAGTAGCGCCATATATTTTTTTAGCAAAATGACAATGCAACAATAAAAAAAATATATAATACATTTTTATAGTGAAATTATCAACAATACATTTTATGATCGACAAACTATATATCTAAATAACATACATTTACCCTGAGAGTATAAAATTATGTCCAAAATATCTGTAGTTGAAAGCATAAAATTATATACAAAATATTTAGATTTCTGCATTAAATAATCCATAGAAGTGTTTATAAGCAACTGAACAAAATGAACAACCTGCCATGCTCTATTTTTACAGTCAAAAAAAAAAAAAATATATTATGTTTGCCACCATACCTAAGCTGGAGCTGCACAGTCCTTGCTTTCCAGCTTTGAGAGAGTTCAAAAACATTTCTGCAGCTTTGTGGGTGATGAATTGCTTTCCACCTTAAAACGTCTTTACCCACAGTTGAAACATCACTTGCCTCTGACTATTCTGTTACTATTTCCATAAACGTTTCAGCAAAATACATTGGGTCCACTAGTTCACACGTTCCGAGCTATGACCCACAAGACTACACATACTGTGTCAACCCCTCCTTATTCCCTTCATCTTCCATTAGTAATGATTAAGTTCCACTCAGATAGGTTCTTCCCCAGAACAAGCTACCAAGCAGATGTTTTTCCCGATTGCTGCAATCTTTGAGTCTAAGGTCAACCATTACCTATCCTGCATATTCTCATAATAGGCATATCTTGTTTCTTCCTTGTACATCCTTAAAATAATCTCATTTAGTAGCTCCTTACATTGAGTGGCTCTTGAGCCTTGTATTGTGTGAACGATAGTAAAAAAGAAATGAAGTTTATTTCTCATATTGGGAAGTACTTAATCCATTAATACTGGATTTTTATTAACATATAATCAATGCCATGTTATTATTTTAATTTTTATAATTAATGTTGGATTTTATGGTAGGGATTAAGGATTTCCATAGTCCGTGTGCATAACATAGTGATTATCAATTTGTCAAATGGAACCAACATGTCAAGTTCAAATTACAGCTAAGGCCATTGCATTCATTTTTGCACAAATACCCTTTGAAAGGTATGACTCCATCTCTTGTCCTCCCACAGTAAGAGGTTATACTGGGCTTGCTAACATTGGTTGGCAACCAGTCTAGGAGAATGAAAACTCTGAATTCCAAACCAATTGAGTTGGTTACTAACACATTCACTCTTTAAAATCTCATTTGCTATAGAAACCACAGCAGCAACACCGAGTGTAGTGAGTCTGTGGTCCTAGGGTGTTTAGAAGACTAAATAAAAATGTTTCTCTAATCTTAATTGTTTCCCTTACATTAGGCCTTTTTTGTTATTGAATAGCAGTGGTCACATTTCCAATATAAGAATTTAATTTACTTGCTTATTTGTGTTGGCAGTACCATTTTCAAAAGTATAAAAACTTTAAAAGCAACATTGTTATTACAGTCATTGTGATATATATCGCTGAATTATTTTCTTACTGTTTTTTCCATGTTGTTTATGGTTAGGGTGCATACAAATAAAATGGTATTTTTATTGTGTCTTTTTATTTTCTTTAGTTTTTTTTTCTAAAATAACGTTAATTTCCTCCACAACAACCTGGTTTAGATAAATAGACAAAATGTGTGCAATAAAGAAATCATTTTAGATATTGTATCTTTTCTTATTTAGCTTTCTTGGATTTTTGACAAGATCACTGGAATTTTTAACATGTGATGGGTTAATTGCTCCCAAAAACATGTTTCAATTTTTTGCTAATGTTTCTGCTTGTCTATGAAGAGCCTTTTCAGTTCCAGATATCATAGGTTATGTAGGAATGTGCATTTTTGGTGCACTATAATGTCTGAGTATTTTGGGTTGTTTAACTTCACCAGTTCAGACTTTTACAGCTAGGTTGTTACATAACTATTTATATAGCGATGAAGCAATTCCATTACCTCCACATTTTCATTTGTAACGAGAAATATCTAGCATATCCCTTTTAATTCAGTTCAAAGTTATTTTCTTCTCTGATAATTGATATCATGTTCCACATATAGTGATATTATCTAGACAGTCAAGTGTTCATTCCAGTCCTTCTTCCTTAATAAACATGTCCAGCATTCACTGAAAATGAGCAGCCACGTACATAACCACACCTTTTTTTTTTTTTTTTTTTACAATGATGTTCAGCCTTTACAAGACCCAAGTGTCACTAGAGGCTCAGTTTATGTTGAGATGTGGGTAAGATAATGGTTAACCCTGGACTTGAACAGGGGAAGTGGCTGTAGGGTGAAAAATAATTCATCACCCTCAAGGATGTGGCAGTAGTACTCTATTTTCTAGTGTTTGTAAAGTTAGAGGATTACAGGAGGAGTCAGGTACTTAGTGGAGTGGTACATGGATGAAATTTTAATGATTATATCACACACCTCAAGCGATCTTGCTCTTGGATGTGCACTTGGTGCTATGGACTGTAAAGATCTACTGTGCTGAAAACATGGTACTGGACAAGTTTATTTACAGTCTCAATATGTGAGAGATGACAGCTATCAAGTATTGAAGATTTGTTAATCTTTTCTCTATCATGAATTGCATATCTTGTTTTACATGGCCAATCTTTAATACAAACTACTTAAGCTCATTATGGCGATTTACTGGGCTCTATTATGCCCTTCTCAAGGAGTCTTTGTATCTTGTTTGATAAATTTGCAGTCATTCAGTTGACACTGCTGCAATTTAGTAGCAATTGGTAAACACTATGGCTTTTGGTTAGCAAACGATTCTGGTGATTGAACAGAGAGTGCTTAGACTGCATGTTACAAGTGGAGGTAGTTTTCCACCATACAATAAGGCCACATATGTACAACAATATGGCAGTATCTTCTAGCAAACTGTGTAGTCATGTCCATTCATTTGATGAGTCTCTTGGTTATATCCTGTTACTTCAACCAAAAGCAAAGCTGAAGTCATTGAAAGAGTACTGTTAGAATGATAGTATTTCAAGGAATCATAATCAACTATTCTATGATAGTGTAACCTTGTACTACCACTATGATTTAGACAATCTTTCTCTCTTCTAATCAAAAAAGAATTTTTGCAATTCTTCAATGAACTTGATGTAGCAGCCAAAATCTTGTTAGCATATACAGTTGAGGCACATGTAAAGGCATTAGAACAATGCAGATGTGCATAGTCCTACCTTTATATAACTTCAGCAGACTGGTTTAAATGCTGGGCAGTCAAAGTATTAGTTGTATAAAACTCCTAAAAAAAACAATAAGCATTTTCTCTTTTTAAATGAAGCAGACAGATTTGTGGACTATAAATTCATCTCTTGTATAGTTTTTGGACTGGGCGTAACAGCATTCACTGTTGATGTTATCAATCCAGAACTATAGGAATTTGAATTCTTCAGTACTGTTTTTAATGTTCTTATCCCATCAAACATGGTCACAGAATCAAACACCTTATTTTCCAATAATCATTGATGGATAAAAGAAGACTGCAATGAAGGCATCCTTTAATGCATTCATCCTGATACAGTGTTGCAGTCTTTCTTCTCTGAAATTTTCAGAGCCTTGAAATATTTATCCAAAGACTGTTATTTCTGCTGAAGATGGATGGCCAATTGAGGTCATGCAAAAACCTCATTAGTGGGCTTCACAAACACATTGATGGCTTCCTCATGTGTTATGATTTCTGAAAAATGTTCTGTAAATCCTGGCAAGGGGTACCATATTTTCTCAGACTCTGTTTGTCTACATCACAGCTTGATGTGAATAGAAGAAAATTTTGAAAGGCTTTGAACCAATTCCTGTTCAGAACTTTCTGAACTGGGGAAGCAGTCAAGCCTCTCTAGTCTAAGCAATTTTTCCATGATTCTTCAAGAAAAAGGCCAGTGTTATTTCAAAGTACAGATCCTCTGAAGACTCATGCTGAATAAATTGTAATAATAAAGAAAATATAAACCTCACTCTAAGGATTTATTCAAGATAAAAGAGTAATACTGTTACAACAACTTGTCAGTAAACCAAGGTGAAGATATTATGAAAGACTTTTCCTTACATATGTAAATATGATGGTGTCTGGCCAAGTCATTTCATTAGAATAAAACTGTTCAACTTCACAATATAGTTATTGATATATTTAATTTTATATATATATATATATATGTATATATATATATATATATATATATTTTATTACTTAAAAGTTATTTCTTTTGTTTTTAGTGGGTAATCGAATTTGAGTAGTAGATGCATCATCTATTTATTAAACCATATATTTTTGTCTACTGGCTTGAATATTTCAGAAATCTTATCATAGAAAAATATTTACAGTCATTAGATCTGATGTATTTTGAACCAATCAGCTACATAGTACGTCAATGATCAAGCAAAGTTGAATAGTGCCTTTTAAACAAAAAATTTTCTTGCACTCTTGTAATAGATGTATCTGCTTCATTTTAGTATCCTAATGTAGACAAAATAATGTCTAATAAAATTTGACACATTTAATAAATAAAAAAATCCATCCATTTCTTTAGATATTACTTTGTTAGGATATGAAACTGAATGTTATATATGAATTTGTTAACTAGATTTAGTTAAATTCTAACAGAAATGTTAACTTTTCCAATCCTAAATGGATAGCGTGTGGTGGTAATCATAAATTACCTTCAAGGATCAGGTCAGCAAAAACAATCATAATAAAAATGTTTACTGATTTTGCTGAAAGACAATTTCATTGCATAATATGGGAAGACAAGCACATGTTAGTCATTTGGAAAGTAGAAAATATGAAATATTGGGCATCTCTTGACAAGCCACCATAATAACCTCATTTCTTTTAACAATATTCTCAAAGAATTAGCTACATATCAAATCCATTTAAGATGTTTTCATTTACCTTTGCAGTAGAGACATTAAAGTTCATATTCAGCAATGTGCTTCTTTGTCCATTTTATATTTTGCTGGCTGTCTGTTATGCAATGTCCCAAAATCAAGGAATTTCCGTGGCATTTTTCAAGTAAATCGGGGAATTATATTTAATGATTAGGATGGGAACCTTGATAAGTCTGCAAGTGGCCACAGAGTCTGCAAGTGGCCACAGAGTCTGCAAGTGGCCACAGAGTCTGCAAGTGGCCACAGAGTCTGCAAGTGGCCACAGAGTCTGCAAGTGGCCACAGAGTCTGCAAGTGGCCACAGAGTCTGCAAGTGGCCACAGAGTCTGCAAGTGGCCACAGAGTCTGCAAGTGGCCACAGAATCTCCAAGTGTTCAATGTCTGTGCTACAGAATATTATAGAAGCCTATTATGCAGGTATGTTAACCACCACCCACATCCAAACATGTCACTTCCATTTTTGGCTTCTTTGTGTACTTGAGACCATTCTCTCTTAGCCTCAGTTCTAACCTCATGATCACTCTTTGAGCTTCATATTCTCTGCTGTGGAGTGTGTAGTCATGGTCAAATGTAAAATAAGTAACAGAACTGTCCAACAAATAGACTTGACAAAGTTTGCAATAAGCAATAACAAGGAAAACACCGGGCAAAAAATAACATAAATCAAGCAATTTATGCCAGTCAAAAAAAAAAAAAATGGTAATATGACAAACTAAAATTTGGCATCGGCACAAAAAATCATGTTCAAACAAGCGAACATAGCGTTCTATCTTCAGGACAAGACAGTGGGACTGCATCAAGTCAAACTGTGAACCATCCTATTTTATTGGGTAAGAAAAAAATCCCAGCATGCATTTGTGTGCTTCTGTCTATAAAATTGGAGGGGAAATTGTTTTGCAGTCATTCCCACAGTTTGAAACCAATATCAACCACAATTTGCATATTGAATAATCCAAGCAGTATATGCAGATATTCCTTCCTTCCTTCATTCATTATTATTTGCCATTGCTTCTATCAGTCAAAATAATTGACAAGTTCAAGCATTGGAACCAGATCTTGTAACAATAGAACAAGGTTGCATGGTCAGATGATTATCACTTTCTCTTTCTCACTTGAATAAGATGGATGGCAGAGTACATGTCCATTATCTTGAGGAAGCAACAATACTGGAATGTACTGTAGGTAAACAATAAGCCGATGGAAGTAATTGGATAGTATGTTCAGAAACATTGGATACTCTGTTTCATGTGTAAGGTATTGTCACATAGAAACTACTTTGAAAGATCAGGTATATTGCTTTCATAGCAACAGTTATGTCTCTCATCAGGACAATAGTCCCTGCTGCACTGTGCATATTATATGGGAAAGCCTTTCAGAAAAATGAAAGCTCTCTCAATTTCAATCAGATTGAGCTCTTCTAAGCTAGCAAGAAGTTAATTCTGCAGGAGCTCTACTGCATGATTACAACTCTTAAAGTACCTACTATTAACATCCTGGCAGTCAAACCCAGAAGAAATCTTAAGACTTACAGAATCAGTGCTTGATCTGGTAAGAGCTGTTTTATGTGCACATGAAGGACCAACACGTTGTTTCCTGGTGGTTGTATAGTTTTGGATTATCAATGTGTTATAATTATCTTTGCATGTACATGTTGTAACTAACAGATGTCCATCTCTCTCTTTCTCTCATAAGGGCTTAAGGCCATATCAATATGAAATCTGAGTTCTCATACAAAAACCAATGTCGAGCCTGGTCAAGTAACTAGATGGATGATCACTTGAGGATGTTAGGTGATGCAAGCTTGAATGTGTGACTGATGTAATGGATAATGGCTCAGATTTGGATGCTGGAGAGCTGAGTTCCAATTCCAGTTGGGGTTGTTATATTCCTTTATACAAAAATATCATTGGGAAAAGGTATGCATTCATGTCTTTTCTCCCTACCAGCTATAGATAAATTGCTAGGACCTTTTTATCTGTAAATCATTATCTCCAAAAAAATTCTTAGAATCTAAATATTTTCTGGCTTTAAATAACCTGCAGATGCTTGATAAGCCATAAAAAATCAATATTTCTCATATGTGCACAAATGATGAATAGATATGCCTAGGAAAAAGTGAGCCTTCCCATCAAAAATGTTATAAGATTTTTAAAAATTATATGCCGTCCCCAGTAATTGTTGTGCATGAAATTTGGCATCGGTGAAAAAAATTGTCATGAGAAATTGAGGCGAGTTAAACTACAAACCATGACTTAATTTACCTCCTGGTTTGTAGATATCCAGACGTAAACTTAACCCTTTGCACACCATTTAACCTGTGAATGGAGAGGTGATTCAGCCTTTTTGTATGCCAGTTAAATACAGGGAGGTTGTTACCAATATTTCAGAACTTTTATGAAAGCAAAAATGTTGTGCTTAATACCTCTGCCTAAAGAATTAACAAGGAAGCAGTTGTACCAAATGGGATGCATTTCAATTTTGAAGAAAGGAAATGGAAATGTTTCAACAGAATCCAGAGATCAGAATTTCTTTTCCGTGTGAAAGTATGCAGGAACCACTTAATATTATGCTGAATAGGTTTTAATTAAATTTTTAGTATGCATAGCTTAATGCTTATGTTGGTGAATCATACAGATGTGCTTCTAAGTATGCAATAATCTTTTTAGGCTTCTTCTGGAGTGCTGAATACATGGTGGGGATATACAGAGCATAACAAATGTTAGGAAAGAGTTTAGAAATGTTATTTTGCTTATAAGTGACTTGCTTAAATCATAAAATTTAACTGAAGCATGATTATTTTACCTTGAAAATTAATACATAGCAAAACAAATAAACTTTCTAAATGTTCTCATAATTTGGGGATGCATGGGATGTGTTATTATTTTATGAAATTTATGAGTAATTTAAATGCATATTAAAACATGTTTCATTAGACATAATAGAAAAGCTATCCCTATTGTATTTTTATAATTTTTGTTGCTTTTGGTAGATTACAATTGATGAAACCACATAGGTTCTGTGTTATCCTTTAAGCAACACTGCAAAATTCAAAAGAAATATCATTTTCACGTGACAATAAAAACAGTCTGAATTTCGTATTCAAAATCATTCCAAAGATGAAAACTATCACCCAGACACGGAACATTGCTTAATTTCTTCCTTTCTTGATAATGATTAAAGCCAATCAGAAAATTGAGTTCTTAAAAAGAACTAGCACAAACTATGGACGGTTCTTTACACCTTCACCACTAGACCATGTAAACTAATCTGCCAAGGAAAACTTATTTTAAAACATTGCAGACATGGAAAGGAATTTATAAAACCTCCTACAGAAGGTAGCAAACGAGAGAGCATGAAGAAGGGACTAAGAATAAACTACAAGAAGACAAAATGCATGGTCATCAGCAAAAAGATGAACCCAAAATGTGAGTTACAGGTCAGGGATATTAAAATCAAGCAGGTGCAGAAATTTAAATGTCTGGAGAATGTTCTGACAGGACGGTAAGTGCGACACTGAGATACAAAGATGTGTTGCGATAGCCAAAGACACATTGCAAAAGCTAGGCAGAGTATTATGAAACTAGGAGGATTTCATTGGTAACAAAGAATAGTGTTGAACTGCCAAGTGATATCTTCAAAGATGAAGAAAAGACTCTAGGCAATGGAGGCATGGTTCTACAGAACCTATGCTAAGGATAACACGGATAAATGATGAGGTTTTGGAGAGGATGCAAACAGGAAAGTTATAACATCAGGGAGAGGTAGCTAAAATTTCTGGGACATGTAATGAGAAAGGAAGGCTTGGAAAATCTGATACTCACAGAGCAAATAGAGGGACAAGTGGAAGCTATGCATGACATAATTAATAGGTTTAAGGAAGTGGATGGCAGAACAGGACCTGGGAGAAGTAGCAAAAAGACAATTTATTTAGAATTATAAGGGGTAGGAGGAAGTGGAGAGCCATTACTGATTACATCCTGAAGGAACACAGCACATAAAAGAACTGATATTACATGTTTCAAATCTTTGAGATAATTGTTTGACTGAACACACTTGTGTAGGCATGCCTGTTTAATTTTTTAACCAGTGTAACTGACATCTAATGAGCTGTGCATTTGAAAGCTCTGTTTTGTTTCTGGCATTTCTTCATTAAAACTCTTGAAGGTCAAGGTCCTTACAGCTGCAAAATGCCAAATCCTTAGTATTCTCCAGATCTTTCTCCATAATAAGTACCAAACTGCATGCCAGTTTACAGAACCATTTATGAAATAATTCTTAAGACACATTAAGAAGTTTCAATACTTTTACAAAAATAGGATTAAGAAATTTGTGAATCTGTTTCTATTGCACTGATAATGGTGGAACACATGTAAATGAACAAATTATATAGGGATGTATGATGTTTCTGACTATTAAGTTAGACAGACATATATATATATATATATTATGCAGTGTTATATTAGAACATTGTGATTCCCCACCTGATGAAATGTTAAAAAAGTTTTGTTTTTTTTTAATGTTGAAACAAGATGTACAGTTTTGTAGTGGGTATGCGCATGTTCTAATGTACACTGCATAATAAATAAATATTTACGGTTCTACTTTTGTATTGAGCTCTGTTTTAAATTAATGTTTTGAACGTTTACTCTTCATCCTTTTATATTTGGAGATATATATATATATATGAGACATAGGTGGGTTTCAGTTTCATACTGTAATACAATCTTAAGACTAATATTTCTTCTGAAGATTGCATTGAGGCATGAAATTGACTGTCACCACACAGTGTTAATTCCTATATCCACATTGTCTTCATCTATAAACACTGTATCTCTAATGTGTACTCTTTCCACATAATTATAGCAGTTTTTTTTAATACATACACAGGCTCACATAAACACAAATACACTAATTTATCAGTATGCCATAAAAAAATGATGCCAATATTTAAATAATTTCACAGTTACATTGGTTATATTTTTTTCATGAGAAAGTAAGGATCTTTGTCAATACAATTAACTCTATTGTCACATGACAAAAAACAAATTTTATGTTTTTAGTCATTTAGAAATAAAAACATATCCTATGAAAACTAACACAAAAAAAAGAAAAAGACAAATGTATTATCAACCTTTTCTCCCTACTTACAAATCAGATATTCCTTTTTTATGGTAACATGAGAGATGTTCACCTGTTCATTACTAAGAATGAGTCATCAGCTAACAGTTCATTTACCAAGGTTAACTGAGTCTGACACAAGGTGTGGGAGAAATCATTGATTATTAAAATCATACCAGAATAAATGGTCTCCAATGCTGGCATACTGACTTATGACTATAGATAGATAATATACAAATTCTCCTTTTACAATGGGGTTATATTTTAAATATCCCATTATAAGTAAAAATAAGCTTTGCATTTTCACCACAACAAATCAGGGAATTTGAATATTTCATTATGTAAAAATGTTTAAAATAAAGCAGAGAAAAATTAAAACGATGACATAAAGGGTCATTGTTAACATGCATAATTGCTAATGAGACTGGAGGCTGGTTAAATTCTGCTAGATTATCCAGAATTGTATAGCATCATTAGATTCACATAGTATTGCCTTCCGATGAAAAAGTTTGAGGCATAACTGAAATTGATTGGTCAAATCCTAAAAAAAATTTCAGAACAATTTTTGTAGATTTGCCTTGTTTAAGCCAGATCATTTGTCAGATTAAAAAAAATATTGTTTTTTTTGTTTTTTTATAATTTTAGAAGTGGGGTCCTATTTTTAATATTAAATACAGTGTCAAATCAATCTCTGACTTCTTAAAGAGTTATTTATGCTTTGTTTTTATTTACAAATCTTAAGTTTGAAACTGCTTAAGTCACTGGTAATTGCATATACAATTATGAATTGAGAAAAAGGACAACATTACTATGCAGTTATATATACCAAAAGCACAAGTTGAAACTCCTGTGAATAAAAGCTACTAGAGATACCTCAAGAAATCCAGGATTGATTTGAAACTCTTTTATGGACGGGAGGTCTTTTCTAAAATGATGACAGATATGAATGTTCATCTACAAAAAATATTCAAAGATTTTTTTTTTCTGATTTTTTTTTTTTTTTTTTTTTTTTTTTTTTTTTAGGGAGAAGAGCAGTGAACTTAACTGGTCTTAATAAAAATAAGGAAATAGTGCCAACTCCAATAACAACTAAATATCATAGCACTGAAAAGTTAAAAAAAAATTTTAAAAAATGTCAGCTTATTGAAAGGTAGGGATTGTCAACAGGTTTCTTTAATCTTATGCACACACACGCACACACACTTTTTTTTTTTTTTTTTTTTTTTTTTTTTTTAAGGCAATTCACCCCATCAAGGTAGAAATGCCACTAGCATGCAAAGGGTTACAGAGGATTGAGAACAAGAGTAAAGAGGCAGGTTAGGGGAAAGGATACAGAGAAGGACGGGTAACAAGCTCAGGGTGTCAGATGTCGATTGACATTACACTTGAATATTTGAAGATTATAGTCATCGGGGAAGCAAGTAAGGGGAAATGTGAGAGAAGAGACAGTTACATTTAACCATTTTAATAGTGAAAGGGTGGGAACAAGATGCCAGCCTGGTAGCTTGTTTAAATACATATAGTCCGGGAACCATCGAAAGTAACTTGTTGGAACAGTTACCATGAAAATATTTGTAGAAGAGACATAGGGAGTACACAGCATGTCTGTGAAATAGCAATTGTAGACTAGATGTCATATCAGGACCTATCATCTTGCAGATTCATCTCTGGATATATATATATATATATATATGTGCGTGCGTGTTTCATTAAAGACGACAGACAAGGTATTGCGTTTAAGCTTTTTATTTAATTTTTCTTGTGTTCAAACAAGTGTTTTCTTTTCTGGACACAGTGTGTAGAAACTGTACTTAAGGAACTGTGTTCAGGATCAAACTGAATTCATAAATAATTACATTGGTCACACTACTGCATGCCTATCCAGATGCCTTATGTTACATCTATCTGACCACCGCTCCATTAGAACCCATTTAAATGCACACACAAACTAACCAGAATCCATGTGAAACATACTAGTTGAAAATTCAAACATAATAACCTTGTCCACATGTAAAAAAAAAAAAGATTAAAAATAATGGAAGCCTTAATAACAAAAAAGAAAAAGCTATCACCCAATAATATTAACTATGAAAACGGCCACAGTTTTTGTGGTTTCAGAAAATAAAACCTCCCTATAAATCTAGAAACATATGCACCATATTGCATAGTTTGGTACCAGGGACATCAGCTAAGGTTTCATTCTCACCACCCACTAGATATTGAAGTATATACTATACACAATTATTAATGTTGTTAAAATAACTTTTTAAATGTTTTGTAAGTGGTAGTAATCGGCTATACAGAATAAATAGTAAAAATACAGCAGGACATTAACAGCAAGATAATAATATTATATCTGTGGAGATGCTAAATATGTTCCTAGCTGGACCTATACTGGTCTTCTTGTTTGAGCTGAGAACGTTTTAGCTAGCTTCATATTGAGGACTCATAAAGCTGTTAGTAATTATAATATAAACAATGAATAGCAAATAAAACAATGTGAGGCTGCACTGAAAGATCTTGTCCCAACCAATAAGTAATTAAAAATAAAATTGTAATATTTGGTCAGATTTCATTTAGTGGATCTGGAAAGAACATTTCAACATCCACTTAATAAGTATATTCTTTTTTTTTAATTCTTTATTGTTTTTACCAATTGTTCATGCAATACAAGTTCAGACACGTTAGGTAGGAATTACTGAATGAGGTTGTTGTATGAACATAACAGAAAGTGCTAAGAAGTGCATGTTATAAAAATACATACACAATGTTGAACTCTAGACTTTAAGGTTATAAGGACCAAGGAAGTATCTTCTTGGGAGTCTGTTCCACAATGTAACATTTCTTGTGAAGATGTACTCTCATATATATATATATAATCAAGTATGTGGTGCAGTTCAATTTATATTACAATGAATCATTCATACAGAAAACAGATATAGAAGTTAATGATAAAATGGCGAGAATACATCTTCGCAAACAATTTACTAAGAGACATTAACCCCGAACCTGTAAATGAATGTTATGATCCCTGTTTATAAATTTCAGTTGAATAAGGTCTTTTTTTATATATTTACGAGCTTTCATCTGTTCCTACAGATATCATCAGGTAAGAAAATATTTCTTACCTGATGATAACTGATAACTGACATCCATTAGACATGGCATGTGGAACTAGAACAACCTACCCCAGTGTGCAAAATAAAGGGTTCAGTTTGACATTCCAACTACCGGAAGAAGGTCTGACTGTACAATGGCCGAAACACTGTGATAAACATGGCAACAAAGATGAGGACAATAGTCCGAATAATGTAAATAGTGTAATGTCCTCCTTCCTACTCATGAAATTTGGATGGAATGAGGATAATTTATCCCAGTGTACATGTCAAGGCAGGTCTTAGTTGTAAAAGTCTGAACTGGTGGAACAAGAAATATAGGTTGTCAGATAATTTTCTATGAAAATACTGACAGATAAGTAAGAAGCATAAAAGGAATTGAGAGGAAAATAATTCACCCCTCACAAAGCTGCATTGATGTCTTTTGTCGTGGCTGGAAAGTGAGAACAATGGCAGCTTTTAGGCTCAGTTAATTCTCGCCAAACTATCCAGAGGGACAAAAATATTCAATGTCACAAAAACCAAACTGGTTGCATTCCATCATCTTTGGACCCCAAACTACCGCCAGCCAGTATGAGCAGATATCCCCTCAGGGAGGCACTGTGGATTGTAAGACTATTGGGCCTCAAAGTCACATCTGACCTCAAGTGGAACTCCTACATACAATCCATTCTTTTGCCATACTTATGATGAAAACTGATTTAAACTTCTGAGTTTCTCATGAGGCAGCTGATATATGGAAAACCAAACATGATGAAACCTGATTTTAACTGCAATAATAAAAGTATATACTCAATATGAAATTACCATTATATAACAGGCAACACCTGAGTTAAGCAATAATTAAATAAGTCTTTTATTGATATTTACAATTTGTAATGGTTTGAGGGTTAAGGTATATTATTGCTTTCAAGACAAATCATATTTAGTGAATTGATAGTAAGTATTATTTCAAGATGAACTGAAAATCAGAAGAGGAAAGATTCAAATTTGCTGGATGACCTTTGGGTTAATCAGTGTTAACGCCTTGCATCAAACTGAATCTGATTTCCATTCAGTTTCAATTGCTTGTTACTTGAATGTTAACTTTTTCCTTACACAATGGAATGGGCATAGAAAATAAAGGTCTGTTTAGTCTCTGTCTGTTATTCAATTCAATATACATTTAAGACGGAGCAAGAGACTTGAGGCTACAATTTTGAAGCTTCATGGAGAATTATATGGCATTAAACACACAAAATCAAACAAGTGCAGGAGTTTAAAAATCTAGGAAGTGTATTCACAGAAGATAGAAAATGTGACACCTGAACACAAATGTGCATTGGATTAGTGAAAGGTGCCTTGTAAAAGCTAAGCAAAGTATTTAGAAATAGGAAAATTTTGGTAGAAACAAAGAAAAGAGTGCTATAGTGTTATGTGATGTCAATCCTCCTATATGGTAATGCATGCCAGACAATTTTCAGACAAATTAAGAGAAGTGTTAAGGCATGTGGTTCTATAGAAGAATGTTGAAAATACAATGGATGAAGCATGTAAGCAGAATGGACAATTCTATACATACACACAATCAAAAAATGATAGGTGAAATTTCTGTGACCCATAATGCGAAAGAAAGGCCTGCACAATTTGAAACTAACATGAGATGCTAAAGAAAGAGGACAGAGGAAAATAGCAGGTAACATATCTATCAAGCTTGTATAAATGGATGATATACAGGGATAAAAAACTGTGACACCTTAGGGGTTGAAGAGATAGATCAATAGCCATGCCAAAAATATGTGACTAGATTTTGGAAATTCAGAGAAAGGAGGTACTGGAACGTGTGATTTCTTTTCCTCACAAAGGAAAACTGTTTTTTTTTGTTTTGTTTTTTATATCACTTGTCAACAGAAAATGAATTTAGCAAAGCTGAATCACAGAGATATCATTGTTTAAAAGGCAAATCTGGGTTAGGAAATTGGCGACAGACCATGAGAAAAATCAGTCATTGGCGAAATTATTTGATAAAAAAAAAAAGAAGAATTTTCTCAACAGCAGAGAATGAAGGGTCATATGGTAAATTTCAAACCTGACCGAATTCTTAGAAAGTGTACTCCAGTTATCAAGGCAACGATCCAAAGGTAGATAAAAGAACAATGGGTTTGTCAAGAATGGTAAAACAAACCCAGGGAAAATGGAAATACAAAAACAATGTTGTGAAAATGAATAAAGACCAGATGCCAGGCTGACTGTTCAAAGGATGGGAGTGAAGTGGAAAGAGGGAATTAATCGCAGGAATCGCAATGGATGAAAGGATAGATGGAGTTGTCTCCACCAACTGAAGGGTAGAAGTACATGTATATGCTGAAGAAAGTCTCAGAGGAATAGTTTCAGGTAGACTGAAGAGATAGTGGTCCCTGTTAATCAGAAATGCTGCTGCGAGACATGATTTTAACGCAGCAGAAGTAACTGAGGAACAAGGCCTGTGTCCTTTATCCATGGAATGAAATAACTTCCAAATTGGAAAAAATTAAGGATGTTGCAGAAAATTTCTTCACAAAGGAATTTTTTTAATTAGTCCAAGAATTGGGAAACACCTGTTAGGTTCCCAGCTATGGGCAAATAGTTGACACCCAAACTTGTGTAAAAATAGGTTTTAATACCAGAAATACTTTGTAATAAAAAAAAATATATTACCAGCAATAATTTTTGAAGGAAAAATTATCATCAGCAATACTTAAAAAAAAAAAAAAGTACCAGCAATACAAACAGCTATACATTCTTTGAAAAAATATTACCAGCTATAGATTTCTTCAAGGAAAAATATTCCCAGAAATAGTTTTGAAGAAAAACATTACCAGCAATAAAAGTTTTGTTGGTATTAAATAACTCATTGAGGTTGATATGCCGTAAAACAAAACAAACTAAACCAAAATACAGATATAGTGTTCAGTATGGATTCCTATTGTGAACTTGAAAATGGGGTTCTTCAATCTGCTATTAAATTTCATAACAATGTACATCAGCTGCTAAATCATCTAAAGGTAAGAATTTTTGTTTGTATAAATATCAATTTTCTTATCCTAGATATGACAGTAGATGAATGTCTGTAGCTTGGCACAGGTGTTAACCGAAGTTTTACCTGTAACATAGTTCCTCTGTATGGCAGCAAATGCTGAACAATCTCAAAGATGAAGAACAGACTTGGGGCGACAGAAATGTGGTTCTACAGAAGGATGCTGATAATCCCACAAACTGAACATGTGACCAACACAAGGCCAGAAGGTGAAATAGAGAAGGCTGGTCTTCATCAGTCTTAAAATTAAACTTAGCTAGCCACAATCACTGACCCAAACATACCATAGTATTCCTTACACAAAACATTACATTCCTACTTAGCATTCTTACTACAGCCACCATAATTTCTCAGAGTCTCTATGAAGTCCTAATTTGTCCCCGTATGTACCACAGAGGAAAATTCATCAGAAAAATTACCATGGAAGTATTTATAGAAAAGGCACAGGGTGCTACATTACGACAGTGGGGAATTGAATGGAGCTGATATGCCAGATCAGGACCAGAAACATTGCAGATTTCTTTTTTGGATTTTAAATAGTATAATTTACATTTGTAATAATGTTCTCTGGTTTCATCACAACAGTTTGGTTATGCGTTCCAGCCTTTTTCAGGTGTCTGTTGATCTGGGTAACCTTCCAGGAATTTCAAACTGAACCCTTTTTAATCCTACAGGATTATTCTCCTTCCATTGTGCATGTTTAGTGATATCTAATCTTGTTCATTTTAGTACTGCTCACTTATGGATAGCCTTGTTTCCAATCTGTAATACTAGGCCCAGTGATTGAATTCACAATTAATTTGCCTCCAAATTCACAAACCAATACTTGAATATACCATGTTATTGTCTTGTGTAATTAATAACAGATTTTACATTTGGTATTAATGAGTTAACAGCTCATAAACATGTCTGATATCTTGTGAAACTATTTTAAATTAGTCAATACAAGATAAACTCATTAGTTCATATTATCATAATTGTGCATTGGTGTTGTTCAGTCAAGTATCACTGGGGTTGTCTTAAGCCTTATTAGATTCAAAATATATTTGCTTTTCCCCATCTCTGGCAAATGTAATGCAATCTGTGGACTTTGAATAACTGTACACTTCCAAATCATGACTTTTTGGACAATTTCACTTTGAACTAACCAGACTTTGGTTCCTTCACTGAGTCTAACAACCAACTTCCTTCAGTCAATGTAACAGTTGTATTATCAGAAGTGACTTCTAAGTCTTCTGTTTTTGTCAGACTGAGGAAAGTGGTATCAGAGAGAAAAGGAAAGAAAAAGAAT
The DNA here is from genome assembly GCA_964036315.1 of Acanthosepion esculentum. Taxonomy (NCBI): domain Eukaryota; kingdom Metazoa; phylum Mollusca; class Cephalopoda; order Sepiida; family Sepiidae; genus Acanthosepion; species Acanthosepion esculentum. The sequence goes on along the minus strand of OZ038480.1, from coordinate 103,169,913 downwards.
AAAATAAAGGCTTCTATTAGCAAAACTTGATGGCATCAATTGTATATTAATGCAAATGTTGAAAGATGGAATGAAAAGAATCAAGACTTGGTTTAATTAGACAATTGCATATTAAACACCTTTGAGTTCTGAAAGAAATAGTTTGAGAACTTGGAATCTAAACCCAAACGATATTGAATCATAGAGAATAATTTTCCAATCTTGTACAAGTTTCATAATGAAAACAAGAATAATTTGTTTGTGCTTACCAAAATTATGGTATGCATGAAATGGGTATTTTAAGTTGTTGTTGTTATTATTAGGTTTGTATAATTGCAGCTTTAAGTAGATTTTACCAATTATTACTGTTTCACTCTTTCAAAGTCTTTTCAAATCCTGCCTCTGTGATAACAAAAGCTATGCCACCTGGTATCTCCAGTGCAAGGGAGATAACTCGAATAATGTAATATATTACAGATAAAATGTTTTTTGTGTGTGTGTGTGTGTGTGTGTGTGTGGATAATAGATAATAGAAATCAACACTGCATGTTAACTGTAAGTTTCACACCTCAAATACTCTTCAAACCATGTGTCACAATTTTTTTAGCTACCTAGATAGATAAATAGGTCACTAGAACATTAAGGGAAGTAGAAGTAGGTATCCCTTCTCAGCCCTTTAATTTAGGGTTAATGCTTTGGGTTATTTGTTGTCATAAACTTTAGATTAATTATTACATTATATATATATATATATATAAAATAATTTCTTTGTAACACATACACTGTTATAGATGCTTGGTTCCTTTTGTTTTAGATGTGTGTTAATGAGTTTATATATTTAGTGTTCATCTTTTTCAACTATTTTAAACATAATCTATTAAAGAATGTTAATAATTAAGAAGTTATCTAAATAAAATTATTTTGTGAGTCAAATCTCAAAGAATAAATGCTATTCAAAATTTGGGAATGGTATGATCGTTATATTATAAATATATTCTGTGAATTTTAGCTTAGAACTCATAATAAATTGATAATAGAAATGATCTTGATTTGTTGCTCATACCAATTTTATTATGAAAATTTGAACATAAATAATAAAATATGAAATATCATATAAAATAGAAAAATTCCTCAGTGATGCATTTTGTTCTGAAGAGGACATTCTGTAGACAAACACTGGCACTATTGATAGAATCAGGGTCTTTTTAAATGCATGCATATATATATATATATATATATATATGGTGCGATTAATAAATTATCATCTAAATTATGCAAAAATAACACTTGCATCTTGTTTTAACAGATCTATTTACCAAAATTATACAAAAATATCTTGAAATTCTAAAGATTAAATTTATTCAATAAAATTGCCATTGGCTTCAACCAGAGCCTTCAAATGACTTTGAAATCTGTAACTTTCTGGATGGTTTCTTTGTTGTAAGTTGATAAATACTGCCATAATCCTTGCCTTTAGTTCATCTGGTATTAGTGGTTTTGCTGGTCCCCCACTCAATTGTGCCCCAAACATAATAATCAAGCAGTTTGCAGTCTGGGGAGTTAGGTGGCCAGATGTAAGGGGTGATGTGGTAGCAGAAATTGTCTGACAGCCATGACTGGGTTCTCCTGTTTATGTAGCATGGTTCTTGGTTCGTTTTGTTGCCAGATATAGGGTCTTCCAGTATCCACCCTCTTGAGCTAGGACAGCACTACCTGCTTGATGTAGGCGTCCATGTTGAGTCTGAGGCTCTGTGGGAAGATGAATGAAAGCATGAGGTTGCCATCACTAATGATCATTTCAAATACCTGAATAGTCACCATTAAACTTGGCCAACTCTTTCTGAATCCTCTGTACTGTCTTTAGATTGTCACCCAAACACTCTGAAATGCTTGTATTCAAGCTTCCAGCATGAATGTCAAGAACTACAGCATGCCATTTTCAAATTTCTGGCAGAGTGAATTGCATCGTTGTGCTCCTTTTCTCGCAGATGGTTCCCAACTGAACCTACTATACTCTGCAGTAGACAAAATCAAAAACAAACAATGCGGATGTGTGAAATTATAAAATATACAAAGGCGACAATTTACCCATCGCACCCTTTGTGTATATCTATTTTGTTTATAAGATATGCATGTTACAAAATCACTACAAAACTGGCAATTCTGTATTGACATTTCTGGTGTCTTGTCAAATGATGATGGTAAATAGATAATAAAAGGTTTTAAGAGTTCAAAAGCCAACAAAACCCCCTCAGTAGGGGAAACTATGTAACCTATGATGACCAATCAGAATACAAGTATATAGTAATTTAAAATAACATAACATACTCTAGCATAAGTACAATCTGTTAGTGCAATAAAGATAAGATTAAATTAGAAATCGATATAAAAATTAAATTTTTAGTTAAATGTAAAATTAAAAATGTCAAATTTTAAAGTTAACCGAGCAACAAAATATGCACATAAGCATACAAATAAGCCACCCACATATATACAGGTGTACACATACTAGCACATAGACATGTCCACATATGCACAAATATATGGGTACACACACACCATAAACATATATGTATATACACATATTTTACATGTGTTGGTATGTACATGTCTATAAATAGATATAGAAACAAACATACACACACACACATGTATGCATAGATAACAATAACAAATTCTGAGTCCATGCAAAATTAATGCGTAAATGGTAAAAAAATTCAGTACCAAATTACTGTCAGATTAAACCACAAGTTAATAAGGTAGGTTATAATTAACGTTGACAGACAGGTTGCAGTATTAAATATAAATAAAGAACCAATAAATAATAATATTACTAACTTATAATACCATTACATTATCATTCATAATATTATTACTACTCATATTGCAAGGTAAAGAGTGACCTATGTCCACAGTTAAGGGCAAGTTCATTCCTTTGCTTTAAGAGATTAATCCTGTCCTTAAATCTAATAATTTCAAATTTTTCAGTGAGACAAAGATAACATTGTCCGTAGAGAGAATTACAGTCATGAGCCCTCCAAAGTAGTTTCCATTTCACTGTAGTAATTTTGTTTTTCTCTTTTAAACTCCAAAAGTACTTTGACAACGAAATACTATTTTTATAAGTACTATTGTTGAAGGATAGTACACATATATATATATATATATATATATATATATATATATATATATGAAGAAATATAGTCTTAAAGTGTGCTATATTTATTGTATAAAGTGCTCAATATCAGAGATAGAGCGTGTGTAAATATAAAAGTGAATATAGAAATCAATACTTAGTGGCGATAGTCTGTTTCATGTTAGTGCAATCGTCAGGCCTGACGATTGCATCTAGCATGAAACACTGTCGCCTCTAAGTGTTGACTTCTATGTTCACTTATATATATATATATATATATATATATTAGCGTATGTCCCCACACATGGTGTATCGAGGCAGTATATGTTCATTTAAACAAGTTATGTTGAAAATAACAAAGTTTGTTTTTGTTTTTTTTAAAACAGATTTTTCTTGTTGACAGTAATTTCTGTGTCTTCATGTTTAAGTTGTGTAGCACCTGTCTGCAGTTTCTATTACTTCTTGTTAATGTTCCATAATGACTGACTTCAGTCATTATAAAAAAAAAAAATGAAAGAAATTAAATGTAAAACAGTTTGTTTAATGATAGTTTTAGTCTTTGGAATAATTTTCTATTTTAAGTTTTCAGAATCACATTGATGGAATGGTATTTTTTTTTTGTTTTAGTTTTTTTAGTATACCTTTCTCAGAATCAGGAGATTTTGTTGAGTTTTGGTTATTTAGATTTAACAATGAAAGCTTCTGAAATATGTAATTGTTTGAATTTATTTAGCCGAGTAGTTTTGTGTTCTTCATAGAGCTGTCTTATATTGTAATTTAGACTTTTTGTATCACATGTAGCTATATAGCAACTTTGACCAGGACAAGTGAGTTGTGGTTGTATACAATAAAAAAAGAATATGAAAAATTCCCCTAAAACATAACTTATTAAATGCAATAACTTATCAGCCTGTTATATTTGATGATCATACCTACCATTGATTTCAGCATATGAAAGTCAAACAACTAAATAGAGGAGTTTGTGCTTGACATAAGAGTCATACTGGTGATTTACAGATAAGTGCATAAATGATATCTGAATAAGGGTTTCAGGACAAGGTGGATGGTAATGGCAGTAAGTCTTTGCTTTTGCTTCACTCCGGCATTGAAGATGGCTGATTTTAAAATCATTGATGCCATTGAAGCCACTAGCTCTCGACTCAAAGGTCATGTTGAGAGTTGGAAGATTTAGCTTTAGCTTTTCTTTAAACCTAAGCATAGGCATCCAATTTTTCTTTTTTTTTTCTTTTTTTTTTTTTAAGTGTAGCTGGTTATGTATGTGAATCTTGGGGGTATACTGTTGTCACTCCTCTCATGACATTGCCTTCCCACTTCAGTTGCATGAGCAGTTTTAATGCCTCCAATTTTGCATTTAGGGAAATGGTCAGCATTTGAGGTTTTGTTTTCAAACATAAATCCACAGATTGTTCAGAAGCACCTTTTGTTGAAAATATTTTGTTAACTAGCATGTGATCAATATGACTCCCAGGATTCTGACCCATACAAAAGTGTGGTAAGAATATATATATATGTGTGTGTGTGTGTGTATTTAATTTTTTTTTTTTTTTAGGTCTGTACCACATTTATTCCAACGATGATAACTGAGTTTAATAAATGCATTGGTAGCTTTGACTATTCAGTTATCTCTCTTTTTTTTTTTTTTTTTTTATAACAGACTGGGTCCACATGTAACTTTATCGCAGAAAAGCAGCAATATTTGAGTTACATTTTTTTATATTCCACACAAATATTTATATGAGATTAATACTTGCCATTGTCCAGTTATAAGGAAGCTTATCTCAGATACCAATTCCAAATGAATCCAGTCTTTAATGACTACTGACAGATTAAGCTAAGTTAAGCAAACAACTTGGATATCTATCTGTGGAACTATAATTTGCAAGTATTACCAATTATTATTACTATAATGAATTTGATATTCAGAAAGTGAACTAAATGTTTGGCCTTGTGACAGTAAGCTAAGATAAATAAATATGGACATATCGGTACTAGAAGATATACTAGAAGTATGTTTACTATATGCCTTGGCTTGGCCATGTGTGTCCTAGTGTCACACATGTCCTGCCATGTGTGTCTTAGTGTTGCACTCGTTCCCCTATATATGTTCCTAGTGAGATATACTAACATTTTATTAACTTTGTGTTAGACCCTAAAGCTTAAGGATGCTATGAAAATAGTTTATTATACAAGAACTTAAACCTATTATAAAAACTTACAAACTGTTTTAATAAGACCTTTGACAATTATGGCAAAACTAACACTAAAGGATTACATGAATATCAAAAATCACATGGACTGAAACATCAAAGGTAAGGTTGTTTGCCAATATCATTCAGACAATAAATTAAAACATAGCCTTTTTCTTTTTTATTTCACATTAGGATTAGTGATATAAAAAAATGTGTTGTTTTTTTTTCACATGAAATAGCTTGCTGTTCAATAAAGTTCATGCTAAGACATAAAATGCAGAATGAGCATGACAAAACTAAACACACTAAAAGGCACATTATAGATAAAATTATTTGCTTTGTTGCCTGTTTCTTCTTTTAAACTGTTTTCAGCAACTCCTTAATTAGCTGATGACCACTGGATAGCATATTTTCACAAGGAGACCTTATAGCCAATCACAAAATTATTTGGACCATCAATATATGTTGTCCAAGTATTTGTAATTGAAAAGTTATTTTGGATAAAAATAATCCCAATTCAGACACAATGTAGATTAATTTGAAAAGTTACATGTCGTCACTGACAATGGCTTTATTTCTTTTGAGAAAAAGTCTATGAATAATATCAATGAAAGTGAACAAAAAAAGGAATTTCAAAAACAACTTTGTATACATTATTTGGACTATTGTCGCCATATTTATTACACTATTGTCACCATATTTATTACGACGTTTCAGCTGTTGTACACTCCGGCCTTCTTCAGGTGGTTGGAATGTTGAACTGAACCCTTTATTTCGCTCACTGGGGTAGACTGTTCTAATTCCACGTGTCATGTTTAATGCATATCAGTTATCTCCTGTTAATTTCCCTCTGAAAGTTCTCCACTGCCTTAGCCGGGTATTGAACTCATACTTTTGGGCCCTGTCACTGGATCTAACTAACACCTTTATCCACTGTGCCATGTGTCCTTGAGGACATCTGTGTATGAATTTCTGGGTATAATAAAACTAATGTCTTCAGTTAATTTTTTTACCAGTGCTCATATTGCAATTTTTGTTGTTATTATCACTTTTCTCTGGTACTCTTTATTACTGGATCCCATATTGTATTCATTTCTATGCTTGGTCAGCTCAGGAGATTTTTGTGGCCTAGCATATGTGCTGATTCTTTAAGTTTACGAATTTTCCAATGGTGTTCTTTGTCTATGATCTCAACCTGATCCCACTGAGGGCAGTGATCTCTCTTCTCTATCCATATGTGGTCAGAAAAGCATAGAAATGAATACAATATGTGAACCAGTAATAAGGAGTGCTAGAGAAAAGTGATAACAACAACAAAAATTGCAATATGAGCTCTGGTAACAACATAATTTGATAACAGCAAAAATTGCAATATGAGCACTGGTAAAAAAATGTTTACTGAAGACATTAGTTTTATAATACCCAGAAATTCATACACAGATGTCCTCACGGACACATGGCACAGTAGATAAATGGGTTAGTTAGATCCAGTGACAGGACCTAAAGTGTGCGAGTTCAATACCTGGTTAAGGTAGTGGAGAACTTGGAGAGGGGAATTAACAGGAGATTACTGACATCCATTAAAACATGGCACGTGGAACTAGCGAACGAAATAAAGGTTTCAGTTCGACATTCCAACCACCTGAAGAAGGCCAGAGCATACAACAGCCGAAACGTTGTAATAAATATGGTCGACAAAGATGTGGACAATAGTCCGAATAATGTACATAATACCTCATCTCAGAAATATAGACAGATACAAGTTTGTATGTTTACATTTACTTTTTAAGAAATTAGGTTTTCATATTCAGGAAGAAAAAAAAACAAAAGAATTACTGATGTGACGTATTGAAAAGTATTCAATGGTATTCACAAATTGATTAGAATCTATTACACCCTAGTAGATTACTATTCTTACTATTTCCTGCAAAACTGTTTTTTTTTTTTTATATTGGCCCTTATAGAAATCAAGCAACCATTCAAATACAATTACATACAGAACTACATGTACAAAATTCAGCATATGCTTATTAATGAAGTTTACAGTAATAAATAAAATTAACAATTTAATTTTTCAGTCTGTCATGCTTGAGTTTTTCTAATTGTTTTATTGACATAGATTTGGAGGAAAAATAATCAATAATGCTGTTATAAATAACCTGGAAATTCATTCCTTGATTGACTCATAGAAAAAATAATTTTCATAGTTTAATAGTATTTTTAGGCAGTTTTCTTGAATCTATATTTAAATTTTAGAAAATAATTATATGAAAGTAGTACACTGTAACATATTTATATTGTAATTTGCCCTTAGTTAAAATTTCTAAAATTAATGTTTTGTTACACTGACTGTTGAGATGGAAATAAAATCATGAACTATCTGAAATTTCAAACGTGACATTTAAGTTAAAAGAAAAAACTATATATAAAGAGTATAAATCATTAAATTTAAAAATCAAGATCCAAAATTTTGAAATTGTATTCTTTAGTGTAAGAGGTTATATATATATATATATATATATATATATATATATATATATATATATATATATATATGGGCAGTAACCTTTCTTTTAAATATCTTTTATTAATTTTTAATTACTTTTTCCAATGTTTTTTTTTTCGTTTGGACGGAGTACAAAAACTGTATATTGTTCATTGTCTCAAATGCTTTTGGCCACTTCCTTAGCCATTTTCAAGGGGTTTTAGTGTTGGTAGATTTTGCTTTTTTTCACCATTTTCAGTCAAAACATGAAAAGAAACAAAGAGCATCTAATCAAAACCCCTTGAAAATGGCTAAGGAAGTGGCTGAATGGACTTGGAACAATGGACAATATGGACAGTTTTTGTATTCCCTCAAACCTGCAAATGGAAAAATATAAGAACAATGGAAAAACTAAAATAAATTCATAAAATTTTCCATGTCCGTCATATTTAATGAAAGATACATGAAAATCCTCATGTACAACCAACTACATTATGGTTCTTGAAAAGCAGGAAACACACTAATTGGGGTACAAGGATAAACTTAAAATATATTGACAACCCACAATCATCGTTGGAAGAAATGGCTTCTGCTTATGTCCAATGCATAAAAGGCATTAAAACATTTGGGAACAACTACAAGGCTAAACACTGCTCGAACATTCCTATAGACTTTATAAAGGTTGCTGTCCCTTGTCCTATATGCGGAATGTTGTGTGGCTCTCAAGCTGGCCTTATAAGTCATTGAAAGCAAAAACACACACTTTCATTGATAACAAGATTAGAATGGTTTGCCTCTTGTCCAGTGTATACTCCTTCCATGTTTATTGAAGAGGAATCATGATTGTTTTGTTTAGGATTATGGTTTACTGGTTCCTTCAATGGCTTTAATGATTTAACTGTCTTAACTTTTTGATCATCTAATTAGTCAGTGGCTGCAACTTTTCACTCTGAGGGTACCGGGTTGGTAGTTTTCTGGTTGCTGCATCCAACTGGTAGTCAGGAGCCCAAACTCTTTTGTAACATTTAGAGAGGCTAATAATATTGGAATATTTGAAGTGGTATGTCATGTATGGATAGTTGTTCATGCATGTATTTCCAGTGGAGAATCCTGAGGCCACATTATGCTTTAGTCTTGTCCATCTTTTGGACAGTTTGTATTGCCTCAGACAAAGGAAAGAGATAATTATTTTTGCCTGTATTAAAAGAAATATGCCTACTCTGTTAGGCAAAAATCATCTACACTGCCTCAAACTTTGTTTCTCCAATATTCATGGTATTGTTATCAATTTCTGTAGTGTAGAATCTTTTGTCTTGAAATATTCTCTAGATAACTTAGTGTTTTGGGAAACTAATTTAAACTATTCTATCACTACCAATGAATTCTGTTCAAGGCTATCTTCCTCTTTGGCAAGAAAAGTCTTGGAGACATTTTCATACCATGGGAATTTATGTCCAGGAAAATCTCCTTAGTGGCAATGGAATCATCTCATGAGTCTCAAGATGATTCCTTCATATATTTTCATCTTTATTTATAGCACTCTGCTAGCTGTCTCTTTTTCCTTTATCCCTTCTTCTCAGAACTGTTACATATTTGACAAAATATCTGACAGTAATTGTTCTCTCTCTACATTCATCTGTGAACATCTTTGTGTTTGTTGATTTTAATTTTCACCATGTCCAGTGGCTTAATTATTCTAATGTTACTGATATTGCTTGTATTCAGACAGTTCTTCTGTTGCTCAGTCTCTCAGTCAAATTGTGGATTTCCATATATATATTTACGCGCTTTACTAGATTGGCAGTTAGATCTCATCATTTTACAGTTGAAATGGCAAGATAACCATAAGTTCTATGCTAACAGTTTCTTCTCTTGCACTTCTCACTTGTGGAGTTAAAAACAAAAATGGAGACACATGAAGGCTGGAACATGATGTTGGACTTTCATATGGTAAAAAAGATGTGAGCATCCATATATAAATGGAGTCTCCAGTTGCTTTTGATGTATGAGGGTCCAGCATCTTAGTCTGGCTTTTCAATTCTTAGAACTATATGCACATATGATTTGATGATAGTGATGAAGATGTGTGTAGAACCAAGCATACTTTTTGAGGCAAGTGAATACAAATAACTGATGCACATAGTACGCCACAAAGTTTCCAAAATACTCCCTTCAGGTTTTGAACTCAGTTTTTGTTCTACACTGGTTACCAACCAAACCTATAGGGCTGAGTATGTCATGCTATGTAACCCATAGCTGAGGGGTAAAAGAGATGGATTCATAGCTTCCCCATTAGTATTTGTACTTAAGTGAATGTAATGAACTCAACCAGAATTCATATTCCATTTTCCAATTTCTCATTCTGAACTGCTATCCATTGCACCACCATAGATACATTTTATTTATTTATATATATATATATATATATATATATATATGAAGAAATATAGTCTTAAAGTGTGCTATATTTATGGGATAAAGTGCTCAATATCAGAGATAGAGCGTGTGTAAATATAAAAGTGGACATGGAAGTCAGCACTTACAGGCGACGGTCTGTTTCATGCTAGTGCAATCGTCAGGCAACAATATATATATAATTGAATGACAAAATGGAAAAACACAAGTTGTTTATAAGGAAGAGACTTCTTCATGCCTATTATTTGATAATGGAATCGGTCTTAGATTTATAGGTTGGAAAAGAAATACATGCAAATTGGTTGAAAGACACACTCACCTACAAGGGTATTAGGATGATTTGATCCTGTGCTCATGGCTTGGTGTATCCTAGCCGTAAAGGTCTGAATTGGTGGAACTAAGAAATGTAACTCGTTTGAACATTTGCCATGGAAACAGCAATAGAGTGCCAAGCAATGTTTCATTTGTGGGGAAAGTGGTTGCAGGTTGGAAAATAATTTATCATCTACAAGACCATGTAAATATTGTTAAACTTATGGTTGAGAAATGAGCCCATATATTATAACAGTTCTCTATTTTTAGTTAGATACTTACTAGAGTGGTACAATGACAAAAACATTTTTGCAGTGTCTTTAGCAATAGATAAAATACAAATTTGCTTGAGCTCTGGAGCAAGTTTGACACTCTGACCTTAGAACAAGGAGCCTCATTGAGAGTACATCCATTCATTATGACTGGAGAAAATTTTGGGTTTGCTTAGTGAAAGGAGTTTACCTTGTTTTTAATTGAAGTCTTTCTACACCAATTGGAATTTATTGTATACATCTTGGATTTAAAGATTCATGTCTAATCTGAAGGAATAGTTTCTTTAGCATTCAACTCCATTTCATAGGGACAATAAAATCTGAGAGAGACCACAGTACATTATTTACTTCAATCATTTATCCCTCTCAAAATAATAAAAAAAATGCCAATCATTTTAAAACTGCTGTTTCTAGCAAATTAATATAAGACACCAATTTTAATGTATCTTTTTATATATTTTTTCATCTTCAGTTAAGTTTTTCTTTTTGATCAAGACATGATTATCTGATGGAAAAAAAAAGCAAAGAAAAAAATATAAGATGACTGTCAATGTGTTATTGGTCTCTGAATAGATTGTTTGCTTGGCTGCGTTCCAAGACCTTTTCTGTAAACATATTGGCAAATTCAGCAAAGGAATTGGTCATAGTGCCCAGAGTCCCATAAATCATGGGTACTGCTCAAATCTGAAGAGATTTTTATCACACTCAACAGAAGTGATGGCACCTTATTTACCCTTCAGATCATTGTTTATTTTTTTGTGTTTACATTTTCAGAATCTGTTGAAAACCAGATACCATGTGAACATTTAATGCTCTAATTCAGAATTTCCTGATTTATATATATATATAAAGTTAGAGAGACATTGAAGTCAACACTCAGAAGCAATAGTTTGTTTCAAGCTAAACACAATAATCAGGCCATTTACATACACACACACTCTCTCTCTCTCTGATATTGAGCACTTTAACCCATAAATATATCATAGCTTTAAACTATATTTATCTATATATATATATATATATATATATATATATATATATATATATATGTGTATGTATGTGTGTTAGAAAGTGCATTGTCTAATAATGGAAAAAAGTAATTATTTTCCACACAGAATATCCATATTTCAACATACTCTTCTTTGCCAATTTAATTAAATTCAGTGGTGATTATTAATCATGTAAAGAGACCATAATACAGTCAAAATCTCATACCAAACTTGAGTTAGTAACTTTTTCAGACTAGAAACATTTTAATAGGCTCATGTGTACATGGCTTGTACTGCCTACATCTCATATTTGTACACATGAATTTCACTCAGCTTGATGTCTAAAACATTACAAAGTCACTTTTATTTTACATGTTCTTTGTTACCACAATTTACGTGAATTTTCTATACAAAAGGAAATTTTTTAATAAAAATTTACTCAAACATATAACTACACTGATGTGTATATATATATATATATATATATATATATATTTATATATCAAGAACAGTTTTGAGAAAATTGTAAGACAAATGGGGAAGATTGATGATGGTTTTTATCCATCAGGACTTCATCAAACTGGGTTTCTTGATGCTGTCATGACTATACATGTGTATGAACGAGAGATGCAGGTAGTTTCAAATTGTTTTTGAAAGAACTTTCTTAATTTTTGCAACCTAGCCAAATATGGCAGACATAGTGAGCCAGTCAAATGGTAGAAATGGTGAACAGGACTTATTCCTGATGAAAAAGAGTTTGTCGTTGTCTGGCATGTAGGACTTCAATTTGAGAGAAGGCGAGTACATCATTCTGTCAAAAGAGACCCTTTTTCTTTTGTTGTCCCACAAGAAATTGGTTCATTAGTAACTGTGTATAGTATTAGTGTTGTTGGACGGAATCGAGGCAGGATATCCAGGTGTGTTATTATGTCTATTATTTGGGCGAGTGATTTCCTATTATAAGTAGACCATCGTGGAGATGAGAGAGGTTTTCTGTTGGGGTATATTGTACTATACATACAAAGAGAACAATAAATACCTAGAAACTGGTGTCGAGGGAAGTAACACCCAAATCTGAAATTACAGTCCAAGACAGAGTTACTAACTTCTTTTGACCATGCCAAATTCATCTATATTCTTTTTCTTTCCATCATCTTTGTTTTTCACTATCCCACATTGTGATAACAGAAAATCTGCCAAGAATGGTGAAAGATAAGAAACTGGATGTAAATTTAATGTCACTTATTTAGTGACTAAAACACTTTCTAGACATTTTCGTCTATAATGAATTATTTTCTCTTTTAATTAGAGTAGCATTATGTCAAAATTGTGGTCAGTTTTGTTACAGTGAACAACCAATGGGTTTTGTTTATTGTTTTTTTATAATGACTCTTTTGTGTTTATATAGTATTTTGTTTAAACTTGTTGAGGTTTCTCCAATATATTCTTTCTAGCAGTCGACAGAGTAAATTCCTCCTTCAAGTTTTGGCTTCTTGTTTTATTTTGTATTAAGTACTTTATTTCTTTTAGATGTTGTGAAAAAATTTATATTGAGTTTAGATAAATTCTTTTCAGTCATTGTTATTATAGAATTAGTGAGTAGAATATATTTTTTTGATTTGTTTGGTTTGTCAGGAAGAACAGCTCTTCTATTTTAAAATATTTTATGAACACTTTGTTTTGCATTGAATATGAAATAGAGTATCAAAGGGTCTTGAAAGTATTTTCATTATATTTCTCCACTTCATGTAAATATTGAGGGCTGCAAATTCTGAATGCTTTTAAGTAGAATCCAATGATCATTGCAGATTTTATTTTATTATGATGAGAATAGAAACTTATTAGGTCATTTTTATTAGTTGATTTTTGGTGGACACTGTTTTAGGCTGCAGTAAACTCAGTGTAATATGATATCTAATAAAGGTAAAGTACTGTTTTCTTTCATTTCACATGTGTAGTCACATCATCGAACTGGGTTTGTTGATGTTGAATTCCTAACGGATGTCACAAATAAAGTCTTTCCATTTTGTCTTATATAAGCACACACACAATATAAAAATATAAAGTAAAGCTTAAAATATGAAATAGACTGAGGGCTTGACGTCAGTCTGGAGAGCTTTAATATATTATAATGATACCATTATACAATTTGTGTGTATAGTAGCTCCTTGTTGAGGTTAAGTACTTTTACAAACTAAAATAAGCATCTCAAATTTGGTGTTATCAAATTGTACCCAATACCAAATTAAACTGAGCTATTTGGGGATTATAGCTATTGGTTATTTTATCTACCTGTTGTAAGTGTGGCATTCTGGGAAGCATCTACTTAGATGTGTTTTACTGAGATATAATAGCAGCATGAGAAAAAGAAGTTTATTTTATATGAACAAAATTTACATTAGAGAGACAAAACATGATTTGCATTAAGCAACAGAATAGTTTTAACATCAACTGTCATTACAGAAAATTGATTTGAACTAATTTTGACTATTTTTTTGTCAAAGTTGAATATCCCTCATTATTTGAGTATTTAATGAGACCAATGTTAAAGTAAAATAGCCTGGTTATATATTCATGTTATTAGACCACGTAGACCATATTATTTTGTCTGGGTTTTTATTAAAGTGGAATTTTCCAAGAAAAAAAATTGATCAAGATTGTCTTTATTGTAGGTTTTTGTAAAAATGTTAACTGGTCTGATGAAACTCACTTCTGAATAATGGAGATGGCAGATTATGAGTGTTGATTATCCTGGATAAGTGATGGAACTGGCATACCCTGTGGGGGGAAAGGAGCTAGTGGATATTGTATGAGGCAATATTCTTCGGGGGAAACAGAGAGTCTAAGCCTTCAAGTTGAAGTTATTATATCATCTTGAATACTTTCATGGGAACTGACTTCCATGATGGTGGTGGTATCTTTCAACAGAAAAATACATACTGCCTCTGTTATAAAGTTATCGCTTCCTTTCATTTTCTGCTAACAGTATAACATGAACACACACAAATTCCTCATTAATTGGGATGTATGTATGGTATAATGGATAACAGCTCAAAATGAGAAATTGGAGAGCTGAGTCAAATTCTAATTAGCTTTATATTCACCAATGTACAAATACTCTTGGAAAAAGTAGGAAACCAGCTTCTCCCCTCAGTTATGGGTTAAATAGTAGGACTTGTATCTGGAAAAATTCTTGTTATTGTCATAATAATATCCACTTGCAAAAAAATGAATACAGTGTAACCTGGATATAAGAGTGTCTTATATCCGGGTTGCTCTTATATCCGGGTTTGGTCTATTTTATTTAGGTAAGTATGGCTCTAATTTGGGACCAGAGAAAATCTCTCTTATATCCGGGGTACACTATAGTTATTGTTAGAAATAGTTTCAGCTTTAAATAATCCACAAAGGTTGATAAACGATAAAAACAAATCAAGCCTGATTTATTCTGGAAATTAAAATTGTCATACCTTGTATACATGTGTTGATACATTTTTTTATCACTCAGTACAAGTATTGAGAGCCTCTAAAAGTAAGAGTTACAGTTAATAGATGAATGTTGAATGAGGTGTGTGATATCAATAGATAATGGCATCAGTCTTATCAGAAAAACTGTAGAATATGTTGAGAAAATTTCCAACACATTATCCCTAGCATTCAAAAACACAGATATATTTAAAGTTAATATTTCCATAACTAGTTCATCTAAATTAAATTTTATTTATATATTCTCTAATTCTTGTATCTAATATGTAAAACAGGTTAACAAAAATCTCCACAAGCATGTTTATTGATTTATCATCTCTCCTTGGCAGCTCAAATTTACAAAAATACTTTTTGCATACTTGATTTAATGGCAATTGTACAGATTTAGGTAAGAGAAACGGCAAGAGAATTGTATTCAAACTTCAGAATTAAAAATGGTTCACTATCTACAAGACTCGAGAGCCACTCAAGGTGGCTACTGTGAAAATGGTAGTAAATGTGTGAAATGAATAGGTAAGAAAAATTGTCTCCTGACTAAAAGAGATCATGATGAACATGTTCATTGGCAGTGATTATTTGTCCATATATACACATTCTTGTAAAATATGAATCGGTCCCAAACACATTTTCACCATGATTGAAATTTATATTGACTAAATCAGTATAAATGATGTGAGGGTGGTGTGCTCAAAATCAGAAAAAAATGAACTGGGTTTGAATCTCAGTTCGGTTCATTATATTCACTTAGGTACCAGTAGAACTGGGGAAGTTAACAATCCATCTCATTTCCCTAATTATGTGTTAGATAGTACGACTTGTCTTGAAAAATAATTATTTACAAAAAATTGTTAATGCAATAGATTATACTCATTTGAAAAAAGAAAAAAAATTCTTACAATCTAAAATAGTCTTGGCTTTAAATAATGTGCATTGATGGGGTTGATAAGCTATGAATAACAAACAAATCTTCTGAGAAACATTGTATGTTACTTTCCATTGGCTGACACTTGTTTTTCCTACAGTTTCCTTTATTATATTTGTCATGGTCTTTTCTTTAATTCTTGCTTCTCAAAGAGAATTCTATTTCTTCTTTGTTTGCAGCTGATTGACTTCGACTCTCTTCAGATTTTACTGTAAACTCATACTTAAATTTTGTTCTTCATTTTTAGAGTAATTTTATTGGATTCAAAAGATTTAATAAATCCATAATTTGATTTGATGAAGTTTCTTTTGAAAGAAAGAATTTTGTGATGCTCCTTTGGAGATGCCTGTTGCTGCTGGGTTTTTTTGCTTTGTTTTCAGTATTTATTATTGTTGAAAATGCAATTAAAGCAATCAGTTTTGGTTCTTGTCAGACATTTTGCTTTAAACTGATAGAAATATGCCTTCCCTGCAAACAAAGGCTAAAATAAAAATATTTAAGTCTCAAATTAGATTATATTTTGTGGCTATGATTGTGTAACTTCTGGAGAAAAAAAACATTATTTTTTTACTAGTTTTTCTTTCATCTTTCTTGCTGTTTTTCTTACAATGCTGGAGACCAACATACAGTCAGTTAATTTACCTGTTTAATTACTCACCACACTTAGGGATAGTTATAAGATCTCATAAAATCAAAGATTTAAAAAACAATCCAACCATTCATTGCTTTACTTTGTTTTTTTCTTTCTAAGGATGCAAAAGATGATTATCTCCCTTTTGGCTGAGATAATCATATGAAGGCTGCTTAATGATGTCATGTCATACAGTGACGAAAGTGGTCAGTCATTCATTAAGTTTACAGTAGCTAAATCAAGCAATTGCTTTTTCTAAGGCTAAATCTGCATACCCCAACAGCTCTGTTGGCACTGTTTCCTTTGGGAATATATCTACTCCAAATATAGAAACAAACTCTGGTTTACAGTCCTCAATTTGGGAAAACCCAAGATTCACCATTTTCCATTCATAGAATATGTCCTTGCCTGGGACATAGTAGATGAATTGAACTGCTTGAATCTGGAGTCCTAAACATAGTTTCTCCAGAAACACAGAAGACTCTCCTATCTTTTCGTTTTTCTTTCATTCTCCTTGCTGTGCAGATATCTTATATTTTTCTCTGCATGGGACATGTGTAAATATGTATGTATAGTTTTGTGTATGTCTTCATCATATAAAAGTCTCTCTGAGAACAAAGCATGTTTGTCATTGCTTTTCCTTTCAGCAATTCCATTCCATCAGTAAAATATGGTGTTATCATAGATATAATTATGCCCATAATAGGAGAATAAACGTTTCTTCTGTAGCTCTCTTCCATTATACATTTTTCAAAATGAATCTAAATTAAAATGAAAAATAAAAAAAATACTTCTGTGTTGACAGTATGCAAACGGAGGTAATGTATAGAATATAGAGCTGATTTTCAAATTTATTTATTAACTGTTCAGTATATTACTGTATACTTTAGAAATAGAAATCTTCCAAAAGGTGCAGAAGTGATTTTAAAGAGAAAGCTGACAAAAATCCATTACAGGTGTAGTATATCTGAAATAATTTCTGTGATCACTGTCATGATCTTACACTTAACACCAATATGACAGTGGTCAGGAAACAAAGAATCTTTTGTCCTTGGCCAATATTTTCATATATGGTCACCTCATGTTAAACTGACCCTGTATCACAACTGGCCACCATGGTGGGCTACTTAAATAGCAATAAAAATCACCATTACCCAAGCTTTAGGCTGGGATTTTATGAACGTGAACTCCTCACAAATGCAGGATTTGACACAAGGTCATTTTTAATAATGTGTGCCATACACATACATATGGATCAAGGACAAAAATTACTGAGTCCTTGTCATCATTGTCATGATGAGAGAATAACTCGTGATGCTGGTGAATGAAATCAACCCAAGGAAAATGAGAAAAGTACGAAACACAAAACACAGAAATTAGGCATGTTAAAGCGGAATAGCTCCATGAACAGTGCATGTAAAAAGAAAGTATAGACAACAGGATAAGAGAATTAACAACACAAAAGGTGAGAAAATAAACAGGCTGTATAAATTCAAAGGAAGGATCACTGATAATAGAAAAGAAAAAAAATACACCAAAGATGGCACAAATACGCCAAAGATGGCACAAATACAGAACTTGTCACAATAAGAGGGAGAAACCTACATTGCTTAAAATTATGAAGGGGCTGGGAATATCAAAGTTTGAAGTGATTTCTGTACTGGAAAAGATGAACAGGAGTATAGCAGCAGGACTAGATGTGATCATAATAGAAATGCTCCTAACTTTAGGCAACTTTGGCATCGAAAAAATCACAGAAGTAATAAAATGAAATCTAGGACAGTGGCAACATGTCAGAGGTCATCACTAAATCTTTGTAGTACTATCTAAGAGACTAGGTGCAAATGAATGTAATAATGTAAATGCTGATGAAAATATAGCACAAAGCAGGATTAAATCTGAAGTAGGATAAGATCAGTTCAATTTTTCTTAAGGGCACATGAAGATCAAAAGGGCAATACCAGAGAGATAAATACAGTTTTTAATAGATTATTCAAAAGCACTTGAAAAGATATGGCACAGGGATCAGTTTCAACAGTTAAATACCCTAAATCTATTTGGAAAAGCTATTACAATAATCTAGAAACTCTATAGAGAGAAAAACCACCTGCAGACAGATACTAAATGAACTTAGTAGATACACAATAATAGAAAGGGGTATAAGACAAGGTTGTGTCTTCTCTCTAGATTAATTCAACTTCTACAGTAAGGTTATCCTAAGGGAGCTGGGGACCCTACCAGGTTTTACTATCAAAGGGAATAATCATAACAGTATAAGATAACCAGGAAACACTGTGTTAATGGCTGACACAGAAATTTCCTATCGCAATAAAGCGGAATGGTAGGATGACTGTGGTTGCTTTTGTTTGTTTGTTTGGGGTTTTATGGCATATCAACCACTATGGGTTATTTAATGCCAGATCCAGTATTTACTAAATATATCAAAAACGTATAGCTGGCAACATCATTGTTTCAAAAACATATAGCTGGCAACATCATTGTTTCCCATCACATTTTAGGGGTAAGGTGTTAGTATATTTAGTGTAGGGTTTGGGAGGGAAAGTTAATTGTAAGTTGTAGTTGTTTTGGGATGGGTTAGATGTGATGGGGCATGACATGACCAGCCGATTGATCGGATCGACGGCCTTTTGGGCGGATGTAGTTTATCGTCATACCCAGGACGCGGATGTAGTTTATCGTCATACCCAGGACGCGGATGTAGTTTATCGTCATACCCAGGACGCGGATGTAGTTTATCGTCATACCCAGGACGCGGATGTAGTTTATCGTCATACCCAGGACGCGGATGTAGTTTATCGTCATACCCAGGACGCGGATGTAGTTTATCGTCATACCCAGGACGCGGATGTAGTTTATCGTCATACCCAGGACGCGGATGTAGTTTATCGTCATACCCAGGACGCGGATGTAGTTTATCGTCATACCCAGGACGCGGATGTAGTTTATCGTCATACCCAGGACGCGGATGTAGTTTATCGTCATACCCAGGACGTACTGTGGTTGTGAAAGGTTCAGAAATGCAATTGTACACTGTAAAACCTACTCACATATCAATTCAGTATTGACCATCTTCCAGTTGTATGCTGCCTCGAAGTAAACTAAAGAGAACTAAAGCAATGCCTAAATTGCAGTACAACACACTCTTGAAGAGTCCAAGATGTACAAATGCAGATATGAGCAAATATAACAAGACTACAAATTCGAAGTGGAACAGGCTGAGAGAACACGTGATGTCTGTGAATGAGATCATTCCAAGGAAGACAAGAGAAAGAGGAAATTATCGAGATGATGAAAAAGCAATATCAAAAATAAGGAATGGTGGACTGAAGAGGAATGGCTTGATGAAAAGGACATGAAAAATTGAAAGGATGATCAACACAAATAAAGCAAACAGGTATAACAGAATAAAAGAATTAGCAGGACAAAGAGGAGTCAATCAATAGGCTGTATATAAAAAAACAGGTCAATTAATCAATGAATCCTTCTGTTTCTCTTGCCTTTAATATGTCCTGTGAATGACAAACTTTGTAAATCTTTCATTATGTGTCCTAGAAGTTTCAACTATTCCAATAAGTGATCTTTCTGTTCCCATTTTCCTTAAAACTTGATTATTATATTCACAGCATCCCTTTATGAGACCCATGGACTTGTTGCCTCAAGTCTTGTCTTCATCTAAGCATATTTATTGTAGACTGTCTTTTCCCCTGGTGTATCATCCTGCCATTTATCATTATTATTGATTGTTGAGATCCTCCCCCAAATCTTAGACATTTGGGCCAGGTGATGGTAGTCATATGTCAGAGGTCATGCTCACTGCTTAGAGACACAAAATTTTCCTGAGCATGAGCTATTCCATATAGCACTGCCATATACTCACTCCCAGAGATGTCAGGTATTCCTAATGCATCAGGCAATACAGAAAGTTTCCTGGAAACAATCTTGAGTGCATCAATCAAAAAAGGTACAACTTGACTTTTGTACATTTCTTTGATTTGCTGTTCGGTCTTTGTATCTTTGTAATTTTGCCTCTTCTGCCTTCACTGTGTTTATCCGTAGGTACTTAGCATCTATCAAGATCCATTAATGACTACTTTTGTATACACATGTGATTTCAGGGCAATTGTGTTCTAAATGCCAGTCACTCAAGATGGTCATGTCTTATGTGTTTTCATATTATTATTATTATTATTATTATTATCTCTTAAAATTTCTTTTTTATATTACTAGCTTCCAATATTGTATTTTCAAAACCAATCATAACCTGTAAAATCAAATAGTTTTAAAATTAATTTTAAGCATATCTTTTCCAATTGTTAAAATGTGTACATCAGAACTACAAGAAATACGTGACACTTACTAATTATCATATGCCAAAATATGTTATATGAACTGAATTAGTTGACATTAATATACCTTGGTTTATATATTTTTGTGATGTTAATGAATACTCATTGTCACTTCTGTAATGCTCATTGTAGTAGAGACTTTGTAATCACAGATACAATTATAGTATCACCATTAAACAATGCTGGTGTCAGACGCCTTTGAATAACACTCACAATAATAGTACTTGCATGATAATACTTGCTTGAAAAGTAACCACTGAATCTTGAAAAAGGATTGTTTGCATTGGAATGATGAAAAAAAGTTTGGCTATTATTAAGGAAATTGTCTTCTGCTTGACATATATTTCGGAAAAAAAACCCAGGAGAGATAAATTTTGATGATACTGTTCTAATACTACCAAAAAGTTTTGGTGATAAGAGTTCATTATTTAATATAAAATGGCAATGTCTTAACTTACTAAAGTCCGATGATGATTTTTGTCACTTATGCTGGAGTCATAAATTGAGAATGTGAAAAGTTTAAGTTAAATGATTTAACTCCTGATTTATTTAAATGCTCACTATTTGTACAGGGTTTATCTTCTAATAAGGATGTTGAGATAAGATCTAGGATACTTGCTAAATTAGAAATGAATCCCAAAATAACTCTCCATAAAATAGCAGAAGAATGTCAACATATTGTGAATTTGAAACTCAGTATCGCAAGGATTGAGGAAAAGACAATTAACAGGTACATAGCATCTGACCATCTAAGAGAAAAACTTCAAACATTTTTCAACTCCTAACAGAACAATAAATAAGATGATAAACTCCCTTCAATACCTAATACTTGCCATGGTTGTGGAGGTAAGTATTTTAAAAGTGATTGTTTTTTCAAAAACAAAGAATGCTATGAATGTGGGACACAAAAGTATATGTTGCAGGTACAAAAAAAATGAAAAATAAAATGTATGCGAACATGATAAATACACGGAGTAACGATAAGAAGCCTAAAAGGAAAATTAACAAGACATCTCAAAAAGGAAATTTGTTTTTATGCAAATTAATTATGTAAAATAAAATTGCAACTAGATACAGGATCTGATATCCTCTCATAAATGAACAGAGAAAAATGGGTAAACCCAGTTTATTGACTTCTGATGGAGTCTTGGGAAAGAAATTTAACTTTTTGGGTGAATTCAGCTGTAACGTTTCTTTTGTGGTGTTTGTATTAAAGAATACTGCTAACTTGTTTGGAACATACGGGATTGCATTGTTTGATATTTGGGACCTTCCAGTTAACTCTTTTTGCAACAAGATAATTATTGCTATCCCTGGTACTGATACGGCAACTGAAAAATTTAATGGATACCATGCTTGCTGGTTTGGATTGTGCTCAAGCATATTTGAACGATGTATTTATTAAAAGTAAGACCTGAAAGCAATATGCAAAAGATGTAAAGAAAGTATTTGAGAGAATCAAAGAATATGGTTTTAAGATTAGTGAAGGAAAATGTAAATTGTTTATGTTCAGACTTAAATATGTTGGACAAATTATTGAAGAACATAGTAGACAACTGGATCCTTCAAGGGCAAGTGCGATAAAGGACATGTCTGCTCCAACAAATGTAACAAAGTTACAAGCATTTTTAGGGTTTGTTAACTACTACCATACATATATACTTAATATGCACAAATTAAGAACACCCTTGCATAACCTGACGAAGAAAGATATAAAATGGAATTGGACAGATAAATGTCTAAGTGGTTTTGAAGAGATCAATAAAGTCTTAACATTGAATTTGTTACTAGGTCATTTTAACCCTAAATTAAATATTGTGGGATGACAGTTTTGGGGTGAAGAGATCAGCTGATTCTGCTACCTTGGCTTCAACCTTTTGGTATCTTCAGTTGATTTTGATCGATTTGCTAACATTTTACTTTTTTAATAATATTTAATAAACACATTATTTAAAAATAAATTAATAAATGCATGATGTGAAGTCTGGTCGAAAGGGAAGATGACGAGATAAACAAGGGTTTCTTGAAGCTACCTTCAGTACACTCTACATATTTTTTCTGGCAATTTGTATCTATTACTGCTTCAGTTTGTAAACTGCATCTAATGCACATTTATTTTAAAACTACATTTGCATATTTCATTTTTAATGATGTTTTGCTTCAGGTTATTTTTTAAATTTCTGGCATTTTGTCTTTTTATTGTGGTTACTAAATTACTAGTACAGCTGTAACTTAATTTAACAGTGTTTTTATTACATATTTTATGTAATACGGAATTTAGAGGGAAATGTTTAGTAATTTGGAAAATATTTTCCCTAATTTACATTTAAGTTCTACATTAAAAGTGTGGGGGGGTAAACAAAATAATATTTTTCTTTTCCTCAAATTGTTCATTATTTATTTTTAGGTTTAAATTCCAGTTCGCTTTTTGGCCCCTCTTCTTTTAAAGTCTATTCATATTCTTTCTTTTTATCTTTGAAAATTATTTTAAGAGAAAAAAAAAAAAAAAAAAATATATATATATATATATATATATATATATATATATATATATATATTGTGTGTGTGTATCTGTCTATATTTCTGTGAAGAGGTATTATGTACATTATTTACAATAGTCCGAATAATGTCAATAATGTGTGTGTATATGTATGTAAAGGGTGTATCAAAAATACTTTTACAAATTTTGTGGGCAGGTTCCTCACACCAAAACAATGACAAGTCCATATAAGCATATGCCCACAATTACATCATTTTTGAGTTAAGTTTAAAGAAAGTTTACAGTAGATGTTGCCATGTAGACTAGGTTACATTTGTTATTCATGTACATTAGTGGATAGTCTGTTTTCAATATTTAATGTGTGTAGTAGTGAGTTAACTGAGGAGTGTTCAGTTTAACAATGGCAGGACAGTCATATCATGAGTAGGCAGATATGATTTTTACGTACAGTTAGATCATTTCCAGCAGCTGAGTCATCCAAACTTTGCTGCTGTTTATTGTTGCATTGCTGAGACAGGACCTGTGGCACCACAAACTATGGATCGAGGAAGACCAAGAACCACTCTTACGTCTGATCATGAAGAACACAATTTGTAGGCTGTTGAAGACAATTCCAGGTATCAGCACACATCAACTGGCCCTATCATGCTGTACATCACACAGTACAGCATTGGTTCAAGAGCAGTATGTATTAATATCATTCGCTACATATGCAGAGTCTTTCACCCTCTGATCACTCACCATAGGGGAACATTTGCTGATAGTTTATTGCACAAACTGCTGATCCATTGTTTGTCTCTTCAGTCTTGTTTACAGGTAAGACAACATTTCAAAGAGATAAAATAAGAAATTGACATTTGTGGGCAAATTGGAATCCCCATAGCAGAACACAGCATAGACACGAACATCAGTTTACAATTTATATGATGGCTCGAATTGTAGTTGACTGTCTGGTAGGTCCATAAATTCTTCCAGCACAACTTATAGGAGCTGTCCACATGGACTTTATTTTGAACATACTTCCAGACCTGATAGAGGATGTATCTCTGCTAATATTAAGATGCATGTGGCTCCTGCATGATGCGGCTCCAGCACATTTTAGTCAAATTTCTTACAAAGCATTGGGTGACATATTCCATAAAAGATGGATAGATAAGTTTGGATTTTTATCTGAGGGGACACCTAAAACAATTGGTTCATGCAGCAGACATTAATAATGCAGAGATACTTCATCAGCATGTCATGGAGGTCTGATAATTCAACACCATATGGAAGTATTTGAAAGGGTCCACCTGTCAATGATCTGATGGGTGCTTGCATGTTTAAAAAAACATAAAAGCAGAGGACCTTTTGAACATTAGTTATGAGTTATTGTGTTGAAGTACAACTATGGTATTTTGAACATACATTTATATAGACATTTTACCTTGTTTTGGTGTCAGGAACCCACCCCAGAGTTTCTAAATGTATTTTTTGATTGAATCTTGGATTGTACATGTAACTGTGTTTACCATAAACTTTAAACTTAACACAAAAACAAAAGATTTGTGAACATATTTTGGCATGTGGAACCTGCCCTCAAAGTTTATGAAAGTATTTCTGATACAAACTCTATGTGAGATTAAATCTTAAATATTGGCAAAGACATAGATTGAAAGAAAACGATTGCTAGGTTGACAAATGATCTGAAGAATTAAGGATAAAAGCCAGTTACAAAATGAATAAAATTTTCACTAAGAGAAAATTGTTTTTAATTTGAAGATTTATTTTGTAAAATAACAGGTGGATGCAATCTGAAAATACATTGGTAAATTTATTGCCTCTGTAAAATAATATTCAGTCATTATCAAAATGGAAAGAAAATGTTTTACACAACTTCTTGAATCCTAAAATGAAGTCCTTTTTATTTAAAACATTTAGTAGTTAAAAAATAAAAAATTCAGATTATTTTCTCAATTTTAAAGCTTGATCATATAAAAAAGTAATCAATTTACATTTGGCATTTCATGGGAAATTCAAACTCCATTTAATCTAACAATGAAGATGTGGCTGACAAGCGAATTGGGCATACTTCAAAAACTGCATCTTTTTATTTTCTGCTCAGTTCATAGCTCAAGATGGTAATTAGCATCACTGTGATATGTGTGCTTCAATTTCATTATGGAGGAATTTTTTTCTTAAATACTAAAATTCAATACAAAATCTGGTAATCACTTAAATTACAGCATTACTGTTATTATGAAAGAGGTGTGTAACATGAATAAAAGTGGTGGCAAGAAGTATAGATTATGAGGGTAAAGAGGAGGAGGACAACAACACTCAGAAAACAGTCTGCCTGCCTTATGTGAAGGGGTTATCAGAGAAAATACAAAGGATCTGTGGTCCATATAACATCAAGACAACGTTTAAAAACTGGACAACACTTTGCAAATATCTCTCCCGAGTAAGACCCCCCCCATAGGGGAGAACATGACTAAAGACTGTGTGTACGTTATCCCGTGCAGCTGTGGAAAGAAATATAAAGGGGAGACAGGCCAACCCCTTAAGGTAAGGCTTCAAGAACACCAGAAAGCTGTAATATGAGGGGAAGTGGAAAAATCAGATGTAGCTGACCACATATGGAGAGAAAAGGGAGATCACCACCCTCTGTGGGTCAGGTTGAGATCATAAACAAAGAACATCATTGGAAAATTTGTAAACTGAAGTCCACAAAAATCTCCTTAGCTGACCAAGCATAGAAATGAATACAATATGGGAACCAGTAATAAGGAGTGCTAGAGAAAAGTGATAACAACAACAAAAATTGCAATATGAACACTGGTAAAAAAACGTTGAAGATATTAGGTTTATAATACCCAGAAATTCATACACAGATATCCTCAAGGACACATGGCACAGTGGATAAAGGCATTAGTTAGATACAGTGACAGGAACCAAAGAGTGTGAGTTCAATACCTGGTTAAGGCGGTGGAGAATGTGGAGAGGGGAAATTAACAGGAGATAACTATTAGACGTGGCACATGGAACTAGAACAGTCTACCCCAGTGAGCAAAATAAAGGGTTCAGTTGGGCATTCCAACCACTTGAAGAAGGCCGGAGCATACAACGACCGAAACATAGTAATAAATATGAGGACAGTAGTCCAAACAATGTATATAGTGTACATAATACCTCATCTCAGAAATGTAGACAGATACTGAGGGTAAAGAGGATAGATAATGATTGATTCTCGACTTGGAATTAAGGTTTGTCTTTTTGATATCTCCACATCCTGGTTCTGCCAATAAATTAGACATGTTCATTAGGAAGGTTATTCACTACTTTCCTCTGTTTCTCTTGATATCAATATAAACTGTATCAAATTCTCCAAGTCCTCTTTCCTCATTATGGTTCCTTAGAAACTTTAATTATCTCTTTCTGATGGCAAGTTTCCTTTTCTGCTTTCATTTCCCTTAAAACTTTGTTGTTGCTCTCATGTTCAGTCCATGGTCTTCCGAGCATTTTTCCAAAGAACCACATTTCTGTTGCCTCAAATCACTTGTGCATTTGTGAGATCACCCAGCATTCACTGCCATATCAAAGGACAAATATTGCATAACATTTCAGTATTCTTTTCTTTGTTTCTCGAAATAAATTTTAGAAATTCGGTAATATTAACCAGAGTTTTTACTAAGAAAATATTAAAATGAATAGAAAAGACTGACTGCAGATCATTTCAACAATGCAAAAGATCAGAATTCTGAACTTTTTTGCTTTCTGTTGAAAATGTTCCTCTAACAATGCTATTTACTTCAGTGCTGAGTTTTCAGGTCAAAATTCGAAGTGACTAAGGACACTCAGTATTTAAGAAATCCTGTTTGCTCTTCATAAAGTATTTTTACCAATTTTAATCTTCTATATTTATTTGTTCCTATATTTATGCAAGTAGTAGCCACATGGCTCAGGGGTTAGAATTCTGGTTTGATTATGAAACCTGGATTTCACCATACTGGTCAAGGATTTGATCTCTTGATAATAATTGTCCAATCACGCATCACTAGGTTTATTAATTTTTGTAAAATAATTGGTTTCCTGTATCATAATTCAATGAACTTTTGTTAAAAAAAAAAAAATAAAGGAGGATTTAATTCTGTTTATTTAAAAAAAAAAGAAAAAAATAAGTCATCCTAACATGAAATTTATAAAATTGTATATAAATATAGTAGTACTATGACTTTCTAGAGCCTTCTAGAACTTTATGGGACATTTGTATGCTATGCTATAGGTTCAAACTATTAAATTCATTAAAACATGCTTAAGTACTATCCAATTACATCATTAGCAAATTGAAAGATAAAGCTTCTGCAAGTTTTCAATTTTTGTTTATTTCTACGATTGTATGGTATGCTATAAGTTATATACTATGAAAAACATAAAAAATACATAAGTATCATCCAATTACATTATAAAAAATTGAAAAATAAGGCTTTTGAAATTTTTTTTTTCTTTACCTTTTAATGTGTATATGGTAAAATTGAATTTTCGATATGTTGTGAGCTTTTTCAAGAACGAAAACTTTTTCATGTCTTTTGAACAAAATGATTGATTTATGACAAGGAAACATAAGGTTACAATAAAAACTTGTAACCCTAATACAACACAATTAGGAAGTTCCTGAAAATCATGCCATGGGTTGACCCAAGACTTATGAATGAAATTGGTTTAATGAAACTCTTTGGAAGTCATCAATAGTTGTACTTACAAAAAATCACAAGTCAACATTAGCAAATTTGTGAAGTAAATGGTCACTTGAGAGAATGAATATTTAGATAACCTCAAGAAATAGAAGTAGATAGGTTTACCTATCGTCTGGTTCAGACCTCTCTCTGGTCTTTTGAGCAAGAGTTTTTCACTTTTTTCCTGTTTAGGATTGAGTTTCCGGTGCCTTCTAAATTCTACTTCAACTCTATACTTCTAACATATCTGCCTAAACACTGAAATTTATACTATTATTGGGTTTCTGGTTCCTTCTAAATTCTTTTTCTTCTCTTTCACCTCCAGTAGTTCCTTGCATTTTACTGGTGTCATCGCATTACTTGGGGTGAATTAACTAAAAAAAGAAAAGAAAATTCTTACTTAGGAAACAACTACAATTGCTAAATAGTCATAATTTCTCTATTTGAATCATAGATCTCATAAAAAAATTTTCTCTGAATATTTTAGATAAGGAAGTACACACAGATTTTCTCAAAGTGTCCTCATCTTGTTTTTTTTTTTAATCAGTATCACCCCAAGCAATGCAGTAATGCCACTAAGACACAAGGGTTACAGAGTGTGGAAGAATTAGGAACAGAAACAATAATGATGAGCAGAAAGAAAAGAGAAAGAGTAATCAGGAGGACAGTAGATAGCGATTGACATTGTATTTAAACTTTAGTAGATTAAAGCTGGCCGAAAAGCATGGAGCCAGAAGGGAGTTCCACAAGTGAAAAGTGCAACAGAATAGATTGTTAACATATACATTATAGCTACATCTAGCCAGCTCAACTCTCAATTGATGATATCTCAACACCAGTCTAGTACTGCACTTAAATTAAAAAAAGCTCTAGGTACCATAGTGAAGAGCTCATCCAAACAATTACCATATGTGGCAGCAATATTTTAAACATGGCTGAATGGTAGACTTAAAGATATGTAAGATAGATTCTGGAGAGAAACATTGTCTTGCCAGACATAGCAGCTGACCTAGCAATGGATGCAATATAATTCTTGCACTTCATACCAGCAGAGAACGTGAGCTAGAGAAGGCACAATGAATAAATTTATAGTCACAACATTTCAGGCAATGTAATTTCTTGCCTTTTTCAGACGTCTGTCATACTTCGTAAATATCCAGGTATTTTCAAAGTAAACCCATTACTCTGTCAATGGAAGTAGATTGTTCTCATTCTGCTATCCATGCCAAGGGATATAACTATTATTGGTTAATTCTTAAAAATTAATTCAACATTTTTATGTCAATTGTCTCTTCCATCAAATCAAAGTATATGACTTTTTGTACTACCCATGCTAAGGTTTGAACTGGGGATCACCACAAGATATTGCCCAATGGAGAAAAACATTGTTTAAGTGGATCTAGTTACATTGTGGTATTTAGTTTATTCCATGGGTCAAGTCAGGCAAAATTCATATGATTCAGTGGAAGGCTCAAGTCATAACGAGCATGAATTAAGTAGGATGAATTTAATGTTATAAGATTTCTTCTAGTAGGGACAGAATCAGGAGTGCAATCTCTTCTCATGGATTAAATAAAGGGTCAAATTTAAGTTCCTGGAAGGTTACCAACTGCAATAGACAACTGTATAAAGGAGAGGTGGGTACAACAGCAGAAATATTGGGAAAATATCTAAAATGAGAACTTTCATTAGAATAAGATTAATGTTTAATATTGACAAATACCATCACTTGTATGGGATTTATAACCAATAAAGGCACCCAAAATTTCTCAGAATTGGTTCTATAAAGGTACATAATCTTTAGGAACCTATTCTCCTTATTTTCTTTTCAATCTGAGAATGGAAAAAATCACATTATAGTATCAAAAAGAATTAAATCATTTTGTTAATTTAATAGGAAACATTTAAGATATTTCCACATTGAAATTCTGTTATCATCATATTCCTGTTCAGACATCTGATGGTTTTTGACTTTAGCGCCATCATCTGTGTTATAGTTTCTTAACCAAATTCAAACTGAATTGCTGCAGTTCCAAAGATCCAATGGATGACCTATCAAATTTATGACTAGAAGACTTGCCACATTTTTAACTTCTTTGTTAGAATAAATAATTTTCATTGCAGAAAACCGTCTTTCAGCCCCTGCAGAACTTACAGCAATGGTATTAATTAGATTTTTAGCTATTATATATCGGCTATTAATATGTAAGATTATTTTGGATAATCAAACATCTGGTTCACTAAACTTTTATAACTTTAAGAATCAGTTTGTGTGAACCGTTTGGATGCTTCCATGCTAACATTTATATATACAAAAACCTCATAAAAATGAATGAACAGCAAAATGAGTTATTTATTATCTGGTTGTTATGTGGTGTTGGAGACACACGAGACAATACTAAGTAAAATTATGAGTTTGGTTTGAATGTAAATCAAATATGGACTGGAATCTGACAAAATGATCAGATGAAGAATAAATGAAATGTATACAGTCTTTCTCCTATTTTTTTTTTTTTTATCGATATGTGTAATGAGTATCCAGATAATTGGAAAAGAGAAGTCTACAGTTTTCTTACCTCAAATTTTTGTTGACTTCTAAGAGATGAATATTACTGTTAATGACTTGAAAAAGGAAAAGATATCAACATTTGTAGCAAACACATGTTGATGGCCTGTCACATGTTGACTGCCTTTCTGATAGTGAGGATGTCACATGTTTGTGTGGAAAGGAGAAAAATGGGGTTGATTCTTATTGGTTTACAAAGAGTGAATTAATGATAATTATAATTATTTTATTATAATTATGTTTGACACTACAATAAAGAGTATGATGGTAGACTGTTCTTATTTCTCTGTCCATAACAGAGGATGTCTCATATTAATTGATTATTCTTAATTAATTCCCATTAATCATATAATTTGCCTATTCCAATGACTAAAATGCATTTTATCCACAAATTATATGTTAAAAACTTGTCTGTTGTGGATGAATAAATGTGTTAGATATACTTTTATCCTTTATGCACACAAACACCTGACTTTCTCATTATCGGACAGGCAGTCAACAGGGACACACCATCAACACATGCATCAATGAAATATTTTGTCTCTTTTTCCTTTTTCAGGCTATAATAGTAACATTTTGAGAGACAAAGTAAAATATAAAAATCTTGGAAATAAACTCTACAAATGGGTTGTGTATCAGAGAAGGCAATGACTATCTGTTCTTACAAATATAAATTTTAGAGCAAAGAGGACTCTGAGATAATAATTTAAATGATCTTACAGGTCAGACATCCCGGCTTTATCATTTCATGAAAAACAAAGGCAGAGTTAGAACTAAAACGGAACAAAGGAAAAGATCGATGCTTGCTCAGATGTGTGAGTGGGTGGTGAGTTAATGAGACAAGTCATATAGTGATTAAGAAATGTATCGATAGTGCAAAGGATGGGACCAAGGAAAGCCTTCTCTTTGATCCTATTACTGGATACTTCCAAACAATCAAGGAAAACTTCATAGGTTTTAAACCAAACTAAATAGCAATTAATGTTTTCTTTATTTTTTATCTTTTGGCCTCTTTTGCATTTAGAACAATACATGCTAATCTATAAAGCATCAGATTTTTGTTCAATAAAAACTTTCAGAGACACCTGTAGCAATGTTTTCTCAAAACTTTGTATTCTAATATCATGATGTGTATTAGACACGTATACATACAATTTTCTGAAAAGTATCATATATGACTCTTTTTCTTTAATCACTACATCGGGTACAGCAATAATCTCTTAACCAGCAAGTAACTAGATTCAAATGAAACAATTGAATACAGGGTCTTATTGATAATTTAGTTGGTGACAGATCTTTTTTGTGAATCACATGTTAGTTCTTGATATTAAAGTGTGAATGCAGAGTAATCAAACATCAAATGAGTTATGTCATTGGCAGAATTCTGCACAAGAGATTAAAAATAAGTAAAAATATTGAAACAAAAACTAGTAATTTTATTAGGTTTAGATTTTTAAAAGAAACTCATCCTGCATAAACAAAAAGAACAAAGTCCACCATGACATACTGTTTGCAACCAACATTATGTCAAATGACATGGCTTTGTCTTGTTGGGTTTCTGTGGGGTTACAGGTGTCTATCTTCGGATAACATCCACGAACCCAATATACACTAATTTGTGGCCTATTAAAAACTAATGCAAAGATAATTAGTACAAAGCTATATTTTACATGTACTTATGAAATTTTGACACCTTCAAAACAAAACTGCTTTCTATCAATCATCTGAGAGAAACCTTTCATCAGCATGGCTGGTGATAGCCTCCAGAAAAGTAAGTCCTTCTACCTTCTCAAGCTAAGTTTTTCCACTGACATCCAGTGGAAAGATTTATATCAAATCAATTGCTAGGTCTGCTGCTAGGAAAGATGGTTCACTGCTCACTGCCAGAATCTGACATATCTACAAGTATACTATTCTTCCATGCTTAGAATATTGTTGCAACATTCAGTCTGGTACTCTTGCTATATATTTAGGCATCCTTGATAAAATCCAAAGAAAGGATATGCAATGTTATTGGATCTGAACTGGCATATCAGCTTCAGTAAATTTCCCACCACCATAAGTTAGCCTCTCAATGCTTTTTCCTTAAATACTTTCATGGTACTTCTTCTGATGAAGTCTCCTCTATAGTACCAGGACACTATGAATTTAAGAACATTACTAGGCTGGTGGCAAGGTCTCATCATTTGACAATTAAAATGGTTAAGTCTAACCATAAGTTCTATGCTAACAGTTTTTGTTCTTGCAGTTCTCGCTTCCTTCTCTTCTTGCTTTCCAGTCAAGTTTGAATTTCAAAATCTTAACTGTAATGACAATCTTCTGTCTTAAATTCTGTTATTTCATTGTTCTTACTCCGTGATAACGTTTTTCTTATATTTTTTCACAGTCAGGAACCCATTACGTGTTAGTGGCTCTGTTGCTTTGCTTGGGGTGAAATGATTAAAAAATAAAAGAAGCATTTTCATACAATAAATATATTTTAACATAACCTCTTATCTTGCCAAGGCACTGTAATGAATACTAATCACATAGATCATTATAATTATACAGTAACAATTTTATATAACAAATTATACAGTAACAATTTTATATAACAAATTATACAGTAACAATTTTATATAACAAATTATACAGTAACAATTTTATATAATATAATAATTATGTTAGGCTGTGGATACAACCTCATATATATATAATGTTGAATGTTCAAAACTGTTTACTTGGTATTGTGGGGGATGACTTTTGTTCCACTATACAAACTCTTTCCCCACAGATGCAATATTACAAGCCTATCTCTACTCTATCACTATTTCCATGGCAATTGTTCAGATGAGCTCCAAGCTATTTCCACGAATTCAGACTTTTATAGCTTGGACTTTCCATGCTATGTCAGCAGAGTCAAATCATCCACATATCCTCCATATTCCAATTGCAGATACAAAGTTCCACAAACTCCTGTATGGATGCTTTCCAAAACACTAGAATCTTAACCTCTTCCAGTTATGGGTCAATCATTATCCATCCTTCTTAACATCATAATAATACATAGTCTTATATTCATATCACACATCTCATTCAGTAACCTTCTACCTTGAGTGTCTCTTGAGCCTTGTATTTAATAAACTTATGCACAATGACTTCAACTTGGCTCAACAAATCTTGCACAACAGATGTCGGACAACTGCATTTGATTTGTAAACCCGAGTAGAAGAGGTGAAATTATAATAGCATTTGGAGTAGTCTTCTTTCATCTACCCAAATTATAGAATGTCAACTGGTTTTCCAGTTTAAAACTCTGCCCTTCTTCAACATTACCCTAAAATTCTATCCTTTGCTTTTATCATTATTTCTTTCCATTTTTCAGTGAATTCTGTTGCATTCCACTATTGTCTTATTAAAAGCATAATATTTTTTACTCCTGTTGAATAGTTAATGTTCCTTGTTGCCAATATTGTAATATAACTTTGTAGTAAATCTCATGGATTCTCATTTGGTTAGTTTTAATAACCAACACTCATGAAGACTATCTAAGAATCATCTAACAACTCCATGTCTCTGTAGGATTCTTTTATATATTGCCCTACTAGCCTCCTTCCTTGACTTTTACTGGTACAATTCTTTGAGTAAGCTGAGAACCAACATATACAGAAAAATGAACATTAACAATACAATTAGTGAACCTTCTTTGTCACTTGAATTTATTAAAAATAAAAATTTTTACTCTTGTTACAAAATCTATCACAATGATAAAGGAAAAATACATTCTCTTGATCTGCTTATTGAACAATTTTAGGAAATATTAAGAATTCTTCACTAACTGAACATCAGATCCATTTTAAAGCACACGTTAAGAGGAATAGATAATATTTTTATCTTCAGTGTTTTGCTGTTCAGAATTTGAATGATCACTTCCACTTGGCTCAAATAGAACTTGATTTATATCTGGTCATATTATTGTAAATCCTTTTAATTATTTTTAACTTCTGGCTACTCAAATGAGATAAGTTTACCAGAAGCTGACATTAAGTGATATTTATTGACAACAGTGAATTATGAGAATTGATTTTTGGGAAAATTTCTTCCATCAAAGATTACTTTTACACAATATTTGAAAGAGTGAATTGATCCTTGAAAACACTTAGGAAAATAAACAGAAAATTACCTTCTTCAATGCAATATAAATAATAAAATCTCCAAAGTGATAGACAAAAATGAATAAAATTTGTAATATTAGTTCAAGTAGGTTAGAACTGACAAATATAACTATGATAGATAAATCCTCCACAACTTAGCCAAGTAGAGTCAAATAGAGGAGATAGTTGAGAAAGATTGTAATGCATAAATCTTTCTGAGGCAATAAAGCGACTAAGATACAAGGTGTTACTCAGTGTGAGAGAATGAGAAAAAATATTAATGAAAAAGAGCATTAAAAGAAGCAAAATAAATGATTGATATTGCATTTAAATTTTTGAAAACTGTTGAGTCTTGACTCAATGTTGAATCTCGCCTATTGTATGGAATAATAATGCAACACAAAATGTACTTAGAACAAGAATGTATTATAACAAGAAAGTGTACACAATAAGTACATATAGTATTTCTGTATATTTCTGGGAAGACGTTCCTGGAGAATGAGTTGACTAGTCGCAGTCGATCAGAGTCTCTAGTTGGATCTCGTGATTCCTTTCTTCCTCGTCTTCCGGTATCAACCATTATTTATATAGTTGATAGTCACCTATGCAGATTAGGTGGATCCTACACAACAAAAACAAAAGATGAATGTAAAGCAAAAAACCAGAAGATTTCCACTAAAGAAAAGTGTGCAAGAAGAAACTGTTTGTATAGAACTTATGGTTACATTTAACCATTCCAGCTGTAAAATGATGAGACCTTGCCACCAATCTAGTACTGTGCTTTAATTCCTAAAATCTAGGTGCCATAGAGGAAAGTACATTAGATCAATTACCATGAAAGTATTTGTAGAAAAGATACAAAGAGACTGTTATGGTGATGGGAAATTGACTGAAGCCAAGATGCCAGGTCACGATCAATAACAATACAAATTCTTCTTTGTATTTTATCAAGAATTTCTAAATACATGACAGAAGCATCAAACCAGATGTATCATTAATATTAAATGCTGAGATGAATGGTAAACTTATAAATGTGTAAGACGGATTCTATCAAGAAAAATGTCTAGTACGACATGGTGAACCAGTGTTCCTAGCAGCAGACTTAGCGATTGATTAAATATAATCTTTCCCCCTTCATGTCAGTGGAAAACATTAGATCTGGGAAGAACTGCATACCTTTCTATCAGCTTTGAAACAAGAGTTTCTGAAATTTGTAGAAAATATAAAACTCTCAACCAAATAAGTATGTCAATGTTAAGCTTTGTTGACTGTATCTGTTGTCTATCAATAGTCACCCATCCAAGTACTTACCAGATTTGATACTGCTTAACTTGGAATAAATAAGTTATAATTTTTTTTTTTTTGTATTTTTCCATTGATTCATTGGCAAGAAGATAAGTGATAATAAATTTATTCCTCTTTTACACACCATACTCTTTCTGGACGTGGGTGATCCTGGCTCTCCACAGTTTCCATTTTGTTAAGTAGATTTTCATGTTTTATTATCTCACTTTGTACCTGTTATGCCATCCATTCATACAAACTCATTAAGTAGGTTACTTGCCATTTCTCCTCTGCCTTCCGTATGTCCTGTGAGTTAAATTCTCCAGGCCTTCTATCCTCATGAGACATGCCAAAAATTTCGACTGTCTCTATCTCCTTGTAATTATCAGTTTTCTTCTACCTAATTTCTTCAAAATGCTCTCGTTGCTGATATTCTTGTCTATATTGTAGTTGTATAAAATATGTTCCCACATTTCTATTATATCAACAGAAAGCAAAATAAAAAACTCCTGTTTAGGAAGTGTTATGTGTCCTTACCTATAACTACAGAATGAACTCTTCCTAACACTATGTATACTACGCCTCTCAAGAGAGACAAATCGAGTCAAGCCGATAGTAGTTCACTCCAAACCAGGCTGACAGTCATACTAACACCTTCCACATCTTGTATTATTATTCCGTGTAATATATCTTCGTTATTTATACTCTTGTGTTTGTGTTGTTCTTCCTTGGTCCTAACCTGGACCATAACAGGGGGAGAGTCTTGTAATGATACAGAAGGCACTTATCTGCCTTTGATGGAGATAAGTCACATGGGTCACATGATGGCTACTTTGTGACCTCACTCCATACAGTGGCCTAAGTGGAAGTTATTTTTCAGTTCGTGGACAGCAACCAAACGAGAAGGTTGCTTTCTTCTTGCCTGGTCCAAATTGTCCAGGCTGAGGCTAAATCTGCCTCCCCCAGCAGCTTACAAGCACATGATGCTGTTTCCCTTTCGGACATAGATGAATCCTGTCTGTTTAAATCTGGAGTCGTAAAAATGGTTTTCCATGTCAGAAGTCTCTCCAAATTACATATATGACCTTTCCATTTTGTTCCTCCTTAGACTTCACTTTGCTCTGTAGATATTTGTGATATATTGTTCTCTATGCAGGACACTTGAATATATGTATAGTTTTGTCTATGTTGTAGTATATAAAAGTATCTGTGAGAAAAACAGATGTTTGTCATTCTTTTTCCTTTCAGCCAATCTGTTTTGTCCCACCTGTGAAAAAGTGTTGTTATATCACGGATATAACAATGCCCATAATGGGTGTTGTTACATCACGGATATAACAATGCCCATAATGGGTGTTGTTACATCACGGATATAACAATGCCCATAATGGGAGAAACACAAATGAGAGAATAAATCTTTCTCCCAAGCACTCTCATGCCCATGGTATTTACAGTAAAATTAAATTTATTACTAAAAACATAACATAAAGTATGAATAAATAATTGATAATTTTCCCTTCGTTATATAAAAGTTTCAATGAACAGTTAGGTTAGTGGTAAGGTTTCCTCATTTTACAGTGGAAATGGCTAGTTCTAACTATAAGATTTATGCACTTCTCACTTGTGGAACTCTATTCTGGCTTCTTGCTTTCCAGTCAAGTTTTTTTCCTTGTTGCCTATATGTACCATCCATAGTATTCTCAGCATCCATTTTAGAAATTCCCCTGATGTAAGATAGTTTGGAATTCAGTGTAGCTTGTCTTTTTTGTGTAGTGCAAGTTAATAGCAAAATAAAATACTTAACATCAGTGTTTGCCAAATTCTAACAGTTAAATGAGGTTTGAAAAAGAGAATAGCAATGATAATATGGTAAATGTATTTCATTCTCATTCTTATTGATTTTATCTGAAAAAATTTCTCTATAAAATTTTCTATTAATAAATTCATATATGAAGAACTCATTTGCAAATATATTAAATTTCCTTAAGAAACTGCACAAGACATTGCAAACAACTTAGATGAAAAGAAATTGACTAAAATTTCCTAAGTTCTGAGGTCACAGTCATAAAAGGAAATTTGATCACCAACATATTTTGAGTTCAGAAATAAAATTTTGAATATGGATGTACTGGAGAAAAATTTTGTCCTATCTAATGAATTCTTCATCTATGGATGGCCAAGGGGATCAATCTGGTATCTATCCATCAATGGTCAGTGTTACAAGCTTGGACAGGAGCTCCTGAGACCATTAGTTGCCCATATGTCAAGTTTCTCCCCTTAGCATTGCTGGTAGAGTTCAAAAGAAAAGATAAAACAGGAGTTGGAGAGACAATATGCCATCCATCCATTCAATTTTTGGTCCCAATTCCAAATTTATATACAGTTTATCACTTAGCCTTTTCTTTATCTGAAGATACCGACAAGGCAGTGATGGTTTTAATTCAGTTTGGTTTCTCCTAAAATGGCTGCCACCCAAAGCAAGACAGCATAGTCTGCTCTGCGATTTAATTCATAGCTGGACAAATTGCATTTTGTGTGTGTGTATACAGTGGGTAGCAAAAGTATTTAACACATTAGTTTTTCCTACATCTCAATAAATAACAGATCAATTTCAGCAAAACTTATAGGAAATATTTAAACGTACATTGTCGATCAAAACATAGAAGGAAAATTTAAAACCACTGTTTTGAGAAACATTTATTAACAATAAATAAAATAACCCATATGCAAAAGTATATAAATAAAATAACCCATATGCAAAAGTATTTAACACACTTTACTAATATTTAGTACAGTAGCCTCTGTTCTGCTTCACAGCCTCCAGTCGTTTCCCGTAGTCTTCAACTAGTTTCTTGCAGGTACTTGTTGATATTTTGACCCATTCTTCTTCACAAATTTTCTTCAATTTGTTTAAAGTCAATGGATTTCTTTTATGAACTCGTAACTTCAATAGTTTCCACAAATTTTCGATTGGATTTAAATCCGGTGACTGGCTTGGCCATTCCAGGACATTAATGTCATTATTATTAAACCAATTCTTAGTTGTTTTAGCAGTATGCTTCGGGTCATTGTCTTGCTGAAATACAAAATCACGACCATGTCCCAAAGATGTGGCACTGTTCAAGAGTTGAGTTGACAAAATTTGAGTGTATTTTGCAGCATTCATTGTTCCTTCGATGATTTTCATTTTTCCTACTCCATTTGAGGAAAAACAACCCCACATCCTAATATTCCCACCCCCATGTTTGACTGTAGGGATGGCATTTGCTGGCTCGTATTCCACTCCTTTTGTCCTCCATACATGAGTGCGCATGTTTCGTCCGTAAAGCTCAATTTTCATTTCGTCTGACCAAATTACTTTCTCCCAGAAATCATTAGATTCAATTTCATATTTCTTTACAAAATTCAAACGGGCTTGTACATGTTGGCGTTTCAGTAATGGAGTCTTTCTCGTTGATCTTGAAGTGAGACTTGCACGATTTAGTGATCTTTTAATTGTATCTTTACTAACTTCAATTCCAGCATTTTTCAAATCATTCTGAATTTCTCAACGAGTTGAAAATGGATTTTTCTTCACAGTACAGGAAATGTATCGCTCATTAGCCTCATTTAAGATACAGGGACGACCACTCCTTTGAATGTTTTCAATAGTATCGAATTTTTTCCATTTTTGAACAACAGTACCAACTGTACTCACAAGCAAATTCAAATCTTGAGCGATTTTTCTATTTCCCTTACCATCTTTGTGATTCTTTATGATCTTCTTGTGCATGTTGTTCGACAATTCTTTTGTTTTCATCATTTTCTTGCAGTAGTGGCAACAGAATAGCTGCAGTGTCTCAGAGCTGTTATCTAATAGCCAGTTGAGTGTCATGCAGTGTTGTCATTGGTTGACATATCGCATCATATCAATATGGGTAGGAATCATGATGACACGTCTCTTCTAGCATAATATTTGCATTGGTGTTAAATACTTTTGCATATGGGTTATTTTATTTATTGTTAATAAATGTTTCTCAAAACAGTGGTTTTAAATTTTCCTTCTATGTTTTGATCGACAAGGTTTGTTTAAATATTTCCTATAAGTTTCGTTGAAATTGATCTGTTATTTTTTGAGATGTGTAAGAAAAACCAATGTGTTAAATACTTTTGCTACCCAGTATATATATATATATATATATATATAAATTTTGGTGAATAATTTTTGTAGATAAGTATCCAGTAGATTTTCATATATAATATAAATACAATGTCAAATTGATACCTCACTTGAAGAGTTAACTGTACTTTGTTTTTATTTACAAATGTCAAGTTTGAAACTCTTATGTCATTGAGAACTATTTATTTGCAATGTCCTTTTTTCCAATTTATAATAGTTTTCAGTTATCAATGACATTAGTGCAGTCTAAACTTGATGTTTATAAGTAAAAACAAAGAACAAATAACTCCTAAACAAGTCTAGGATCTATTTGACACTGTATATAGATTATGAACAGAACTGGCACACCTCAAGCAAGGCAATAAAACCACTAAGATACAAGGGGTTACTGAGCATTAGAGAATATGAGGGAAAAAAACAATATTAAGGAAAAAGAACAAGATAGCCAAGAAGCGGGGAGTGAGTTGCACAAGTGAGAAATGCAATAGAATAAACAGCATAGAACTTAGTTATATCTAGCCATGTTAACTGTAAAATCAAGTACCAATCAAGTATTGCACTTAGATTCATAAAGTCTAGGTAGCATAGAGAAAAGCTCATCAGAACAATTACCATGAAAGAATTTATAGAAAAGGAACAGGGAAGCTACGTTATGGTGGTGGGAAAGTATCTGAAGCTGAGATGTCAGGTTAGAACAAATAATATTGCAGATTCTTTGAATTTTACCAAGAATCTCTAAATATAAAGCAAGAGCACTAAACAAAGATTTGTTAAAAAAAAAAAAAGCTTCCCTGTTAAAAAAATAAAAAAAGCTTCCCTGTTCTGAAAGGACCAGTTAGTTTAAGTAGTGCTAATTATTCTAAATTTAAAAATGTATTATAGATTCATGATTGATGTTGACATTCTTACAGTTGGAACCGGTATTAATCTTCATGTAGTGTTGATAGTTTTTTTGGTCAAGGTGTATGCTGGGATGCAAGAATCTTAATTCGATGTAATTCAGGGATTGTAGAAAGTGTTGCCATTCATAAGAAAATGCTGAAGGCAGCTGTGGAAGTAATTTGAATGTTATCAAAGCTTGCAAAGATGCTGCTTCTTTCTACAATTCTTACCTGTTTGGATTGTCACCAAGTTGCTTGGATAATAAGAGAAGCATGGTCACTCCGAATTCCTGAAGAAGATTGTCCCTCTTAAAATACTCGCTCTCTTTTTCTCTCATACAAACACACTACATTCTTTTCTCTGTCTTTGAAAGTAACAAGTGAAAGAACATAGAAAACTCTCTGGTAGTGAGAAGATCTATTAAAGCTTATGCCTAACCTGAGGATAAGAGTATTGAGATATATATATATATATATATATATATATATATATATATATATATTCACACACATTGCAAGAAAGAAGTTTTTCTTTGTAAACATAATTACACTGTTGCACTGCAGATGCATGTATAAATGATGGAAAGAATAGGATTCTCTGCATTCCATCTGTAGTTGTTTGTATGCATGTGAGCGTGCATGTTGATATAATGTATGACAAAACATGTTATGTTGTTCATGCACAACATATATATATATATATATAGATAAATACAACCTATAATTTCAAGGACTGATTCTTATGAGACACACACTTACAACCACACCTGTCAATCTTTATATATTAGAGACCAAAGTTCACTTAAGAATTAAACCAATAGAGATGATTTGTTTATTGTGCTGAAATCTTGGTAGAATCAGCTGAATTTTTGGGAAAAACTGATAATGGAGAAATTGTGCACATATATTCAGTTGTCCTTTGCCAAGCTTGGCTATCAGCCAAGGCAAGAGAGCTCAGTCTCCCTTGCTGTTTAAACCATGCTGATAACTGCCTGCACATTCTGTATATGCATCCTCTTTGTGAAATAATTGGCTATTTTTAAATGCAATTAACAAAATTCTTAAAGAACAATCGGAAGAGTGCGGGAAAAGAATAGGGCTAAACACAAAAGGGATACAGTGAAGTGACTATAGTATTCTTACTTCAAGCCAAGAAAGAAAAGGAATGTCAGTATAAGTGTGAGAATTCTCCATTTTTATTGGTTAGGAAGAAGCCCAGCATTCATCTGTAAGATGTGTCTATATTTGTGTAAGGGATGTTATAAGAATTTATTCCAAGCAGATCTTAACAAACACTGTATTGTGCACACACACAAGTTTCTGAAAGTATTTTTGATACCCACTATATATGTGTGTGTGTGTGTCTCTCTCTCTCTCTCTCTCACTCTCTTTATATACACACACTATATATATATATATTGAAACTGTTAGATGTAGATGTCGCTTCTACTCCAATAGCTTCATGTCTCGCACATCTCGCCTGTGGAACTCCCTTCCTTATTCCTGTTTCCCTGACAAA
This sequence comes from Acanthosepion esculentum, assembly GCA_964036315.1. Classification (NCBI taxonomy): domain Eukaryota; kingdom Metazoa; phylum Mollusca; class Cephalopoda; order Sepiida; family Sepiidae; genus Acanthosepion; species Acanthosepion esculentum. The sequence continues at coordinate 103,126,952 of OZ038480.1, read as the reverse complement.
TACAAACCTGCAACTATTTAAGTGTAACCTCAATCGACATCTCCAGTTGCCTTGATCTATCCACTTCCCTTCTCCACATCATTTCACCTTTCATTCCTATCTGCTCTTGCTCCAAATCTTCTGTAACCCCATTGCCTTGATCAATCCACTATCTTTCTCCACATCCTCTCCTTTACCACTCCTATCTGCTCTTCCTCCAACCCTTCTGTAACCCCTTGCGTGCTAGTGGCTTCCAGCCTTGCTTGGGGTGATAAGCTTAAAAAAAAAAAAAAAAAAAATTATATATATATATATATATAATGTCTCTCTCACTCTCTTTACACACACACACACACACACACACACACACACACACACACACTATATATATATATATATATATATATATATATATATATATATATATATGTGTGTGTGTTTTTATTTCCTGTCATATTGCAAATAATGAAAGTATAGATTGAAATTATCTCAACGTTTACTAATACAAAAGCTGAATTTTGAAGTTTTCTCTAAACCGTAAACTACCATTATTCTTGAAGTTCTGTCACACATCAATGTCTCTGAATATTGATGAAAGATGATATTATTGTACATATATTGTCTAAAAATAAGGCACTGAAACTTGAAAGCAATTCTGGTTAAGTTTGAAAAACATCTGAATTTCTCTGAGAAAGTTACTGAAGGATAAGTTGAAGAAAGTAAAGAAACTTTAAAACACTGGAGTTCACATTCTTGTGGGGAAAGTGCCAGAAAAAGGAATAGTGTAATGCCTAATCACTCATGTAAATCAGAAATATTTCTAAACTGCAAAATTGCCTTTTCGGCCAATTCTTATAATGTGGAAAGTTTGCTTGATTCTGACATTTTTTTGCATCTTGTAAGCAGAAATTTTTGGAACTTTTCCAAAATAATTTATCTGGAGAAAACAAAAGTCTTTTTCTGTGTTTCTTCCAGATATGGGTTAGTCCTAGCTCTCCACAATTTTGTATCCTTCATAAGTCATAGCAATGTTTGTATGCTTACTCTCCTACACACTCCCTGCTCTTACACACGTTTACACAAGCACATTAGTTGATGTTTCCCCCTATTCCTCTTGCATTCAATATGCCCTGTGAGTGTAAAATTCTCCAATCCCTCTTTCCCTATTGTGTACCAGAAATTTCAACTGTTCTTGATTCTAAGTATAAGCATCAATTTTGTTTCCATTTTCCTTAAAACGTCATTTTTTGTTCACATGCTGCATCCTTGGTATTCTCAGTATCCTTCTTTAGGACCACATCTCTGAGGAATTTTACAAAATTCTCTGCCATATTGGAGCATTAATATTATCTTGTAGTTCACTAATCTTTTCTTTGTTTCTAATGAAATTTTCCTTCAGATTTCTAAGTCACATTATCCATTGTCTGTTAAAACCATTTCCAGAAAGCTACTGTGCTTGCTTTATTTTCATATCTTCAGTTCATAAATCAAATGTTGGGTTATTCTTTTTTGCTGATGACTATACATTCAGTCTCCTTAGAATTTAAAGTTATTCCTTTCTTCTAGATTTTCTTTAATACTTTGTCCAGGGGATCATAAAGTTTTCTTTCCATTTTTGCCATCAATACAAATAATTTGATTTTTATTGTCCACAGAATAACATTACTTTTTTTTTTATTTATTTATTTATTTTTTTTTTGAATCATATAAGTATTAAACAAGATAAGTTAAACCTTCCCTCTTTCTCCATATTCTCCTTCATTTTTCTCTTCTCTCTTATTATCATTATTATTATTTATTTATTTTTTAACAAAATTTCTCTGAAATGCACTAATTGCAATACCATTAATTTCAATCCAACTGAAAACTTTGGTTTAGCCGAGGCGGTCACTATGAGAATAGGTTTGTTTACTTGTTGATCTCCCTCCACATTTTCTTTACAATGTCTTACAATAATAAAAGATATACCAACCTTGATATGAAATGATACAACTTTGGCAGAGATATCTTGTGATAGATATATTTAATCTCTTTTTACATGTGACTCAGGCAATAATTTATAGTCCAATAGTGAATGAGTAATTTGGCTTTGTGAATCCAATGATTCCACAGATGCAGAAATCCCAGAGACTGATCTAGATATATCTGAGATTCCTTGGGAAATAGCTCATTGATGCACAAGGTGGAGATTGTTCCATTATGGCGAAGGAGGAGGATCAAGAGACACACCCCAGGCTGTTACATTTGTGATCATATGACCAGTATGGGAGTGTGGTGAAGAAAATGGTGACCTACCTTGTCAAAACAAGTAACATACCATGTGTGTTATCTGATGGTGAAAAAGAGATTTCATGTGATTTTTCTCTTTACATGTGGAATGTCATGCAAATTTTTTGTTCCACTTCAACCAATCACTGACCAACCAATTTGCATATAAGCTGAGTGCCTTGAGGGATGATGCAATTTTCTTTGATTTCTTTTTTCTCTGCAGTGTATGAAAGACGTTTTTTTTTTTTTGGGGGGTTTTTTTTGTCATATAGATTTGCAACCTATCAACTATGCATTTCCAACTTTCAACCTGTAGATTTTTTCTCAACATTGAAAGCTCTTAAGTTACAATGTACTTGCATTCCTTTTCATATGTATTTATGCAGAATGAATGAAAAAATGGCTCTTAATATTATTCAAGTATTATTATTATTATTGCTTTCCAATTGTGCAAACTAAATTCGCACATCAAACAGCATGAACTAAAAAACTATCTTTCTCATTTGTACAGAAATGGTTCATGTGATAATCTCACAAACCATTACTTGTAAGATAGTTCTTCTGTGGGATTCACTGTAAACATGCAAATTACCTGAAGGGTTTGTATTCTTTTCAGCTTTATTTTGAAAGACTCTTAAACAATTTTCACTAATTACATTGTTGGGAGTGTAGTCCTCATCTTTGTCAAAAAGTGTTCTTTATTGTCGTAATGTTCTGTACTATGTCACCAGCCACTCCCTGGTGGTCATGAGCCTTTCCTTCACAGATCAGGGATTAATAAATTTAGTTGTTAACTATTCATATAGATCTGCTTTGAATGGGAGTCATAACCTTTAGGGATTCATATAGTTTATTCAAAATTGCTTCACATATACCAGACCATGATAGATAAAAATACTCTGAAGTACCAAATCTTGTCTTTTGCAGAGTAAATGAAATGTTGTAGGACAATTTCTATTTGATGACTTCTTTTAACTGTTGTCTCCTTCAGACGTGTGTGAGCATGACATCCCACAGCGTGCTCTTCTTTGTTGTTCTTAGCAATTAACGTTGCGTCTGTTTGTTTTGTGAGCACATGGAATCAGAAATTTCATTGGAAACAAAGACCAAAATGCTCAGCTGTTATATCAGTCTGTCAATGTGAGAGTGAATGCTGGATAATTTCTTTACAGATGGAGAAGAGACTTGAGGCAACAAAGTGGTTCTACTGTAGGATGCTCTGAATATCATGGGCAAAAATGTGAGCAACAAGGAAGTTTTAAGGAAAATGGAAATGGTCACTTGTGCTTAACATCAGAAAAAAAACAGTTGAAATTTTTGGAAGACATAATGAGGAAAGGGTTTGGAAAGTCTGACATTCAGAGGACATATTGAAGTCGTGAGTGATAGAGAAATAGAGTAATTTAGCTAATAAGTTTGTGTAAACACTGCCAGAACATGGGCTTGAAGGAATATTAAGTAAACATTGTTTAGAGCTACAAAGATATGGCAAGCTAAGATTGCCCATGTTGTGAAAGGACAAAGCATAAAGCATCAGTACTTGTTTAAATTCAGTATTGTTCCAATATAATAATCATAATTTAATGTTGCCAGAAGTTCATCAAAATGAGGCATAAAGGGTAGAATAACATTTTAAAATTGAATCTTGATGATTTTCATTAATGTACAAATCAAATAAATTGGTTATTTGCATTGAAAAAAAGAAAACCTTTCATCTTATTCTTTTGACACTGCTTCATGAGAAGTTAGTTGCCTTGAGGGAGCCTTTTTTAATTCGTCCACATTGAGGAAATTCTAAAGATTTTCTTTTTACTATGATCTTCTTTGACACAATCAGTATCACAAATTAAACCCTCAAGTATTTCTGTAGCAATTATGGATTAAATCTTTCCATTGTGGTAACTGCTTCAAACCAATCAATTGATTATCATGATAATTCCCTCTATAAAAAAACAAAAAATGTTTATAAAAATGCAAATGCATCTGTAAAAGCATGTTTGTTGTTTGGCCATTAAATTTGAATTAAGTTGAAATATTCAATGTGCTCTTGTGAATACAAATATTTGAAGTTAGAATCTCATTTGCTACAAGTGTTTTATTATCATCTAAATCCTAATTATGAAAACTAATGACCAAAATTGAATTTATTATACAACATACACAAACATTAGGTTTTGTTTTCTCTGGACCCATATCTACATTTTCCACATGCATGTAAATCAGATCAATTGCTTACATACTCCATGTGTGTAAAATACACAAAAGGGATATAGTCAAGTGTTTGTAGCATTCTGAGTGCAAGACAAGAAAAAACAACAATTTGGCAGATGTGACAGAGAAATTGGCCATTTTATTGGTTAGGAAATAATCAAGTCATGCCTCTGTATGATTTGCCTATAAATTTGAGGAGGAGGAGGAGGAGTACATTTTTAGCAATCATTTCTAGCAGACCAAAACAGATATCTGCTTTGTAGCATTAAAAATGTATCTATGAGGGAACACTTATCCTGACCAATTTCCCAAAGTTTGAAGAAATAATCAGATACCATAATTTGTTTTGGAATGTGCTTCTGAATGACCCACAACTATTCAGTGCATCCACATAATTTTAATTTCTGAAGGAGAAAGTGATGTTCAGATGTTTGATGGTACCTGGGGCCAACTCCTTGATTGTATGCTCCTAAGTAGTGGGGCCTATAGGGCCTAGTACTAGTACTAGATGAGAAAGGAAGACATTTTAAATATGTAAAAACAGATGAAACATGAAATAAACAATTTATTCAGATTAAATATAAACTAAATTTTAATTTTGCTCTTTGATTGGATGCCCACCTGACATGAATACCTGGGGCCATCATTCTGCATGCTGCTGAAGAGTTGGTGCTTCCAATGCTGCTAAAATGTCTACTCCTTTTGAGTATAATTTCTTAAAACCAATAATTATGCAACTGGCTATTCTAAAAATCTTCATTGGCTCAATGCATGTTTTGTAGCACCAAATTAGCTGATCCAAGATGTATATGCATGTAGCTCTTTTGAAAACTTTCACATATTGGTTTGGGTCAGGATCTCTGCTTTCTTGTGTTTTAAAGCATTAACAGCTATTAATGATTATCCACTTCTGGGCTTCAAAAGACATGTCACCAGCTTTGAATGATTCATCCAGTTTGCAATAATAGGGTCAGATATTGTTTTAGTTCCTTCCACCTTCAGATGTCTGTGAGCGACTTTAGCAGTTTTGAGGTCTTGTTAAAAATTTAAAATTGCAAGAATGACAATTGTAATATCTGAAAAAAAAGCTACACATATTAATAATAGATAAATGGAAAATTCTGTCAATCTATCCATGTGCCTGAAACACTTCTAACTCAGGCCACTTACTCGACATAGACATATCATGCCTTTTTGGAATCAGGATGATCCTGAGATTGAAAATCTGTGTTTATTTGGTGCTTGACAATCCAGTATTGATATTTGTATCTGTATGAATGAACAGTTAAATATTCAAATGTTAAAATAAAATAAAAATTAGTTATTTTAAAAGTTTTTAATTTATATTGAGTTTAAAGTAACACAAAAACTTTGAAGTTAAAAATTTTTGTTTTTAAATTCAATTTAAAATTTCTCCAAAACAGTGAGTTGAGGATATCAATTTTATTTCTTCAAAATTCCAAGGAATCAGAGTTAAAGTGAGAGGTTTTGTGATGTGGGGTTTTGCAGTTTTGCAGAGTTTGTGATTTGATGAACTCAACTCAGTTGAAGTTCCAGTTTGAAGAACTCAGTTTTTGGCTCGAAGTGGAATTTCAGCCCAGATTTGTCTTTTGGCTGGAACTGGTTTTGTATCCTAAATCAGAGTTAAATTGAGATTTTGAAGTTCTGTGGAGTAAATTGAGGAATTCAAAATTATCATTGCTATTTTAAGCTGGAGCGGAGGTCCCTTTAGTTTTGTGCCAAAGGCCCAATTAGCACTCCACAGGAGCTTGCTTAAAAGTCTGCATAGATTGAATCTTTTAAGCTGGTTAATAATATAATAAAATCCTATAATCTTTTCAGATGTGTATATAAAATAAGATTTTAAACAAAGTTCGGAAAAAGTAAATTACAATATTCTCAATACTTCTCATTTGGAAAAATGGACAGCTGATTCTATCATTCCAAAAAGTACCTTATTCCTTCTGTCATGTTTTATCTTTGAAAGATCCAGATTAGACCAAAAATGAAATATCTATGACGGAGCTGCTCAAATTTCAATTTCCAGACTCGATAGTGTGGAGAGACTTATTCTCCACTCTGAGGCCTCTTTTCTGTAGATATAAAATTGCAAGGCTGTTGCTTCTCTATCAATGTTTCTATAGCAAATGTTCAGATGAGCTCCATTCTTTTGTTTTACTATTTCAGACCATTACATCATGCATTGCTCCAGCCACAGTTTTTTTAATTTCTTCCATATGCTAGATGTAATTTTTTGTAACACCTTTGCTAGTCTATTACTATTTCCATGGCAAATGTTCAGATGAGATCCATTCTTTTGCCCTAGTTGAAACCATTACACCTAGGACATGCAATGTTCCTACCACAGATTTGTTTCTCCTCCATTTCCTACATGTAATTTCATGTAGACAGCTTTTTCCCCAATAACTGACACTTTTTCAAACTTCCATGTGGTTGCTTCGCTGACGAACTTTCTTTTCTATAAATATTTTCATGGCAATTGTTCTAATGAGCTTTCTTACTTGGTACCTTACCATATGAATTTAAGCAGACTACTAGATTGGCAACTATGTCTCATTGTTTTCATGTCGAAATAGCTCGATGGAACCATGAGTTTTATCCTAATATTTTTCTCTTGCATTTTTCGCCTGCAAAACGGTCTTTTAATTTCTAGCTTCCTTCCACCTATAATCTTCAAAAATTTAAATGCAGTGTCAATCACTATTTTCTGTCTTCCTTAATTCTGTTCTTTTATTGTCCTTTCTTCTCACTAACATTTTCTCATCTTTTACTTTCAGTAATCCCTTGTCTCTTAGTGGCTTTACCACCTTGATTGGACTGAAATGATAAAAAAAATTTAAAAAATTCAACAGTCAATTGTTATCTATCCTCTGTTCCCTCATAATCTTCTCTTCCTATCACCTCTTTTTCTGTATCCTTCACCTTATTCATCATAATCATTTTGACAGTAACACTCAATGGCTCTCGAGCCTTGTATAGTGGTAACTTTTAGTATTTAAAAGAGAATATCTCTCCTACAGACAATAACTGAAAATGAATTGTTTGATTGCTGTAATACTAACAATCATTTACTCCAGACAGTGACAGACATTTTTCTCATAGGAACTCTATTTGGTTGATTCTATTAATATTTAAGAGCTTCTCAAACTTAAATCTGATATGATTAGCTTTTTAATTTTAAAATTCTCAAAATGATAATGGGTTTCCTAAGTTATTGCGATAATCTGAAAATGCCACAACTTTTGATAGAATTTGTCAAAGGATATTCTATGAATGCCTGCAGTCATTACCTAATGTTAACATGTAGCATTTTAAAATAATGGTTATGACATGTAGATATTAGCTTAGTATAGTTTCCTTTACCAATAATGATTCTAAGATATTTTTTGTTGCAAAATCTTGTCAGGAGATGCTTAAGCAAAATAAAAAAAAAATTAAAAAATTGAGATCACATTTGTTTTGTAATAGAAACCATTGACAGGCAATATTTTTGGGAGTAGATGGCGCTAATTATATCAGCCATAAATAAAACGAGAAATTAATTGAGTGAAATTATTTTAAAAAAACTTTGTAAGAAGGATGAATTCTTAATGGATGTGTTCCAATGGCCGGCTTTATTTTTAATATGGCAGAAAAAATTACTTTCCTCATATCTGCTATTTTAGCATCCTATCTCTTCTCTCATATATTATTTTTTTTTTTAAATATTAAGAGTGGAGGAAAGATATATGACAAAATGGAAAGTTTTCATGTAAATTTTGTCTCTTAGGAACTCACTGGACTGTTCATTTATGTTGTTGCAACTACACATGCACACAAGCAGATCACAATTTTAACATAAATAATGCTAAAAAAAGATAATAATTCACTAAAATGAAAATGTTAAAGTGCTTTAATTACTAGTTCATCCACAGTAAATTTGCATTCATGTTCTTGTTTCATCATTCTTGGCAGATTTTCTGTTATCGCAATGTGAGATAGTTAATGACCATGATGATGGAAACGGAAAGAAAAAGAATTTAAATGAAAGTGGCTATATTATAAACCCAAAACACATTTAAAATATTTTCTAAATTCAATATCCCTAGTGTCTCTTGTTGATGCCCTTGTATAATCACATCAACACAAAGAGACCTAGTTCGATGAAATCCTAAGCAATGAAATGCATCACACATAAACTTTTTCGACTTGGTCATACGTACATATATATATATATATATATATATACACACACACACGCGCGCTTTACATGTAAATGGGAAATTATGCCCCAAGGATGAAAATTTGAAATTTTCAAAAGTACTTGGCCCAGCAGCATCATATATATATATATATATATATATATATATATATATATATATATATATATGTGTGTGTGTGAATAAGAGTTCATTTATATTAATTTTCCTAATCATTGCAAAAGTATGTGCCCAATTAGAAAATTAAAATCAATAAACATTGGGTAAAAACTTTCGCAATGATCTGCTATGATACAACTCTCTTCAGATCTAACCAATCGCATATATTTTGATATAAATGCATGTATCTGTCTCCCTTATTATCTCATTGGCAAAACAGGACTTAGGAGATATAGCAAAAAGACAAAGTTTACTAATAACTACAAAGGACAGGAAATTGTGGAGGACCATGATTGCCCACATCCTGAAGGGACACCACACATAATTGAAGAAAGATAACCCATGAGTAACACTCTGACAAAGTATCTTCTCGTATGAAAATGCATTCAAACAGAAGTGTCTGAATACCTATATTCAGAAAAATTGTACCCTTTGACATTCATTGATGATTACTGGACATTTTTAAGATCAAATAGTGGATGTGAGCACAGTTAGGTGGTGAGTAATGCATTTCAGTAAGAGCGTATATGAAAAGTTAGTTGCCAGCACTGTTTTTATGAGTATCGAATGCAGTATCTTGTCCATTTCTGCATAGCCAATGTTGGTGACTCTACTTTAACATGTGGTCTTCAGTGTGAGTATGGGATTGTGTTGCCAGCCCAACTATATAAAATATATAAGCTACAAGAAATTTAGGGAATTTGACAGTGAAAAGGATTAATTATATCTATTCAAACTGCTAGGAAAACTAGACTGATTCCTTAAAAATGTTAGTATAATCTAAAACTTACACTGCGAGCAAACTGCTTACATACATGAAAAATAGAAAGGGCATGAAACGAGGATGTATCTTCTCTCCAGATTTATTAAACCTCTACAATGAATCTATTCTAAAGAAACTGAAGATCCTACCAGGTTTGTCAACAATAAAAGATATACAGATGACAGTGTTGATGGCTAACACAGAAAGAAAACAACAGGACCTCCTAAACAAGGAGATAGAAGAAACTGGGGAAAAAAGGACTAAACATTAATTGCAAAACAGAAAGCCCAAGATACAAGTTATGAATTAGAGATACGAATATCAAGCAAGTGTGGAGGTTTAAATATCTAGAAAGTGTTTTAACAGTGGATGGGGGATGCAACACTGAGATCCAAACATTTACTGGATTAGTGAAATAAATATTCCAAAAATTTAAACAATCTCTCTACAACATCTTGTTTTCTGTAGCTCTTGGTAATGTTTGTCATTTTGCAATCTCTCCCAACTCCTGTTCTGCCAAACATTTACACAAGCTCATTAGATAGGTTATGCAATACTTTCCTCTGTCCATTTTGCTTTCAATATGTCCTGTGTGTGTCATATTTTCTAAGCTCTCTTTCTTCATGTACCCTAAAAATTTAACTATCTCTTTCTGATGATGTAAGTGTCCTTTTTGTTTTTCATTTTCTCTACAGTTTTGTTGATGTTCACATGTTTATTCCATGTTATTCTCAGCATCCTTCTGCAGAACCACAAGTCCCTTCACCATCTGTGATGAGATTATTCAAAATTCACTGTTATAAAGGAGGGCCAATAATACATAACAGTTCATTATTCTTTTCTTTCTTTCTACTGAAACCTTTTTATTTCTTAATAGCCTTCCAAAAGATCTTTATCTTTTGGAAGGCTTTTTTTTGCTATGCCAATACGCTTTCAGATTTCAATGTTAGATTTTCCATCATCTGTTAAAACACTTCTCAGATACTTAAATTATTTTATTTGTTTGATTTTGTTATCTCCAATTTGTATTTTGTATGTTGGGCTGTTCCTTTTGCTAACAACTATGCATTCTATCTTCTTGCTTACCTTCACTACTCTCTGTAAGAGTTCTTGTAATTTCCTTTATGTGTCTGCTATCAACACCATATCATCTGCACATCTTATGTTGAGAGGGTGGCCACCAATAATGGATCCTGGTAGGACTCAGTGGAAAGTTTGAATAAGTCTGGTGAGAAGACACATCCTTGTCTTACATCCCTTTCTAATTTTGTGTAAAAACAGTTTCAATTAGTAACCAAACAGTGCATTTATTTAAAAATATTTACATAGATACTAAGACCATTTCAGTCTGCTTTACATCTGCTTGTGTCAATGATAAACATTAGGAAAACATTCTTGTGGTCAGTGTAGTATAAACCTTCTTCATGCTCGATGTAGCCATCATTGTCCACAGAATTATCTTTCCCTCCTAATTAAAAAAAGATTTTATTTACATTGTGTGCATGATTCAGTCTGTGCTTCCAGTGTGTGCTTGAGTCAGCATTTTCTTAATGACCTTGCCATAATGTCTTCTAGCATGCTGTGCCAGGCTTCCGATATCCAGGAACAGGCAATGGAAAGCTTCTATGTTATGTGTTTTATCTTTCAAAAGGCCTTCTTCCGATTAAATAATATTTATCGATGGAATCACATATATTCAATCAGTGATTGACTGGGGCTGGAAATCCAAAACCAAACTGCTCTCATTTAACCACCATAGAGAAATGTTCCTGCCCCACATCAGCATGGTTGATGCTCATCTCCTGGTCTGGTGCCCCTGCCATTCATCTCGTGCTTCTTGACAAGATCAAAAGAAGGTTCTGTAATATAATCAGCCCTGAATTGGCTTCTTGACTTCAGACACTTTCTCACAGATGTGATGAGACTTCCCTCTGTCTTTTCTACAAATATTTTCATGGCTACTGCTCTGATGAGCTCTTTTTCCCTGTTTTTTCCCAACTACATGAATTTAAGTCTGCTACTAGATTGGCATGTAGATCCCAGCCATTAAGTGTTGAAATAATTAAATATAACCGCCATTTCTATTCCAGCAGTTTTGTTCCTTGCACTTCCTGACATTGGAACTCCCTACCTTTTACTTGCTTACCTGAGAACTACAATCGTCAAAAATGTAAATGCAACATCAATTCCCATCTTCTGCCATCTTGATCCCTGTCTTTTCTTTTTCCTTTCCTCAATTCCCTCTCCACCCACACTTTTCTCTCACTTTCACTTTCCATAACCCCCTGCATGCTAGTGGCACTCCTGCCTTGCTTCAGGTGAAATGCTAAATATATATATATATATATATATATATATATATATATATATATATAGGTTACAGTGAGAAAACACTCAAGCTGCAGAAACACTAAACCTAGTTGAACTCATTAAGCTTTTCCAATGCTTTTGTCTTTATTGTTATTATTTAAAAATATCCCTCATTGTAAAATTGTAGTTTTGTTCAGAAAGTAGATATGTTGTACAGTCTTGTACATAAACTTACCATAGAGGAATCTGGAATCAAAACATTTTCAATACATTTTACCTTAATAAATTACTCTTTAAATTAAAACAGCATATTTGAGTCAAAATTATGCTCAGACTTATGAGTTTGGTTTAATTTGTTTTATGGCATATCAACTTCAATGGGTTATTTAAGGCTGACAAGTTTTTAATTATAGGTTCATGTGAATAGAATATGTTTAGAGTAAAATGTGTTGCTAGTAATATTTTTTTTCAAAAGTGTATTACTGGTATTTTTACTGTAAAAAAATTATTTATATGCTTTCATAATGTTTTGACCCCAGTTTAGTTAACTATTTGCTCAAAGTGGGGACCCTAACTAGTACTACGACACTGGGTCAGGGTAGACCTGGGAAGAACAACAATTAAGAAGTGGTTCAACACTCCTCTACACTTCCCAATCAGAGGCCTTGCTGCCAGATGTGGTTTAATGTCATACCCAGGATGCAGACTTATGAAGAATGATAATGATTCAAGAGTTTGTCAGAAATGTTTGCAGATCAAAACCTGTGGAATTTTACTTATGGGTAGCTTTTCAATACCTTTTAATTGACCACAAGTCATTGCAAATAATGGTGAATATATAATTGAATATAATGTAATTGTGCATCTATATTTTATTCATAAACTAAAACAGAAATTATTTATGAGTCCACCTACACTAGTGGGTCTGAGAACAAAGTATGGTTGTTATTTCTTTTCTTCCAAATATTTCATCTCCTCTCTGAAATCGCTATACCTCTATACCAATTCCAGCATAGCAGAATACAAACATTCGCCAAAATAAAGAGACAATCTTAAATATTGCAACAATTAAAATTTGTCTACCGGTATCAAAACATTTATTTAAAGAACATTAAATTGTTAAAGTTATCAACTGCCGCAAGCAAGGTAAGCTGAAGAATGAAAATTTAAAACAAAGCTGAACAAAGTTGGTAATCATCTTTATGGCGCCATTAAAGGAAAAGTTGAGTTTCCATGGTCTCCTACTTTTAGGAGGTCCTGGTTGATTTTTAAAATGAATAAAAGTGGGAAATGTTTACAAATTTTAAATAAATTTAAATCTAGTGAATATGAAGTTGGAAAAAAATAATTTTAAGAGGACAAACACAGAAATAGAATTTTAATTATGATATGCCTTGAGGTCACTGCATTATAAATGTATAGAAAAAGTTTTGCATCCAAAACAAATGCAAAATTTCTGTGATCTTTTGTTGTATTGCCAAAGACATATAGGCTGTAAATGGAACAAATCTGAAAGATTTAATGACTAAGTTATTTTCTTCCAACAAGAGTTTAAAAGCTAGCATCTAAAATGTACAAAGTTATTAAAGAAAGATTTGTCCACATTTAATACAAAACACTGGGAAAGTAAAAGCATCAGTTACTTTTTACAAGGCAATATTTTAATTAATGTTATAAAAACAGATATATTTATTACAAATACAGGAAAATCAACAGGGAGGAAACAGTCACCCAAAATGGCTATTCGAACAAGAAAATATATATCAAGAAAGATAAAAAAATGAGAAAAGTCCTTTCTCATCAAGGCTTGATCGAGGAAAAATAATATAAGTGTGCACAAAAAATAAAAAAGGGGAGGTTGAAGATATGAGAGGATGGAATATGTGACACTGGAATACAAAAGGCAAATTGTGAAAAATTCCTTCACAAAATCTAAGTGAATTATAAAGAAACTAAAATTTCATTAGAAACAAAAAAAAATTAAAGTTACATAGTCCTCTTATATGACAGATGAAGATGAGTCTTGAAGCAAAAGAAATGTGTTTGTACAGAAGGATGCTGAGAACACCATGAACAAAACATGTGATCACTAACAAAGTTTTAGAAAATAGAAACAAAAGGCACACACATACTTACTACCATAAAAATATAGTTTAAAATGCTATGGCAAATAATGAGGAAAGAGTTCTTTGATACTTACAGGTGAAATTGAAGGCAAAATTGAGGGACAGGAAAACAATGCATAAGTTACCTGGCAAGCTTGACTAAATGGATGGCAAAACAGTGTAAGAGAGAAAACGAAAAGACAATTTATGAAGCGCTGTAAATGACTGGAATTTGTGGAGGGCCATGGTTGTCAATGTCCTGAAGAGTCACGGCTCAGAATAATAAATATATCATTTCATTACAGCTGATTACATTGAAATGCATGAAGTTTACCAGATTTGATAAAAATGATTTCCAGAACTTTCCAATGACTGTCTGAATGTGAACGGCCCAACACACAAGACACCTCCTTATAAGATGTATTTTGTGTGTTGAGCTATTTACAGTGATTATATTTTTCTTCGTTTTCCTTTCTTTCTGCTAAATGTATCTGTTTATATATAGTATTAATTCCATACGCCTAAGATCTTTATAATTTTTAAAGCCAAAATCCATTTTCTAATTAAAATACTCAGTTGTGTCTGCACAGGAAATGTTCCAGGAAACTTTATATTTTAGGGGCAACTAAACTCCTAGTAGATATATAATAGTTATTTACTAAGTCAAGCCTAGGCCTACTTGAAAGCCTACAAAGATAGACCACACAATGAACTCGATATATTGGTGACGGTGAAAGAAAGAAACTTGCTTACCATTTACCCTATGATTAGGCCGCCATACTAGATCATCCTGAGTCTGATGATAAACTACATCCTGCAGCAAGGCATCTGATCACGAGATTTTAAGGAGTGTGAAACTACCTCATAATTCCTCTTGTTCCCAGGTTCACCCTATCCAAGGTGATAGAAACTGTTAGCGACCCAGCTATTTAACCTCCCCCCCCCAAAAAAAAAACTGGAGTCAAAACAATATATAAATATAAAAATGAATTTTTATAGTAAAAATACCAGCAATACATTTTTGAAAAAAATAAAATAAAATTACTAGCAATACATTTGATTCTCGACAAAAACCCTCTTTACAAAAATGCTTATGAAACTTGATTTACATATTTCTTACAATGAATACATATTCTATTTATATAAACCTACCATAAAAATGTTGTCAGCATTAAATAACCCATTGAGGTTGAAACGCTATAAAATAAAATAAGCCAAACCAAACTCGTTATTCACTACAGTCAGTGATTAAGATGTTCTTGTATTCCTAGTGAGGATAACCTTATGTTTTGAAACTAAGCATTCAGAATCATGGTTTTTATTTGAACTTCTACTGAAAAGAATTCTTTTCTTTAATGAGTAATTTTTTCAATAAAATTGGTGATTTTATTTTAAGATGGTCATTATGAAACTAAGCCTATTTTACAAATAGAAATTACTTAATATTGAACTTAGCATATGTTCAGATACCTGCATTATATGACACCAAAATGTCTCTGTAGTTGGTCAAATTTGAAATTTTTTTTGAAACTTGCAGCAACTGAACCTCAGCAAGCTCATTAGAATCTCTTGATAAGCTACATTTTAGCAGGTGCATCTTCAAATTCTTTGTTGGCGGAAGACGTACTTACATTAATGATTCCTCCTTGATGACATATTTTCATGATATAACATAGAACAACGTCATTGATGATAACAGTAGTTATACAAACCACATTGCTGATGAAAAAGGGGGTTCAATGTTTGGTCTATTTTAAAAAATTTCAGCTTATTCCATTTTTTTGTCATTTTAGATTCCAGTCCTTGCAAAAGCAGCAAGGTCTTCTGGACCTTGTTGGATTTTGTGATAGTTTTGCTGGTTTATTAAGAGGTTTCTCTAAGAGTTCAGAGTTGTATTAAAATTCTCATACCTTAAATAAAAGCAGGGGTAATGGCAAGACAATGAGTTAAAGTAGATATCAAGTTAATTTTTTGTCTATACCATAGAATAACTATTTCTCTAACAGCAGATTGAAATTTTAAAAATATTTATCTAAGTTCACCAATTCCTCAAAGTTAATGAAATCAACCTAAATTTTCAAATGTTTCATTTTATGAGGTTACTCAGTAATAATACCAAAAATCATTGGAAATATTAATTTTTCTTTTCGAAGGTACAGCCTATGCTCTCTCATCCTCAGCAGGATTATCAGCTTAGATTTGAAGTTTCTAGATCTATCTGAGTTCTATGCTAACAGTTTCTTCTATTGCACTTCTTGCTTGTGGAACTTCCATCTTATTGATTCCCAACCAACTTTGATCTTCAAAAATTTAAATGCAGTGTTAATCATTATCTTCTGTCTTAATTCTTGTTCCTCTCTCCTTAATAGTAGTTTTTCTCATATTCTCTAACACTCAGTAAACTCTTGCATCCTAGTGGCTTTATTGCCTTGTTTTGGGGGAAAAGATTTTTAAAAATTACAGTTTTGGTGTAATTTGATAGTTTATAGCCATATCACATTGAAACAACAGATGTCATTCAATGGCCAGAGTTAAGCAATGTTGAACCTGGTCAGTATCTAGATGTGTGACCACTTTGGTAAGCATAGTTCAAATTGCAGTAAAGTTTGTTACATTCAGTTACACACAAATACCTTTCGGAAAGGTATGAATCCATCTCTTCTCCCCCCAAAATCGAGGTTAAATAGCATAAAAGACTGGGTCCTATAGCCTTAGGTGGCAACCAGTCTAGTGAAGAGAGGAACAGCAAGTAATTCTTCTGCCAAGTCAGTCATGAATCAAAAAGACATTATCACCCAAGTGGGCATCACTAAGGAAGGAAGGAGATTGATAGCAGTCAAAATACCATCCAATACATTTTTCTATTCTAGTTGTAGATATCTTCTAATAGTATTGAAACCAATTTCTCTGTTTTGATAAGCCTGAGTTCCTACCAAGATTTACACAGTATCCCCAGCATGTGTGTGACATTGGCTATACTCAAGGCTATTATTTAATTTTATACTAAGATGCTAATAAAGTATAAATTCAATAGATTTCATCTCATTGTCTGTGTTTAACGCACTGTTTATAATGCCACGGTTTACAAGTTTTTCAGGCCATTGATTGCTAGTTTTTTTTTCCCAGTGAAATGAACTTTTTATTCAGATGGGCATTCATCCAAGTAAATTGAAATAATATTAAAGGCCAGAACACTTTCCATGGAACTCATCTGTAAGAAAGGGGTTTTAGGGTAGAAAATATTTTGTCACCCTGCAAGGATGCAGAGACACTTTTAGACTCTGTCGAGAATGGAAAGTGAAGACTGGGCAGATACTGCCAATATATGGCAGTAGCATTCCATTTTCAGCCTGATATGGCTCTTGTAAAGGTAGAGAATAGCAAGGAGAGTCAGGTACTTAGTGGAATAGTACAAGAGACGTGTAAAGATAAACTTTACAAACAGCTACAAAGGACAGGAAATTGTGGTGAGCTATGACCACTCCAGTCTGCAGGGAGACTGCAGATAGACAAAGAACAATTAATTTGGACCATATGTAATTTAAGTCATATCCTGAATATGGCAACACACATGGCCTGAGAAAAAGTTTCTTATTTAATTCTTGTATATAATAGGCATTCCTAACTTTTAAGCTAAAAAATCTGGAAAGCAGGTGGATATTCAATGCAAATAATTATAGGTTTAACCTAGCTAAATCAGGCACACAAGAAATGGTGCTTTCACAGTAGTGAACTTGCTACACTGGATAATGTTAAGAATCCTATTAGATGCCAATGTTACTGAATTATATAAGTAAGAAATATAGATATATGCTAAACAAATTCGGCATTTTGACTTGGTCAGTTTTGAGAAATTTTCAGTGAAAATCGAACTCGCAATCCATAGACTGTAAGATAAGCACGCAAGAAACTGTTCAGCAGCAGGTGATCTTAGAATTAACTTTATCATTGCAAAGAAAAACTGTTTATTCACTTCGTGGGTGAATGGTTTCTTTATCCAAGCTGAACAATAAGAGAGTGTATGGAGACATGAGACAGACACAAAAGTTAGGGAGAATCAAAGATGTTTTGTGAGAATTCACAATGTGGAAACCATTGTTTGGATAAGGCCAAATGTCACTCAATATTTTCCTTCATACACATTTTTGCGTTGCAGAATTGATGAAAGTTTATGGCAGCAGGCTGCATCAGTGCATTAATTTGAAAAGAGCAGCTGATAAAGAATCTGGCGTTGCTTGTGAAGTGGCTTCTAGATTCTGATTTCTTCTAGGAACAGTCTACAGCAGAAATTGCAGTTTAGACACACTAAAGCTCTAACCATTTCATAAGGTATGACAAAGATCTACTTGAAATACCAGAAAAGCTTTATTTCCATGGGGAAAATAGGTATTCTGTATTCCATAAAATTTACTGTGACCAGCCTGAATATGGAGGTAGAATGGTTTCAGTGAGTAGGCAAAAAAAGAAGACAAGCAGGCATTTTCTAACAGGATTTATCGATTTATGCACTGAGACAATCCTAATCAGAAGACCAACCAGAATTTATTTTTGGTGGACATAATCATTGAAATTTAAGATAGGCTGATGAAACTGTGTTGATGGTAGATTTAGAAAGGAAGCCAGAATGCATGCATTTTTAATCCATTCACTCCAATCAAGGAGATAATGCTACTAAGATGCTAGGGGTTACTGAGAGTGAAAGAGAATGAGTTGTCAGTAAAAGAGATTAACATAAGTCATTGCTATGTATTAGGTAAATTTCTGTCCAATTCCAATATCCCCATCTGGGTGGTGTCATAGCACATGATGGAAAATGCATCATCATATAGAAATAGAAAAAAGAATTCTGCATTGCAATACAATATCTCTTATCCAAAATGTTAATGAATGCTGACCAATTTCGTCACCAAAGAATAAGAAACATCAAGTGACAGTTGATTCTACCAATGAAGGCTAAGAATAACTTGGATACAGAATGTAAGCAGTGAGGAACTCTTAATGAAAATAAGAACAGCAAGGAAACTTCCAATTAAAAAGAAACAGCTGATATATCTGGAACAAGCATTCAACTAGGCTGGCATCTCGTTCTCACCCTTTCACTGTCGAAACCATTAAATGTAGCCGTCTCTTCTACTCCAATAGCTTCATGTCTCGCACTTCTCGCCTGTGGAACTCCCACCCCATTTCTTGTTTTCCTGATAGCTATAATCTGTTCAAATGTAATGTCAATCGACATCTCCAGATGCCCTGATCTATCCCCTAACCTTCTCTTCATCCTCTCCTCTATCAGTCCTCTTTGTTCTCACTCCAACTCTCTAACCCCTTGTATGCTAGTGGCTTCCCGCCTTGCTTGGGGTTGAATGCCTAAATAAAAAAAATGAAATGAGGAAAGAGAACATGGAGAATTTAACACTTACAGGATACATTAAAGGCAAGAGAAGCAAAAGAAAACGGTGAATAACAAGTTTGTGTAACACTCCAAACCATTAATAACCTGTATGAATGGACAAAGGGATCATTCACACCCTGAAAGAACAAATTAAACTGACAATATGAACAAACAAGCAAACAGAAGATTCAGAATATGTTTTATTCAAAGTAATCGTCTAAAATAAAGAATAGATGAACAGCAGAATTTTAATTTATATTTTGTAAATTATATGAAATATATTCAAAGCTCTGCTTTCAATCAATTAAATTCATCATGTGAAACAATAATCATTGTCTTAAGTTGCCTAAATTTCCTTGAAAAATTTTTGTTTACTCATTAATGCTCCAAAGCAGTAATAATTGGCAATTTATACTGAAAATCAAGTAAATCTCATCAGTTCTGTAGCAATCTTTAATGGTATCAATACTACTTTTTTAGAAATAATGTCATCTAGTGGATGGTCCCCAGTTTTCCCTTAATTTCACTTCCACTCGTTTTCTGTGGCTCTGTGGAGCTGTTCAGTAATCTAATAACTGGTACACCCTATGTTACACAACTCCCAGTAGTGGCAATGCACTGTTCTAAGTGGATATCTTTACCAATCCATTCATATCTATTTTTGCATTATCTCTGGGATAACTTTATTTCCACAGTCATCATGTGTGGTTTTCTTGAATTAATAATCTTGGTTTTTACATAGTTGACTACTATAGAATTGATTTGGGCCACCTTTGAGAATTAACCAGTTTCTGTCTTAAGATTTCTGTCTCATCACCATGCCCATGTTTATTTGTCATTTCGACAATTTGTCTTCTGGAGTGTTCATATAATTGTCTTCTTTTGCTATTTTAGAGTTTTTGTTATGTTTCCTAAGTTTATTTAATCTTCTGTTCATTTTAATGTGCATTTTGATTGTGGTTAGTACTCTTTACTTGCCATGTCTTGTGTAATATTGGGGTTCTTTGATGCTGAGATTGATGCATTTCTCTGTGCTGATTATTCCTCTTCATATCCGTCCTGGGTATGATGATAAACTACATCCGCATCCAGGGTAAAACTATAAATTAGGTCCAATAGTAATGCCTCTGATAAGGTTTTGAGGAGTGTGGAACCACCTCTTAATTGCTGGTGTTCCCAGGCCCACCCTGACCCGGGGTGGTAGAACCTGTTAGAGTCCCTGCAATGGGCAAATAGTTAGCCCCAAAACAAAGGTAAAAAGCATTATGAAGGTGTAAAAAAATAGGTTTTAATACCAGAAATATTTTGTAAAAAAATTATTAACAGAAATAAATTTTTGAAGAAAAAAATATTACCAGAAATAGATTTTTGAAAAAGCCCAAATATTACCAGAAAAAAAAAGTTGTCAGCATTAAATAACCCATTGAGGTTGATATGCCATAAAGCAAACCAAACCAAATCCTCTTCATACATCTTTAATATGCATTTTATCAACATTTTCTCTTGGGTGTAGCAACTTATGTATTGTAACCAGCTTTTCTTTATTTTATGGTCTCCATTCCTTTTGTTCAGTTTGAACTGTTTGAATGACATCACATTAAAATCCTCTCAGGTATTACGTTTCTCTCCTAAGAAAACCTGCTTTATTAGGAAACTATATTAGAATAATCTGGAACCTTTACTGAGAACAAACTGCCTGCATTGGTATAGAAAATGAAATGGCCAAATAAACAAAAACAGACATGTGCATATGAAATTGTGTCTGCTCATTGGGTTTATTCAGCAACACAATCCTAAGAAAACTAAAAATTCTATCAGGATTTAATGACAGAGGAAATCTGAAGAAAATAAGATGCACAGATGCCAGTGTGTCGATGGCAGAAAAAAAAATGGTTGTTAGTAAGAGGAACAGGCCAGCATATGAGTTACACATTAGAGATATCAGAATTTTTTAAAAAGTACGGTAAATTAACTAGATAGAAAGTTTTATGACAGGCAATGGAAAATGTGACATGCAGATATCCTAAAGTGCATTGGAATAATGAAAGATGCCTTCCATATGTTAGTATTAAGAAACAGAAAAATTTCATTTGAAACAAGAGTGCTGAACATCTAATATTAATCTTTTCACAGCTGAAGAGGAGACTTAAGGTGACAGATATTATTTTAAAGAAGAATGCTTAGAATACCATGAACAGAACATATGAGCAATATGGATTTTTTAAGCAAAACAAGAAAAAGGCCATTTATGCTTTGGATCAGGAAGACAGAACTGAAATTTCTTGGACACAAAATGAAGTAAGTTCGCTTGGAGATATTAACATTAAAAAGGACTGTGTGGATATTAGGGTAATGAACACTACTTAGAGTTACAAAAGATAGGAAGTTAAGAACAGCCATGATCTCCTGTGCCCTGAAAGAACATAGCATGTAAAGTAAAATCATGAAATTTCATCTGCTGAATTTGGTCTTTTTTGCATATCCTTCTAGTGAACTCTTTGTTGACTATCTTCATCTTCTCTTTCTTGATGCTATCTCCTTCCAGAATTTGCAGCTATTCTTTTCATTGACCATCCACATTGTTTTTTGATTGAGGAGTTCAATTTCTTTCATTTTTTTTTCCTTTTTATCCCTTGTTTATTACTAGCATTTGACATTTATCAATGCCAGATGCTATTCTGACATTCAAGCTGAAAATCGTATGAAAATTCCTTTTCGTTCTAAACAAAACTTGAAGGCCACACATATCCTTGAGCTGGTTCACCTTTTCACATGACTTTGTGGATTTATAATCTTGGTGACATTGCCTTAATATATGATCTAACATTATCATCACTATGAAAAATAATAGCATGTATAGCAGCTCTCCTGGAAAGATGCCTGGCTTTTTCTTTGAGTCTCTGATAGGTACTGTCATCTTGTGATTACAACCACTTTCCAATAATCCACTGCTAGAGTATACTATTGGAATTTTGTACCCTTTGATTTAGCTTGACAAAAAAACCATAATCTATTTCTAAATGGTACTTTATATTTGTCAATTATTCATTAAACATTCTGTTTTATTTCAATATTTTACCAATTTACAAACTATATAAATTGTTTCAAGTTTTAAATTTAGTCCTTAAAGATCCTTGGGTTGGAACCACACTTTTTGCTGCTGCTGCTGTTGCTGTTCCTAGGTCCACCACGACCTAGAGTGGTAGCACTTGTTAGGGTCCCAGACATGAGCAAATAGTGAATCCCCAAACTAAAATCAACAGTACATTTTTATAAGAAAATTACCAATAATAATATAAAAATACATTTTTATAGTAAAATTACCAACTGTATACTTTTCTAGTGTAATTACCAGCAATATATTTAAAAATAAAATTACCAACAATACATTTTATCATCTGCAGACGATGTATCTAAAAAACATCTTCATCCTGAAAGTATAAAATTGTGTAAAAAAAATATTTAGATTTTGGGATTAAATCTATCTTAGAGTTGATATGCTACTAAACAAAATCAGTTGACATTTAAAGCTCCTTGGTGTCTCAATTGCAAGAATTTAAGCATGATACTAGATCAGCAAGTAGGCCTCACCATTTTAATGCTGAACTAGTGAGATACAACCATATGTCCGATTTCAATAATTAAGTTTCCTGCTCTTATCTCCTGTGGAACTTTATTCCTGGTTCTTGCTCTGCTGCCACCCAAAATCTTCAAAAAATTAAATGAAATGACTATTCCCATCTACTGTCTTCCTCGATTCTGTTCGTTTATCATCCTTTTTTTTGTCACTAAAGACTTATTCTCTTCCACTCTTAGTAACCCCTTGTGACTTAGTGGCATTATCACCTTGTTTGGGGAGAAATTATTAAAAAATGAAAATTGTATGAAGCAAAAATTTAGACAAGTATAAATTCTTAATTTGTAAACAATGTTGGTAGTAAAAAAAAAAAAAATGCAGATGATGGCCTGAAAACTTGTAAAGTTCAGATACCCTGACCACTTTAACCCTCTGAAATGAAGCAGCGGTATACTGGCTGCTGTATGAAATTATAGAGTTATGGGCAGCAGGTGCACAGGGTGGGGGATCTGTACTCGTCAGGGGGTCAGAATTCAAAGTTTTAATAATGCATGCAATGAATTTAGCTCCCTTAGACACAGCATATATATTCCATCAGATGACATCCAATGGAAATAATTTTACTGAATTACATTTTAAGCATATACCTATTATTATTATCATTATTATCATTATGCAATAAGTTAATCTAATCCAGCACAAGAGTGTGTGGGATATGTCACTACCCACACCTTCATTGTGACGCACGCGCGACATTTTCACCCCTTCCTCTCACGTTCGGTCAGTCATAGTAGTAAACCGTCGTCTTAGCCGAGGATGAGGAAGAATTTATTTTTCGCGCGCTTTTGCGTGACGTCACGGCAAATTTGGCGTTTCAAAATTAGTCGCCCCAGGTCGCTCGACCTGACCGGGTCGGCTCACTTTCCTCTCGCCGGTGAACCCATAGATACTGGCAGAGAATTTTATTCGGCAAAAACCTTGCCTAGACCTCATGGCTCGTCTCGGTATCTTAATACAGACAACACAGTTGTCACCTTCATGACAGAAGCTAACATCTACCGAGATCTCAATCCCAGGAACTTCCAACCTGATGAACGAGCATTTTTCACATTCTTCGAACGCATACTCTCAGAACCTGTTACTTTAAAAAGAACTACATACACTCACAATCATAAACTCTCGCAGTGAGTATTTTTTCCTTGCCGTATGTTACCTTGCATTACAACTGACTTTCTGAACATTTATTCTCGAAGAACTCCTTCCCGCCATAGTCATCTTTGATTTGAATTTTGGCGCGTGATCTAATTTCATTCACTACAACATTTCCCAGTACATTTACTGAAGGTCTTCACAGAAGACAATTTACTAATCTACTTGAACTCTTCAACTACATATCCAGTACATTTACTGAAGGTCTTCACAGAAGACAATTTACTAATCTGCTTGGCCTCTTCTTCAACTACCTTTCCAGTACATTTACTGAAGGTCTTCACGGAAGACACTACTTGTTAAACTCTAAATAAAATCTATGTTTGTTAACATTTTGTTGTTTTGCCTGTCTACTTCTTTTCACTTTGTACGTTTGTACGGTGGAAAGAGCACGTCTTTATATTTTCTTTATTCTTACTTTGATTGTGGATTCGGTAGTGGTGTGTGGTGTCTGGCACAAGGCCTTATTTTCGTAAACCAGCGCTGCAACCCTATCGTGGTCCGCAACAAGTGCATTAGTGAAAGATTGTGACATTTTTTTTTTTAAGTTGGGTGTCTAATGAAGTTAAAAACAGCAATGATGAAGTCTTAAAGTGGTTGCAGACAAGGAGAAGGCTTATACTTGACATCAGAAAGATGCAGCTGAAGTTTCTGGGACACATAATGAGGAAGGAGGGCCTGGAGAATCTGATACTCGCAGGTCGAATAGAGGGAAAGAGAGACAAGGGAAAGCATCACATGTCATACCTCACAAGCTTGAGCAGATGGATGATGCAGAGGGTAGGAACTTGCTGACAGCTGCAAGTGATGGAGGGAGGTGGAGAGCTATGATCACCTACATCCTGAAAGAACATGGCACATGAAAAAAAAAGTCTAATGAAGTGGGTGTATTGATGTAAAGATAAAAACAAAATTTGAATTCTCATTACTAAACCTTTTATTCACCCAACTACTTCAGTTACCCTCTGCAAGTAATAGTGTTATCTTTGGTCTTTATATTCTCCTCCTACAATGTGTGAGAAACTGTCTAAATTATCTTCGAGTCAGTTGTTTACATATCCATTTGTCTATAGTTCTCATTTCCACTTTTACAAAACCAGTTGTGAGGACACGTGCTTCCCTATTTGGTGGCCAGAAGTTAACCCAGGTTAGCCTCCTAGTACAACTGGTTTCTTGGATGGTCTTGTGCAAGTTGTATTTAATATATTTTGTGGCACGATACTACAGGAGAGTGCGGTTTTCTTTTTTTAGTGGGTATTACACTTTTCGTAGCTAAAGCTTTTAAAGGTACCATATTTTCCAGTTTACAAGATGCACTTTTTTCTTAAAAAATACCCTGAAAAATGTTTACTTCTTCCAAGATGAATGTAAGCCAATGCCCAAGCTTAAGTAAGCTTGGATGGTCACCTAATTGGCTTGAGTGATAGGGACATGGATTTGTATGTTGAGTCATTACACTATAATGTTAGCAATCTATCTAATTCAGCCTTTTATATTATGTAACCTCAGTACTTAGCTGTTACAAGTATTTCTAAGACTATAAACCTTTCTGGAGCCAAGCCACAATCTTAAACATGCTCTGTTGACTAGCAGTGGTGGGAGCCTTTTTGTTCTTGACTAATTATATGTCATTGCTCTACAAACAAAATCAGACCTGTGATTAATGTAAATAATACATAGTGCCAGTATGTGGGGGGATGCATGGTGAATGTGTTGTTGTAGGAGAATGACTTTTTTTTTCTTAGAAATTTCGTTCCAAGATTAGGGTGCGTCTTCCAAGCTGGAAAATATGGTAAATCCCTGAACAACATTCAAACAAAGACACATGTTCAGATGGCATCAGAATAACAGGTGATGTTATTGTCAGCCACTCCTATTAATTGCAGTAGTTGTAAAAATTTGAATCCGAGTCCTAAACATGGCTTCTCCAGATACAAGAGTATCTCCATATTATATGTGAGATCCTTCCTTTTTTTCTTCTTACAATCTGCTTTGCTGTGTAGATATGTGATATATTATTCTCTACATGGGACATGTGTGTATATATGGTTTTGTGTATATCTTAGTAGTATAAAAGTCTCTTTGAGAACAAAGCATGGTTGTCATTCCTTTTTCTTTCAACCATTCCATCAGTGAAATACGGTGTTATTATATCACAGCTATGATAATTCCCATAACTGGGGAAATAGAAATGGAAGAATAAATTGTACTACCATAACTCTCTCCTGTTACATCAATATCAAAATGGATTTCAAACAGTGCTGGTATATAAAGCATTTTTAAAGAAAATTTAAAATGAGATTGCAGTCAAAGAAGAATAATACAAACTTAATAATTAAATGCTTTATCTTTATCAAGAGATTATCTCTAAGCCAAAAATCGCTCACATAAGCAATCAGAAATAGATCTCCACTTTGTTATAGAATGCAAGAAGAATGAATTTGCTATTAGAAATCTTGTCTCAGCATACCATAGTTATAACAAGTGAAAAACTCCACTTACAAACACTGTAAGTCACCACAAAATATTTTAATTCTATTATGCATCAGCTTAATGACAAATGTCTGATCAGAGATAAGCATCCAATAAGGGCTTCAAGCCCACTAACTTCTGATTATGAGAATTTCATCCGTCTTAATTCATTAGCATGCTAAACAGAAAGTACATGTCAAGTCTGTTTCAAATTCCCCAGACTGGGAAGCTGAGAAGGAAAAAGAGCTGACACCAGGTTGAGTGAAGCTGATAACTTCGTGAAATGGATTAAATTTGTTGTTTTTCTTTGCGGAAAGGTGTCCTGGGTAGGATGATAAACTATATTCGGCTGCAAGGACTCTGATTAGGAAGTTTTGAGGAGCATGGAACCACCTCTTAATTGCTGTTATTCCCAGGTTCCCTCATACCTGGGATGGTAGAATCTGTTAAGGTTCCAGCTATGGGCAAATAGCTAGCCTCCAAACATAAGTCAAACTCTGTGAAAGTATAAAAATACATTTTTATAGTAAAAATTACCAGCAATATATTTTTTTTAAATAGAAAATTACAAGCAATACATGAAACAAAAATACCAGCAATACATTTTTGTAAAAGAAATTATTAATCAACCCAAGAAAATTAAATTTTGGAAATTGAATAAACCATAATGAGTTGATCTGGCACTCTTCAGAAAGTGAAAGAAAGAAAACTCTTCAGTGAAAGTGAAAGAAAGAAAACTCTTCAGTGAAAGTGAAAGAAAGAAAACTCTTCAGTGAAAGTGAAAGAAAGAAAACGCTTCAGTGAAAGTGAAAGAAAGAAAACGCTTCAGTGAAAGTGAAAGAAAGAAAACGCTTCAGTGAAAGTGAAAGAAAGAAAACGCTTCAGTGAAAGTGAAAGAAAGAAAACTCTTCAGTGAAAGAAAGAAAAATAAATCCAGTCCATTGAATGACTACTTTTTGTAATTTATATATTATAATTTATAATGCATGGATAATATAAAGACTGAACTACATAGGAAAATCTTTTCTCATATTATTTATTGCTTTAGTTTGTTTGATTTAAATGTCACCATTATTTTGCTTATTAACAAACATTAGTGATTTTGCCTGCACATAGAGTTGTTCGGTATTTTGTGATTTAGGCTGGTAGTAAACGTTCTGATACACTTAGGGTGTTGAAATTTGAAACTTTTGGGAACTGCAATATCCTGCTTTCATCCTAATAATTACCAGCAGCACCCGTTTCAAGTTCACTACTTAAAAAATACCTTCTATGATGTTCATGACAATGCTATTCTCATCCATGTCTTAGCAGCTGATCACTATATCTCACCTTTCAATCTCTTACATTTTCCACTAGTCAAGCAACCATTTTCTCCATCTGTTAGTTTTCTTCATAAGTATTTCCATTTTTATCAGCCAGTCATTTCTGTGATGTCTTTATTTGGTCTTTGATCAATGGTGATCTTTTTTCCATTGTGAGTTTGTAATTTTATTTTAAGGCGATTTTGTTAATTTCCATGCTTCACACTTGTACATCAGAACTGGCATCGTATATTCATTTTATACTTTTCATTTTAAGTATGTTGGTAAAGTACTTATTTTCCTTATTTACTATGCTTTCTAATCTATCACTAAACATAGGTTTATTTTGTTTTCATGGTTCTTCTTTAATGTTATCCCACTTTCTGAAGTAGTTGTATAGTTGGATTTTTTTCCAGTCCTTATCCTCTATCATTAACCTTTTTCATTTATTGGTGGCCATGTTGAGTGTTGCTGTTAGAGATTGGGTGTGGACAAAAACCGAACTGAATACATGTATACAGACAATTATAACTTCCTTTTGTAAGGTTATTGCTATAACATGCACTCGTATTTGGTAAAGTATTCTCTATACATAATGCTTAGGCTATTTCTGTAACACCTGTATAGTTAGCATGAAGACTGACTCAAATATGACTACTACTAACCTCATACCATGAAACCCTTTATAGTATCAGACAAGTTTAGACAGTCACCGTGGGTGTATTCTTTACTCCACAACACAATGTCATGGTAAAATAATGATTACCAAACTAATAAACAAATAATAAAATTGTGGGTTTGATCCTTACTGTGTTTCCCACATTTGAGACTGAGTGCTTAATATCATACTTGTTGAAAGAGATGTCGGATTTTATGGCAAATATAATTCTTTAGAAAACCTGCAGTTGCATTTTGTCTGCAACAAATTCTGTAATTTGAACTTAAATAATGTAGAGCTGCATGTCCAAGAGGCTGTGTTTATAAGGATTTTTATAAAAACAAGGTAATGTAATACTATACAGAATAAGGTTAACAGAAAACAGAAAGCCGATGAGAATAACTGTTAAGCCAGAAGAGTTACTAACCTTACTAAAGCATATTTTAAAAATAGTTGAGAAGAAAAAATAAAGAAATATATTGTCATCTTTTACATGAGAAATAATGACTATTATATTTCAGACCAGCATGTTCATCTTTTTTGTTATACTCACAATGTTTTGACCACATTACTCCCCACTTTTGTCTGTCATCCAAAAAACTCATGACCTAATAAATTAAAGTGTTGATTAAAACCTATCTAGTTCAATAGTTCAATACATAGGTTAATAGAAAAAAGACAGCCAGTGAGACATTTTAAAAATAGTTGTTGATGAAGAAAAAAATATACAAGAAAATTGTCAGTTTTTAGATGAGGACTTATGACCATTATATTCTTTACATTTTGACCCAACATGCTCATCTCTCTTGTTATCTTCAAAATGTTTTGACTGTTTTACCTTCCACCTTCTTCAGGTGTCCAAAAGACCCATGACTGAGACAATCATATGCTGGTTGAAACATATATAATTCCCAAGCATTTGTGAGGTCAATACATAAGTCTGGTAGTGCTCAAAAGTACTACACACTTGTTCAGTGGAATAGACGGACAAGCAACATAAAAGCGGAATAAAACTGGTAATTATTATCTGATATGAGTTCTCTCCCCTAATCACTGAAAGCAGAATGAGAACACTCTACAACCAAGATGGAATAAAGCTTTTGGTTTTAAAATACAGAGGTTTACAGAGTACAACAGACACATAAAGAATCCTGGAAAGTGCAACAACCAAGATGGACATGTTGGTCCAAATAAAACCTTTCCCAATATTCATCATTAAATTTTTTTGTATTCAAAGTCGTAAATCCAAAAGGACATCAGAATAGTGAAAGATGCTTTCCAAAAGCTAAATAAAGCATTATGAAATAAAACATTGTTTTCTTTGTTTCTGAAAAATAATCTTGAACTACTACATTATACCAATTTGTATAGCAATCAATGCTATTTGATTTCCTCACAGATAAAAAGTAGGCACTGTCAATGTAGTTCTACTGATGAACATTGAGAACACTTTAGCAACAACAATGCTTAAGGAAAATGGGAACAAAAATGACACTTGCATTTAGAATAAAAAGAAGACAGTTGGAATTTCTGGAACACATAATTAGAATAGAGGATTTAAATAAGACCTTCCATTAGGACGGCTGCTTTGTGGATCAGACATCTGACAGGATGATTTTCCCAATCAATACTTGATCTCTTCAAGTCTAAGGTTAACTGTTATTTTTCTGGCAAAGCCCTATGAACTTCACTTCTTGCCTTTTTATTATGCTCATACAAAACCACACAGTAACCTTCTATATTGATGGGCTCTTGGACCTTGTACTGAGTGAGCAGTGGTATAAAAAAAAAATGAACCTGACACACAGGACATATTGAAGGCAAGAGAAGCAGAGAAAACTAATGAGTAACCTATTTAAAACAATTGTGTAAATAGATGACAGAACGCAGAATGGAAAGCATAGGAAGAGAACAATTATTGAATTTGATCTACAAACGATAGGAAGTTGCGGAGAGATATGATCACCTGAATTATGACATAATGCTTTAATAATCTGTCAGAGCATTCTCATGATTTTATCATGTATAAAGTTAATATCAATGCACTATCATGACACATTAGGAACAAGGAATCGAAGAAAGTGCAATGACAGTTTTATTTTTTCCTGCAAAATTACCAGAATATTTCCAATCTGTAATTCCCATTGACTAGAAACCAGCTTCTGACAACATCTGTCGTTGATTGTCAAAGCAGCGTCCATGCATCAAAGCTAAAATTCTAAGTTTTCTTTTGTATCAGCCGAATATAAAAGGGATATCAGTGTAATGACTTGAAGACATTAGTACCACATATTCCAATGTGTTTCTTCATAATCCGTTTGAAGAAATACCAGGAAAAGAACGAGATGTAGGTAGTTTGTGCTTTCTTTTATTGCAAAAGCTTCGAACATGTTCATCTATTCAGTTGCACTGACATGTAATGGTTATGTAACAAGAATATTGCTTGCAAATGTCTTTGAAGAGTCGTCAGGATTGCATTCAAAAGACCTTCAGGAAGAAAAACGCACACAACAAACCAACAATAGATTTTTCTTTTTTTTGTTTACAAGTTTTCATTTATACTTTCCATATCTATCATTCTGTATATATATATATATATATATATATATATATATATATATATATATATATATATATGTGTGTGTATTTGTTCTTAACAACCTCAGTTTTTCCTATCAATATTCATAAATTTCTCAGTCTGTTCCTATCTATCTGCATATATCTGTCAGCCTCTTCCTATCTATCTTATCAAGCACTGCAATATTGATGGAAGAAATGTGTGGACTGCAAAGGAGAATATGTTGAAAAGTAAAGTACATTTGGTCACATTTTAAGAGGGTATCTTAATGAGCCTATGAACTTTTCAGCTGACCCTCATTTGTTTCTCTCTCTCTCTCTCTCTCTGTTTATGGCTCTGTTTGTCTATCTTTGTCTACCTGCCCAATGCTTACAGTACATCAGATTTGTTCAATTGGTATTAGCGAACTAATCTTAGTAAAATTGAAAAAAAAACCATGGGCACAATCTGGTAACTGACTAAACAAAGCTTAAAGATGTTGTATATTTTACAAAGATTTAGTTTTTGAATGCAGGTAAAAAACAGGATATTTATGATTTTCTGATGCAGATAGTCTTTGCCTACTGAGAAGATTAACTACCTACATTCTGCCCAATTACTGTGCCACACGAATATCCAACTGAATAAATATGTAACAGTGTTATTATTAAGGGTTTTCTTTTATAAATTCATGAAATGGATGTGGAATATATATTTCTATGTATCTTTGTATCTATCAGCTTGTTTTCACTAGCCTCTGTGTGCATCTGCTCCTTTGCACCAGCATGCATGTGCATGTGCTCGTTTATGCCTGTCTTTGTACCTATTTAATTTTTGCTATTGTGCGTTATCAATTTCTGTTCATACACATCTCTCTAAAGTTTGATTTATCTATCAAGCTTGCTAGAGATCTAAATAAGTTTTTCAATAGTTTTACTTTTTAGCTTGATATATGGATAAATTGTGAGGAGGAAGTTGGCATATATGAGATTCTTTGGATATGGGATAGGTAGGTAGATAGCTAGTTTGATATGAACAGACTTAGATAGTTGAATAGCATCATCCTCATGAAAGACATTTTCAGAGAAACAACCAAGTGTCTTTTGGTGCCATTCCTTGTCTATTATTCCTGATTTACTTTTAACAGTAAAGATAGTCATGAAGAATGTGTGTAAATTATTGTGCACATGTATTCATGGTGGAGTAATGGATACCGGCTCAGATTGATGAATTAGAGAGCTGTGTTCGAAATCCATTTGGATCCATTACTCTCGTTTACGTGCCAATCCCCTTGGGAAAGGTATGAATCCTCTTCTCCCAGCTATGAGTATATAGCAGGACAGTCTGGATTCTATAGGCTTGGGTGGCAACCGGTCTAGAAGAAAAAACTCTGAATCCAAAACTGACATGGAGATGGTTGGGCTCCAGGCTATCTTGCCCAAGAAACATCACTTCTACTGCATCTGCGGTACACATGGTGCCCCTATGACCCAATGGGTCACAGGATAAATAAATTAAAAAAAAAAGTTCACATCACTAGTGTTCTATTCCTATGATTAATAATGACAGTTATCCATTGGGCTTGTATTTTCAGTTGGCACATGGGCACAAGAATACGGCACTGAGTCAGATTCAAACTCTTGTCTCAATAGTAATGATCTGTGAAACTAGCTTACTAATTATTACTCAATGGTGCTCCGGTTACCTTTGTTTGTGTCAATATCAGAAAGGAAATCAATCCACTAGCTTTTTATGTAAAGGTGTCAAAGAGGAAACGGGCTCTGACTGTATCTGCTATTCTTTCTGGTTCCATTTTGTATTGTCCATGTCTTGGATAGGATTTTGTATTATGAGTGCTATTATCTTTGGAATTGATTGTTTTAATTAACACCAGGGATATAATTTAACACAATTCATTTGTTATGAGTACATCTTCCTCAATTGTTTTTATCTTTACTTTAAATACTATAGTTGAGCCAAGACAAGGTTCAAGATAGAAGGTTAATTTATTGTCAGAGGTGTAAAGAGAGGAAGTAAGAAATGTGTTTTATGAGGATTATGCAGGATAGATAATGGTTGACCCTAGCCTTGAAGAGGTTAAAATTGTAGTGATCAGGGAAGCATACACTCAGGAGTCTGTTTTACAAAGCAATAGTCTGAGTGGAACTTGCTCCTTATGAAGGAAATGGTGATGATTCAAACTTGTGTACATGACAAGTCCTAGATGTGAAGGTCTGAAATGGTACAACTAACGAATGCCATGAAAACAGAAATAGAGGAACACCATTTCATTTGTGAGAAAAGGGTTACAGTGTAGAAAATAATCACCAACATGGTCACATACATGCTTATGAACTCTGGCAATGCTGGACTATGATCTACTAATTTATGAATAGTGATGGTCTTAGAGGATCTTAGGACCAATAAAACTATAAAAGCAAAAATATTACGACTGAGGGTGGAGATACCATAAACCATATAGAGAATACAGGAAAAATAGAAAAAGATGAAACGAGAAATGTTACCAAACTACTGGATGGTTAAATGAAGGCTAATCTAACTGCTACTCTTGTGCTACTTCCTGCCAATTCTCTTTGGCTGAAGACAAAGGTGAATAACTGAATGGCATGTGAGTGATGTTAATCTAGCTCAAATTAGTCATATCAAAGTCATTGGCACATTTAGTGAACAACAGGTGCTATGGTTGAAATAAACAGGTGGTTTTAGTTATATCATGAATCAGATACAAAAGGGTTTACTGGAAATAGGTTGTCAGGTCCATGCTGTGAAGAGTTGATTTTAACATTGTTCATCTTGTAATGAACCTAATAACTAAAAAGTTAAAAAAACAGAATAAGAAAAAAAAAAACAAAAGAAAATGGAAAAATATATCTTTTAACTTAACACCAATGATATATGATTGCTATCACTGGAGATAAACTAATTAATGCCCACCAAAAAAATCCATTATGAATTAGAGGTTTATAAAAACAAATCAGTATTAGAGTTTGTGGGATTACCCCCACTTAGTTTGCCAAGTGCTGTTAAACAGCTATAAAAACAAGACACTTCTGTTTCTTTCTCTTTTTTTTTTCTTCCTTCCTTTCAGGATGTGGTAATAGCAACACCAGCATGAGACTTGTTCCTTACTTGGGGATATCTTTCCCTGGGTAACTGAGTTCTTTATCATACACACAATTCCTAAGAGCTAGATTTTAATGTCTTCTTTCTTCAAATTTTTTTTTTTCATGCATACAAGTATATTTTACTTTTTGTTAATCATTTATTAGCCATATATAAAGCACTCAAAAATATCACCTTGTTGAAATTTCGTCCATTTTCTTTCACCACTACAAATAATGACAACCTGTTGTTTACATGCGTAAAAATTTGTTAGCCCTCTGCTTTTAGTCCACAGAGCAGATACACAAGACTTTCAAATATTATAGATTTATTTTAAATATACAATATCATGTGTTTCTATCTCTAATCTACTAATGCCTATCATCCAAGAAATGTGACTATTTATCAATAATAACTGAAGTTATAGTCATTCTTCTAAAATTATCAACTATTCCACGGTTATATAACCAGTTTAATATTGTATTTGTAAATATTCTCGTACTATGCCCAGTTCTACACTATACTTTATTTATTTGTATTTCTTGCCTCTCTTTCACTTTAATTCTATATCCTTATAATTGAATAGTCATATACACTGATTGGCATATTTTTCCTTTCACTGCCTGAAACAAATGCCTTGTCTCCTATCATGGATTAGGTGTTCCTTCAGGATTTCAAAATCAAGAAGTCTATTAATTTCCTGTCTTTGAGGACAGCTCAAAGTAAGTGTTGATTATAATTTTTTCATTAATTCTATGCTAATCATATCAGGTGACTTTCAATAGGAATCCAATCAATAAGTATCATCCTATTCCAGCACTCTCTTTAAGATTCTTAAAGATTTCAGCATTGATTTAGAATTGTTTTAGTTCTTCCACAGGTTTAAAATTTTATCACCCATCATTTTCCATTATTTTTTTTCTTTGTTTTTTACTTTATATTTTTTCTTTGTTTTTTCTTTATATTTTTTCTTTGTTTTTTCAGGTTTTTTTCCTTGTTTTTTTTCCTTGTTTTTTCAGGGTTTTTCTTTGTTTTTTTTTAGGTTTTTTTCTTTGTTTTTAGGTTTTTTTCTTTGTTTTTAGGTTTTTTTTCTTTGTTTTTAGGTTTTTTTTCTTTGTTTTTTTAGTTTTTTTTCTTTGTTTTTTTAGTTTTTTTTCTTTGTTTTTTTTCTTTGTTTTTTTTTCTTTGTTTTTTTTTTTCTTTGTTTTTTTTTTTCTTTGTTTTTTTTTTCTTTGTTTTTTTTTTCTTTGTTTTTTTTTTTCTTTGTTTTTTTTTTCTTTGTTTTTTTTTTTTGTTTTTTTTTACTATATGTTTTTCTATGTTTTTCTTTGTTTTTTCTTTGTTTTAAGTTTTTTCTTTGTTTTTTTCTTTGTTTTAAGTTTTTTCTTTGTTTTTTTCTTTGTTTTAAGTTTTTTCTTTGTTTTTTTCTTTGTTTTAAGTTTTTTCTTTGTTTTTTTCTTTGTTTTAAGTTTTTTCTTTGTTTTTTCTTTTTCCTTTACTCGTTTTTCTTTCTTCATTGAAAATGCACTAATTCCTAATTCTTATTCTCTTGTGTCCTCTTTTGCTCTTTTTTTTCTCTTGTCCTCTTTTTCCTTTTTTTGTCCTTTTTCCCTTTTTCCCTTTTTTTCTCTTGTGTCCTCTTTTTCCCTTTTATTCTCTTGTGTCCTCTTTTTCCCTTTTATTCTCTTGTGTCCTCTTTTTCCCTTTTATTCTCTTGTGTCCTCTTTTTCCCTTTTATTCTCTTGTGTCCTCTTTTTCCCTTTTATTCTCTTGTGTCCTCTTTTTCCCTTTTATTCTCTTGTGTCCTCTTTTTCCCTTTTTATTCTCTTGTGTCCTCTTTTTCCCTTTTTATTCTCTTGTGTCCTCTTTTTCCCTTTTATTCTCTTGTGTCCTCTTTTTCCCTTTTTTCATCTTGTGTCCTCTTTTTCCCTTTTTTCATCTTGTGTCCTCTTTTTCCCTTTTGTGTCCTCTTTTTCCCTTTTGTGTCCTCTTTTTCCCTTTTGTGTCCTCTTTTTCCCTTTTGTGTCATCTTTTTCCCTTTTTTTTCATCTTTTTCCCTTTTTTTTCATCTTGTGTCCTCTTTTTCCCTTTTTTTTCATCTTGTGTCCTCTTTTTTCTCGTGTCCTTTTTTTTCCTTTTTTTTATACCTTTTTTTCCTTTTTTTTCCTTTTTTTTTCCTTTTTTTTATACCTTTTTTTATACCTTTTTCCTTTTTTTATACCTTTTTTTTCCTTTTTTTATACCTTTTTTTTTCCTTTTTTTTTCCTTTTTTTTCCTTTTTTTTTTCCTTTTTTTCCTTTTTTTTTCCTTTTTTTTTTCTTTTTTTTTTCTTTTTTTTTTCCTTTTTTTTTCATACCTTTTTTTCCTTTTTTTTTTCATACCTTTTTTTCCTTTTTTTTCATACCTTTTTTTCCTTTTTTTTTTCATACCTTTTTTTCCTTTTTTTTTTTCATACCTTTTTTTTATACCTTTTTTTTTTTTTTTCCTTTTTTATTTTTTTCCTTTTTTTTTCACTTATTTTGATAGAAATTTGAATTTATATACAAAGTCCACAAAAATATTTTTTACTTCATCCTGAGCATGAAACATTTGGAAAGTACTCGTTTACTTCTCTGTGAAGTATTTTATATTTTCCAATGTTTCCCTTTGTGGTCTGCTTTTTGTTGTTGTTTAGCATAGCTAGGACGAGTTTCCTTGACCTTCAAAGAGCCAACAAATTTTATTACTTCAAGGCAGTTTTTGGGTTGTTGATATAATTTTTTAACCTGTTTATATACTAGTCGATGATTCCATTCCAATCATGTTTATAGTCCAAGTTAATTTTCTACATTCATTTATGCTATGATTTTCATCCATACACACACAGGCAGAATTTGGTCTTAATGTGTGTCTTGTTAATTTTTAATTTATTCTTGTTTGTTCAGATTTCTTTTCTGTAATACTGTTCATCCAGTAAAAGCTTAGGCTTCACTGAAGGTATAAGATTATTTAATGGGCATGTTGTAAGGGAGGAATTATGGGGATGGATTAAGGGTTTCATATTATGAGGATATGTAGTATAGATAATGGTTGGCTTGAGGTAGTTTGTAGTGATCAGGGAAGTATCCCATTCAGAGTTTGTTCCACTTTACAATAGTTCTGGGGATAAACTTACACCTTATCAATGGAATGAGAATGAATTGACATGATCGGCCTTAGCTATGAAGGTTTGGACCGATGGAATTAAGGAATGTAGTTCACCCAAACAACTGCCATGAAAATAGTAATCGGGCAGTGAGAAACTAGCAACCTTTATGAGAAAGGGGTTGAAAGGTGGAAAACAATTCCTCACAGCTGACCAAACATTTTGAACTCTCAAGGCTGGAAAGTGAGGATTGTGCAATAATAGTATAATCTGGCTCTTGTCGAGATAGAGCACATCAAAAGGAGTCACATACTTTCTAGAGCAGTACAGGGTGCCAACCACTTTTGAAACATCTTTAGCAATGGATTGTATATACAATATGTTCAACTTGAGGTCATGCTTGAGTCATAATAGACATTCCAATAAAGGAGTCTCATTGAGTGTACAACCATTCATCATGATTAAAAGGGCTCAGGTTTGCTCTATGAGGGTGAAACTTTAATAATTTGGGTTTGAATTTATTGAATGTTAGGTCCTCATCCATTGAGTTGTAACTACATCTGTCATCAAAGCATCTGATTGAGAGATTGGATGTTTTGAGGAGCATGGAATCACTTCTTAATTGCTGCTTTTCACAGGTCCACCCTGACTCAGGGTGGTAGCACCTGTTAGGGTCCCAGCTATGGGCAAATAGTGACCCCCCCCCAAACATAAACAAGACACTATGAAAGTATAAAAATACACTTTT
Organism: Acanthosepion esculentum; assembly: GCA_964036315.1. Classification (NCBI taxonomy): domain Eukaryota; kingdom Metazoa; phylum Mollusca; class Cephalopoda; order Sepiida; family Sepiidae; genus Acanthosepion; species Acanthosepion esculentum. The sequence continues at coordinate 103,088,776 of OZ038480.1, read as the reverse complement.
ATAGTAAAAATAACAGCAATACATTTTTATATTAAAAAAAAATTCTAACAATACCTATTTATAGTAAAATTACGAGCAATGGTAGTTGAAGACATACAATTGCATTCAAAATATTTAGATATTTAGCAGCTTCAATGGATAACCGAGGAGGTAATCTTAATATTCCTAAGTTTAATCCCTTCCTTAAGTATTGTATAAATATTTGCCGTTTTTATTTATGTATTTTATTTATAGATATTTCTATTACTTCAAAGCTCCAATGAAAATCAAATTTTGGCATTAAATAACCCATAAGGAGTTGATATGCCATTAAACAAATCAACTATTGAATTGTGCAAACAAGCTTAGAGGAGAGATCAGCTGCAAGATTCTGGTCATCTAGATTATTGGTGTTTCTATAAATCGTAGTATTGTTTTCATAAATATTTGCTACTGATCTGAGAATGTCTCTAGACAGATTGATAATATACAGTAGAAAAAAAGTCATAGCTTGCATTGATCTCCTCGGCATCAGAGTACTGGACATTATCAAGACGAAGGACTTGATAATTGCAAAGAGACCACCAGAAATTCCATGGCTGAGGAATTTATGTAACAACTCCCTATGCCAACCTTGTCTTTGAGATATCTGAGACTCTTCTGATGGATTTATTATCAAGTGCTTTATTGATTTCATGCCTGATGACCCTAGAGGAGTGAACTCCGTGCTGTTTATTGCTCGGGAGATTTTTACACTTAAGGTGATATTGTAGTGGACCGGCGGTGTGTGTATGGAAGGAGTAGAGAAAATGAATTATCTCTGGCCGGTCCAGCCACATTAAAATGTTGGACCTTAATGGGGTCCAAAGGAACAAACGAGACAGATATATGTATGCGAACAAATATATATTAACAAACAGGTTAAAACAGATTGATACACAAATTTACAAATACATTTAAAACATGTATAGAACGTTTAGTGTCTGTGTGGAAAGTTATTGTGTGTGTGTGTGTGTGTTTGAGTTGGAATATCCGTACGGTTTGGTGAATTTTGTTTTAGCGTATTCCCTGAACATGGGAAACGCTAGTTGTGTGTGAGAGTTCACATACTGGAAATACCTCGCACCACGTGCGACGGTTGCCGACCGCAAGCGAGGCCCGTTGGACACACGTGGGCGCAGCCGTGGAAAGAGCTGTGGAAAAAAGAGAGAGAGAGGCCAAGGGTCAGCCCGTATTTATACTCCCGGGAGGGAGAGACCCCTGGTGAAGCGTTAAGAAAATGAAGGGGAGCTAACTGCGACAATATGCAATCTTCGTGGTGATGGCAACCTCAAAATATTTGCTGATGACAGTGAGGAGGATGATGGGGGCAACATTGTGATGGGAGGAGTGCTAACCCAGAATCTTATAAATTAGGCATACAACTGACACCTTCCATCTTTACGTGGCATTTAAACAATTTTGCCAAGATTAGGGATGGCTCTGAGTTAAGGTTCTTAAAAACTAGAAGAATTACATGTAGACCAGTTGTCTTTGTAAAGTCAAATCTCCTTACATGTTTGGAAACTTCCCTAAGATTAGGCAGGGATGTTGCAGAATTCTGTGATAGGTAGTGTGTCATATAGGGGATGGCTCATGTCATCTACTATGGAGTTAGATCTTTGCCTTATCTGATGTGGATGAGATAATATCAAGACCACTTATAATGGAGGACATTGGCGCTTTGCCTCTGTTGAGAATCTTAATTGAAATTTTCAAGAACTCGCACAAGCAAAGTTTCTTTTCAATTTTGACTTGGATCGCTTGTGCATAGCTGCTTTTATAATTTTCCAAGAGTCTCTTTTACTGATTATGAGCAATTCCTGAAAGCAGTAAGGGTTCTGGTACAACACTCCTTCTGATAGCGATAATAGTAATGGTTACAGTGTGCTACGGCTGCTGCACATTTGTACCAGTAGTCTTTGTAAAGCTATTTGGCCTTTGACTTGTTTGTTATTACTTGCAATTTTGTTTCATTTTTAAGTGAACTTTATGCTACTAAAATAATTACACCAACAACTATTTTGTCTTATTTTCTTATTTAGTTTTGTTATGTTTGTTTTTATTATAATTACCGTTTTTATTATTTTTGTGGCAATTTATGATTGTCACTAATATTTTATATTTACTTTGTTGAGTCTCATAAGCTTGTCAAGCAAACACATTCTTATATGTTGAGAAGTCTTTTTCCATCCTCTTTTAACTTCACAGCAAGTGTATTATGACCATTGAATCAATTAGTCTCAATTTTTTGAAAACTTACATTTCTGTTCAACATCAAAGTCTAAATATTTCTCAAGTATTTTTTTCTCCCTTCTTTTTTCATTTCAATTCATGGTCTGCAGAATCAGCAAAATTTGCTGACATATTTTCTTCCTCTTATTTACCACAACGAGTGATCTGCTCTTGTTGACTGGGTGATATGTTTGAATCACAAAATCTTTTGTGATGCTGCCCTACATGTATAGATCTTAATTTCTTAGATCTCTGATGAAAATTTTTCAGTTCTTCTGTCAAGTTTAAAATTCAGAACACTTTACTCTGGATACCGTCACTGACTTTATACCTTTTATTATCTGTTGTTTGCTTTTGTCTGTAAAATCGTTCCTAGTTTTATAAAAATAATTCTTTCCTCACTTATTATTTCACTATATTCTATTATATTTAAGCTGTATTCCAAGATACTTCAGCTGATCTTTTGAATTCTTGATGACTTTATGACTGATCTTTTGAATTCTTGATGACTTTATGACTGATCTTTTGACTTCCTTGTTTGCAAACATAAATCCTTCTGTCTATTCTTGGCTTCTTCTGTACATTATGAGCAATTTTCAACTTTACCATCTGTTATACATTACAGTTTCATGGCAAAAAATTTGACTCTTTCTACCAATGTTTTCAGTTACTAGTATTTGTACTTTAAACATTCACAGTGATAGTACTAGGTAGCTTTCATTGGGCAGGAGGGGGGAGGGTCAAGTGACAGCACTTTTCCTCAATATGTCAGCACTCTGTTTAGTATTCTAGCTGATTTCTTATAATTGTCTCATTTCAGTTCTGCATTGAATTTTGAGTTCACTTTTCAAGATTATTTGGGATTTTTCTGAGGATGCCAATAATGACTGGTAAATGGTCCAAATAATTTTTTTTTTTTTAAATTTTAACATGTAGTCTTCTAAAAAAAAAAAAGAAAAATGCACTAGTATATACATTTTCCCTCACTTACACTAGAAAAATCATGTATTCTGAAATTCATTGGGTGTCTGTTTGAATCTTAGTATCCTCAATAAGTTTAAGTTTTTGTTCTTTGAGAAAGATGGATGTGCTGGTGTTGTAACAAATGTCAGCATGGAAGTAAATTTGGTTAGCTAAGTTCAAATTTCAGCTTAACCATCTGCATTCACTTTCACACAGATAGCTTTGTGAAAGAGAGAAATCAGTCTCTTCACTGCCAGGATTTGAATAGTGGCAGGGTAGTCTGGATTCTCTAGTTTTTGGGTGGCTACCTGTCTAAGAGAAGGAAAAAATTCTGAGTTCTGAATAGTGGGGAAACAACTTCACTATCTTTCCCAAGAATGCATGGCAAATTGCAGATAAATTATAAAAAAGAATCTCTGGAGAGCCAATAATGACATTGTATTTAGCACAACTTCCAGTCAGGCCTTTGTTTGCCCTCTTTCTGACTCTATTAATTGCATTCACTTACTATATGATTGGTGATTCCATCTGTATATCTGAATAGTCTGCATTGACAATTTTGCTATGACTTATTATTTTGACTTTAATGTTCTTAGAAATTGTTCTTGACTGTCGTTAAGATTTAATTTCTCTTTTCAAATATCCTCTTACCAGCCATATTCATATCTCATCCACAAATCCTTTTATTTCCTTCTTCAGTTTTGTCTTTCAGTTTAGAATTTTCTGCATTTTTGATTTGTTCCATCAGCTTTTCAACATTTGGAGGCTGTAATTAATCTTTCATTACTCTGCATTGCATAATCCTCAAATCTCTTGATAGCAGAGTCGACTCACTCCTTAATGCTGACATGTCAACTTCCTTCTTTATTAGTATTATTATTGCTGTCAATATTTTATAAAGCTTTCATTTACTATATATTTGAAAAACTGGGTTTTTTTTTTTACTGACATGTGCAGTACCAAATACTAAGGTCATAAAATAAAATTAATTTCTTTTGACATTTTCTCATTTCCGTTTGTTTCTTAAAACAAATCTGCTGACTTGCAATCTGACTAGAAAACAATTAACTTAAAGTCTGTAGTAATTCATATTTTAAACTCTGCTGTACAGTCGTGACAGGAGAACGTTTTCTTTTCTTTTTTGTAACACTCACCTGATATATTATCTGCTACAAAAAATAAGTAAGTTAATTCCCTTTTTAAAAGATGGTTGCTTTTCTATGAATCACTTTAATCTCTTTTTCATAATCGAGTCAATCCTAATGTTCAAAATTAAACTACAAATGTAAATTTGCATATTCCCAGTAAATGCAATGTCACAGGGTTTATTGAATAAACTACACAGTTCAGGCTTTGTGTTTTTCTACTTTTTTACTCCAGTTTTATTTGACAATATGTCAGAAGCCATGTTGAAAATGAAAACAAATATCTACTTGTTTGGAAGTTATTTTTATTTTTATTTTTTTTTTACTAATTGTTCACAGAGTACCAAGCCTGAGAGCCATTTAAGTTAGAAGTTTATCAAGTGAGGATGATGCACTCAAGAGGCAGTGGTAACAAGTTCAGTTTATGAAGATACATATATAAGGTAATGGTTAACCCAAGACTTGTTCACAAAGTACCAGGCCTGAGAGCCATTTAAGTTAGAAGTTTATCAAGTGAGGATGATGCACTCAAGAGGCAGTGGTAACAAGTTCAGTTTATGAAGATACATATATAAGGTAATGGTTAACCCAAGATTTGAACAGGTTTAGTAGTGATAGTGGAAGCAACCTCTCAGGAAAATGTTCCATAAAACAGTGGTTCTTGGGAAGAAGCTGTCTGAATGGAACTTTCTTCTTACCAAAAGAATACAAAGTAAATAGGAGAAATTTCCGCACTACTGGTGCACTCATAAAAAATAGGAGGAAATATTTTTGAAAATGGTTTTGTACACTAGCATTTTTTTTCTTTTCTTTGGCTGTATGACTTGTCTGAATCAAAATAAAAATATTGAGTTGTTTTATCAATTTGGAATAGGTCTTCTTTATTATACTGATACAGTGTCAAATCAATCCCTGAAGTTAAGAGATATTGGACCTAACTATTTTGTGTGTAAAAAGAAGTTATTTTGATGTGGGTTATGAAAAGATTTCTTTTAAAAAAGAATAGCTAAATGATTTTTTTTAAAGAAAACAAAAATTTATATAAATTAATAAAGGTATCTATTAATCTTCATTTAAGAAAAATCCCATACAGAAATTGAAAAAGATTTTCCAAAAAGTTCAAAACATATTGATATCAATGAAGTTACATTTTCAAACTTGACATCTGTAAATAACATGTAAGTCAAATAATAGAAATTCATCTATTAGGAAATTGAAGGAACGCATAAATTTTAATGAACCAACTAAAGTTCATTCTCATGTAACTACTACTGTAACTGCTACTATTCATTCTTTTGACACTACTACTACTACTAATATTTCCTCATAATGATAATAATTATGGGAAGTGTACCAATTGCAACTATTCTCTAAATGGAAATAGCATTAACAGTCTCTTCATAAGGGAATATTTGTTGATCAAAGACGGAAATAAACACCAAGACGGTCAAACATCAAATGACAAAAAAATGGTTCCTGAGTTGGTGAATTCACTCATCTTTCCAGTTAATAAATTAAGCCATAGAAAATAAATAATTAATACCTTTTCACTAATAGGTCATGTTCCTTCTGACAAAAAACATGCTTCATGATCCCTTTGAAGAGTATTTAAGCAGTAAGAAGATAGAAAAAGATACATGCAACATTAGTTCACAATGCAAGGAAAAACAACAGTTAAGCTTAAAAGAGATTCCTTTACTCATTCATCCTTCTTCATCACGAAGCCGTGCGACCCTCTTGCGCTGTACCCCACCCAGCCAAGCGACACTCTTGCGCTGTTCCCCACCCAGCCAAGCGACACTCTTGCACTGTTCCGTCTCACTTTTCCCTTGTCTCTTATTACTTACACATACACTCAAAGAATTTGTATTTCTTTTCATCTTAACTAACAACTACACAAAAGGAACTTTAACACTCATACACACTGGTAAAAATTTAGTTGTAAAATCACAATAAAAATAGTTTATATTTAAACTCCTTTCCCATCTTTTTCTTTGTGGGCTGATTCAATTCTGCAACACATTCACTGGTCAAAAGTTATAGGAATCTCTTCCTAAAAATTTCCCACCAAAATGTTTCTCTTTCCAGTACTAACAGCGGCTTACTTAACTCTTTCTTTCTTTCTCTTTTTTTTTTTTTTTTTTTTTTTTTTTTTAAGTACTGTTAGACATCAAAATCTTGATTATATCATTATTTTCTGTTTGAGTTACATTTGCGATTTTAGTGTTTGCTGCTGTTGAAAATCCTCAGATGATGTGATTTTTGTTATTTGGTACAGATTTGGTTTGTGTTTCTGTAACACCAGTCTACGAGTTTCAAAGAAGCACAGTCCTACTAGTAGCTACTGGCTTTGTTCACTGGAACATATTTTAACCATCGACCAGAGAAAGCAGTTGCATGCTGCTGACAGAATATGTATTCCTGAATAAATTTAGCATGACATCCATATGAAAAGTCTCAGGGGCTATTTAAGAATATGACTGAAGCTTTTTAGGTTAATGTTTTGGTTTGGTAGCAGATCTTATTCTATGTTTAATTTCCTTGTCTATTCTACTAAATTTGTTATAATTGATCTATACACTGAGGTATGCAAACTGGATTTGGTGTCAAGACATTATTATAACCTTATTCTATATGTCAACCAAAGAATTTTCCCAGGAAATCAGCAAGCAAATTACACAAGCAAAGCAATATTCATTGTAACAGAAATGACAACCCAGGCTCTCAAGAAAAATATCGCAACATTCTATAAACTAATGCTTAGTGAGTTGCAACCCTTGAGCACTAAGTTCAGATCATTATTTCTACACTTTGCCCTAACATGTTTCAACAATAATAATCACTGTTCAGAGACAATTTAATGAATACTGCATATTAAGTGAACATAATTTGACAAGCTTTTTTTCTTACTAATTGGTAATTTTTTTTATAACAACGTCAATTATTAACAGTCATAACTGGTGAATATTTTTTGTTTTATGTTCTTGGTTCTTCTCATCAGGCATGGATTTCCTTTTTATGTACGATGCCTCTTCAGGAAATGTGTGATCATAGTTCTCCATGAATTCCTATTCCTTGTAAAACTAAGCAATGTTTGACCACTAACAATCCCTCCATGCTCCTGTTTTGTCATCCATTTGCACTAGCTTGTTAGGTTATTCTCTGCGCCTCCCCCTGTCACTGGGTTTTTAATATGTTCTGTGAGTGTCATATTCTTCAAGCCCTCTTTCCTCATTGTGTGTCCCAGAAATTTCAGCTGTCTTTTTCTCATTTTAAGCAAAATATCCTTTTCGTTCTCATTTTTCTTTATTGCTTAAATATTCCCTCCATATTGTCCTTTAGTATCCCTCTTTAATCTCTTGATCTGTAAAGAAATTGTCCAGAATTCACTGCTATACAGGAGGTTTGATATTGCAGAACAGTTGAAATTCTCATTTTTGTTTCCAAGTAATTTTTTCCTGTTAATATTGTGCTTAGTTTCTGGAAAGCATGTTTCACTTTACCAATGCCTCTTCTGATTTCTGTGTCAAATTTTCCATTGTTTGTTATTACATTTCCAAGATAATGAAATTTCTGTTTTTGTATTATTTTAATTCTCCAATTTGTATTGCGCATCTTGGGCTGTTCTTCTTACTAATGACCATATATTTTGTTTTGTTACAATTGATGTTTAGTCCATCTGCTTGCTTTCCTCTACTAGCTTTTCTAGAAGTACATGTAGTTTTCTTTCTATGTTGTCTGTAAGCAATACTATTTCTGTCTAACAACATTATTATCAATGTAGAAATTATTCTGATTTTATTCTCAAAATTTGACCTATAAGTATATTTGTACAGTGAAAAATCAAACTAAAAAGTGGGCCAAAGAAAACAGCATAGAACAAAAAATAACATGAATATTCTGAGTAATGTATGTAGCAGTCTTTAACAGAAATAACTTGAACATATTGACAATAATCTGGATCTGATGCTTGTGAATAGATATTTTTTCTTACCTTTGGTGATGACAGAATCGAGCATTAAGACCAAATTATTAACTTTTTCATACACTTACTCTTGATTTTATTTTTTTGTTAAAAATGGCTCTGAGCAAGTGAAGCCTGAATGCTTTGTAAAAAAAAAAACATACTTCTTTGGACCTTGTGGACTGGCACTATCGAATCACAAACAAAGAACTACCAAAGAACACAAACCACATCAATTGAGGACTACCAACAGGAGCAACAACCAAAATGGCTAGTAAATATAACTCAAAGAGAAAATAATGACATAATCATGATGCTGACATTACACACTACAAATGAAACATTTGGAAAGGAAATTCCTGTCAATACTGCAAAAAGCAATAACAGCTACTGGACTTGAGAAAAAATGTTTTAAGAATGTTTCTATAAATTTCAACCAAAAGCAGTACAGGTTGAATGAATAGCAGATATTTTCTTGTAGAGAAATGTCTAATATTACCAGTACTACATATTACATTCTATATCTTTGTTTTACCTTCTTTTTATTTCCTTCTCTTACTTTGTTACGTTTTGCCATCTGTTTACATATCCATACCAGATTATTGTTATTACATGTTTAATACATTATATTCATTTGTTGAATGTTCATGTCTGTGGATATCTTTCAATTTATGAATAAGTACACCAGTTCAAGTAAATGTGATTGCGCATTATTCCTGAGAGAAAATAATCCCTCAGTGAAGAATATTTTAAGAATAATAAGCATGCTGTAGGAATTAAACGTCAGGTCAAGGAGTAAATTGACTTCAGTTGTATTTGATACACAAGAATACAGATCTCAAATATTTTATTCTGAAATAAAAAAAAAAAGAAGGCATCTGAGATACGACCAAAAAACTAAGATTCAATGAAGATTCTACTATCTATAAGCAAAAAGAAATGTAGCACGTGTCAACAAGATGATGTGATATATTTTCATGAAATATTCATCCTAATTTTTCATGAGGCAGTATTTATTCATGGTTGTATATTTACAATGTTTTTATCCATCAATAATTGGTAAATAAATATTATATATGAAGCTAAATATCCTCCCTAAACCTTCATGTCACATAAGGATTTCAACATGGAGAAACTATTACACGTGTTTAGCCGGAGAAAGGTTTACTGATTTTAAACTGGGTCATTGTGACTTGATTTATACATAAGTATTTTCAGTAATATATCTCGCCATATATAGTAAATAGCAAAATAAAATCAGTTAAGAAACCAAATTTAACTTAAATGACTGAGAAAAGTTCCTCGCTTACGGCACCAAGACCTGTTGAAAAAAGAGAGATGATAATTCAAGAATTATTTTCAGAGACGTCTAACATCCAATTCTTTGATATGCTGTTAGTATGTTGTTTATTAAAGCAGCGGTTTTTAAATCTATGTGAATCATGACACTTCTTTACACGCGACATGAATCAACCCCATGCTCATATCTCATTTATATATGAATATATTATGAACAGAATATTTAACTTAAACATAAATCCAATATGCACATGTATATCAAAGTAATACTGACTTACTTGGACAGTACTAAGTAGAGATTTTTGGAATCTGCATGGACTCTATTTAGTCTTATTCAACATCGTATATCTAGGTAGTAAATTATTTATTTTTTGGTGCTTTGTGTTATTTCTAGTAACAACCACTTCATCAAAAACTACATGCTCTCATTTTAATTTTTAACTTGAAATATGCATTTTTCTTTCCAATAATCAATATTTCCCATCTCTTTAAATTTTATCAAAACAAAATCTTTGTACTGTTTTTGTCAAAGGGGTATTTTTCATTCTCAATGGCCTTTATGATTAAAATGTGTCTTGGTTGTACGTTTCCATGACTACTCATTAATTCTTGTTCAATTTCTATTATTTTTTTTATTTCATTATCAGTGAATATCAAGTTGCCAAAACTTTACAATAATAAACATTTTATTTTTTTTACTAAATCATGCTTTGCACAATTATCAAGAAAATTCTGAAAGCATTCTCGTATTGCCTAGGAAAACCATTTTGCTTTTGTTTGCCATTTATAAGATCGATATGTAATGAGGTCTTTTTTTTTGCTCAACTTGTTCATTAAAAATTCCCTTTTCAAAAAATGTGCAGCAGAAATTCTTTCGATAGAGTTTGATATTAGTATCTTCTACTAAAAAGGGGAAATTCTTTTGATAGATTTGAATATCTGTATTTTGTACTAGATATGCTAACAAATTCCTCTCTCTGCTTTGGCTCTTCAGGACGTTGGCGACCATAGCTATCCACAATTTCCTGTTTTTGTAGCTCTTAATACATTTTATCCTTTTGTTATTTCTCCTAAACGCTGTTCCACCATCCATTTACTCAAGCTCATTAGGTAGGTTATGTGTTGTTTTTCTTTGTTCTTCTTGCCTTCAATCTGTCCTGTGAGTATCAAATTTTCCAAGCCCCCTTTCCTCATTATTGGTTTGAGAAATTTTAACTATCTCTTCCTGATGTTAAATATAAGTATTCTTTTTGTTTCCATTTTCTGGTAGTTCTGGTAGTTTGTATGAACTATGGTTGTCACTTCCCAATGAACTGCATCATTTCTCATCAGGCCAATATCTGAAACTTTCAATTTCTCACTGAACATCAAAAACCATCTTTTCACATGGCATGTGGTTATGATACCGTGGTTGGTGTCAAAGGTTGACTGGTGACCTAATTTTTATTTCTAAAGAAAAATATTTTTTTTGTTAAAACAATGTGACACAATGAATTTTCTAGTTTGTGTCACTTATAGAGTATAGTGTGAGAGGTGGGATTGGTTATTAGGTACAGTCTTAGGTCTGTTTAACTGTAGTGTTGTTTTCATTTGATAAAGGAATTATTTGTTGAAATGAGTGACACGAAGTAAACCTTTACAGCTGATATTTCTTTTGATCAGAGATGACACACTTTCAAATGGAGGTGATGATGACACCTGTGATAATCAGGTCAAATGAGGGTGAGATTTTGGAAATGAAATATGTTCCACTGAAGATGGATGTCAGTGATACAAGACTACCATTTTGATTGGCCCATCAATAAGAAAAGAGCTTGGATGGAGCTTCTCGTCTCCTCGGTACTTATGACACAGGGCCATTATTTTGATTGGGTCACCAATCATATTAAGTTTTTGGGGGCTTTTATTCTCGCTCGTAATGGAGGGGGGAAGGTGATTAAGACAATTTTGCTACTTTCTATTTTTTGACCACGATCGGGCCTGACAAAAACATCACTAAAAATAGAAGGAATTCCTTTTCTTACCCATTTTCTTACATTGTATTTCAGAAATACAATATATTTCCAGCAACCTCTCTTTAACTATTAGTTAGGCAATACTTCACTTTGTTATCCTTAACTTTAAATTATTCTACTTTATTCTATAATCAAAGTTATACTTCTTTATTCTTTTTAGTTTGTAAACTAGTGAGAACAGTTTTATATTGCAACTAGCCAAGGTACCCAGAATTGTACCCTGCATGGCACTTTACTCCAATTGGCTCATTCGCTTGCTTAAACTCAACGTTGATTCTGATTCCGCAGAACTGGTTTGGGTGTGAAAAAGTATTTGTTGTTAACATTCATTTTTCATTCGGCTTTTCCCGTTATGAGTCCTTTTTTAAAGCTGATCATTTTGTGTTCATTTTCTTTAGTTCTTTTTCCATAACAGATTTAATGTTTAGTATAGAGCTTAGAAAAAATTTGCAGTGTGAGATCGGCAAGAAGTAAGGCATGTAGCAACATCAGCACAGCAAAGGGCACTCCTTTAAAGGCAAGGAAGGTCAAAAATATTTTAAGTCAAGTGATAGCGATTGCTGTATGAGTTGTACAATTTTTTAATCAAGCACGGGCAACGCTGGTCAAACATAAAATAGTATGATGTGTCAGAGCTTGATTCAAGTGCAAACGCATGATCACTCCCATCCTTCTTCAAAAGTTTACTGTAAATCTCTGGTTAATAAGAGGTTCTTTGGGAACTTTTCCCTTTTTAACACCTCAATAATCCTTAGGTCTTACTAACATTATTTTAGTTTGAATGTTTTTTTGTGTTTATTTCATTATTGGGTTTATCCCCTTCTTTTTATGATACATTTTTATGAGAAAACTTTGAAAAATAGAGAAAAAAAATAATTTTATGTTGTCAAAATTTTTATATCATGGGATTTTAGTAGGTTCCTTGTGAATATGATTTAATTTAATAAATATTGGATTGGGTGTAGAAGGATGGGTTCTTGTTAACAATGTATATGATTGCAACCAAAAAATCCAAAAACAAAAATTGGATCCTTATACAATGGTGAACTGAAAAATTATTTTTGTCTGGGGTGGACAGGTCTTACTAAAGAAATTTCATTTCAATTTGAATGTTTTGTTTATTTTTATTTTTGTCATTGGTTTATCCCCTCATTTCATTTCATATTTTCATATATTTGTGTGAAAAAAGACAATTCGTATATATAGAATTTTTATGCCATGTGTGTTTTTAGTAGGAATATGCGGTATTGCCATACATGTTCGATCGAATGGAGATTGATAGGTTTTTTTGGTGACTGAGCCAAATGTTAGTTAGGCATGAATCAGATTAGCTAGGTGTAGGATAAACAGTGAGACCAGCCTTTCCCTCATTTCCCCTTTGTTCTTGTGTTGTAAAATGTAATTTTATTTTACATTTAAATAAAAATTCCTGTAGTGATTGAAACAAACACTCCCAAAAACAGAAATAGGATGGTGTGCTGAAAAAATTCTGTTAACCCAAGTTTCAAAATCTTGATAACAAAACAAACATCACTTTTTAATCCCTTCTTCCTCAAGTGAATAACTTTTCGAAACCTCCTCTAAATAGAGATTTAAAACCTCGCTTTTTGATAAGGTCGATGATGATGTACGAAGGGAACATTTTCCGTATTAATATTGTTAACAAACTCTCGTCTGTGAGAGCAGTGAATTCAATCCTTGTCACGGGTAGAACTATTGTGATGCCATTAAAGACAGATTGTTTCATGCCTTCATTTTCTAAATAGTAGACTGCCAACTAAGAATTGAGCTGCTGAGTCTTGATTTGCCTGATGAAATAGCCACAACCATAACAAGATTGTGCACAGTGATGATCGAACACATTCAGAAGATCTTACTAGGTAGTCATAGCAGTCATCACCTAAGCCCAGAAGATCCATTTTTATAAATAAAAAAAATGTATGGCATGTTTTTCTGTTCCTCTTCTAATTGTTCAAATTGTGAATGCAAAGTCTTACAAAATCCGACTTGCTCTTGTGCGGACAGTTTAAAAATGCCAATGGAAGGAATGCATTAACAATGCCATCAAATATTTGTTTCCTTTATCTCAGTGGTTTTTTGTTGTCTTCTTCCAAATATGATTTAACATCATCATTTAAGGGACCTTTGATTTGCCACTGTTCATGTTGCATTTCTGAACCCTTGCCATTTTATTCAGCTTTTCCAGAAAGAAGCAGGCATTCATTCTTTCATGATATCACTTATATTTCATTTCATTCTTTTGTTAGATTTTTTTCTTTGGGGTTTCATTGTTAGAACAGGTGTCTTGAAGCATGTCAGTTTTAACCAACGTCCAAAGACAACATTGACAAATCACCACAGATGATTTGATTGGTAAATATCAGTTTGTTTTTCTGCCAACAATTTCTATAGTTTCAAATTTTCAGAGGGCTGTTATACCAATTGTACTCTGTTATTCTATTTAGCTCTTCACATTTCATTTATTCAGTTAGGAAAAGAAATGCTTTTCCTCCACATGTGTGTGCTACTGAATAATTTTTTTTCTTTTGTTGGACTGGTCCTTTTTTAAATGCTCCAGTAAGCTTCTTTTTTTCTTTTTCTTTTTTTTATAAGGGCTAGATGGATTTAAAACAGGTGCAAAGGTCATATCAAAAAAGTGATAAATATTCAACCACTGCATTTTTCATTTGTTATTTTTTCATCATGTGTAAATAGAATTTTTCTTTTCCTCAACAAGCCTCCTCCTTTTTGTCTGTTCATTTATTCACACAATTTCTCTCCTGCTTACATTTTTCTTGTTACTTCTGAATATTCACTCTTTGAAATAATTAGTTTGAGGGAATTGAAACTGACAAAAGCTCAGACAATGAAATGTCGGTAAATAAGGAAAGAAACATTGAGATAAAAATTGAAAAAATAAATATAATTCAACAAATATAATTTACAAAATGTTTTTTAATTTAGGCAATTTTTCACTTTTTTATTACATTAGGAAAAAAGTTATTTCTATTTAATCTTTGCAGTGCAAAAGGTTTTTCTTATTTCAACACCAAAATTGAGCAAAATGTTTGGAAAATTATTACTTTAAAGATATATAGAAAACTTTAATATTGAATGTAATTATTTACTTTACAGCGAAAATGCAGAATTGAATAATTATTTTCTTATTTTATTGCAAGTTAAAATATCTAAATATAGAAATTACAATAATTACTGAAATAATATACAATGTCAAACACTGAAAAAAAATATTGTTGAACCTGTTTGTGCATTTAGGTTTTCCTCTTTGATGTTGAATTTGTAAATATGAAGGATCATTGGAATAGTAAAAATCCCTTCTGAAAACTAAAGAAATTATTAAGAGACAGGAAAATTATCAGAAACAAAGAAAATAATGCTGGATTATTATGTAATATTAATTCTCCTCTGTGTCATTTTTATGTGAGACATTTTTCTCACAAATGAAGAGAAGGCTTACAGAGAGATACCATTCTATAAAGCGATGATGAGAATACTGTGAACGGAATATGTAAGCCACAAGTGAGTTTTAAGGAAAATGTAAGTTGTAGTTAGAATCAGAATGGTACAGTTGAAATTCCAGCAACATATAATGAAGCTTGTAGAATTTCACACTATTGAAGGCAAGAGGAAAACAGCAAGTAAACTACCTAACTAGCTTTTTTAAATGACAGAGCAGGGTTTGGGCCAGGTAGTAAAGTGACAATAACTGCTTAGAGCAGGCATGGACAACCTTTTTTGAGCAGTGGGCTGAATGATCCATGGCTCATTAAAAGGTGGGTCGCACTACTAAGCAGATTCTGGGTCATTTTTGTAGTTGAGACCTCATCTATTTTCACTGCAGAAGACCATATACCTTAGAAATGATAGGAAAGTTTTATTTTTTAGAAAATATTTTATTATTAAAAACTTGAAGTCTTGGTATAACATTACCACTAAGGACAGTGTGATTAACACATGACACTGCGTGTGATTTATTTCTAATTTATTCATTTGAAAATAGGCCATATATGTCTTCTTTAGAGAAAAAAAAATTATTATGGATGTTTTCTGTTTCAAAAGCAAAATTTGTTTACATGTATGATCTTCCTTAGTAAAAATCACTAATGGCTTAAAATGCTGGCAATGTTACTTTCCCTAAAGTTTTACCAAATTCAAGAAACATTGTACTTAATCATTGTTTATGTATATGGTTATGTATGAAAGAGTGTGTGAGTGAACAAGTGAGAACAAAACAAAAACAAAAATTATGTAATCTTATTTTCCTTATGAAATTAACCGTACCATTCAGAAAGACCTAATGGGCTGCATGTGGCCCATGAGTGACTTAAAGCTACAAAAGTTAGAACATTGCAGATCCTGAAGAAAAACACTATATCGAAGAAGTAGAAGTGGATTTGATCTATGAAAACTATGCCTGTGCATTTCCACTTACGATATTTTTTGGTGTTTGAGCTTAAGTTAAAAACATGATTTCCAATATAGATTCTCAAGGTAGGTAACTTTATCTAACTTGAATAATTGGGAACAACACTATTTGTTTACTTCGGTCATCTTTGTGCTTTGTGTCCTAATCTAAACTATAAATAGCTAATGTTAGTAAATGTCTTTTAGTAAGATTAGCTTATATGGCTTTAAGAAGATCAGAATTCCAGAACAGATGATAATCTGCCTGATGACATTACTAATCATCATTATTCCATGTTCAAATGAATGAAAGGTCTGCAATGTTATTCAAAGTAAAAACAATAGACGCTGAATCTTGAAAGTTTATTTTTCTCTTAATGACTAAGCACCAAAGTAGGAGTTTCCAGCAAGATTAAGTAAAGGCAGAAATCAATGAATAATATTCTGGAATTAGTCAAGAAAAAAAGTGTCTAATATTCCATTATTGTAACTTTCAACTAAATATTTCTTGGATGACTCACAAAAAAAAAAAAAAAAACTATTAAAACTTGGTTGTAAACTTTTTACTCATCTGCTGTATCCACCAGATATTCAAATTATCATTTACTTCGGTCTTACAGAATTGTATGTATGAAATTAAAAAAAAAAAATGATTTCTCTGAAAGACTGCAAATGGCGCCGGGAGCAGTACTTTGCTCGAAAAGATAAAAACTTCTGAGAAGATGAAATTATGAAGTTATCTGGAAGATGAAAAAAGATATTGGAACAAAATGGTAAATAGGTTGTTCAAGTTAATCTGGAAAATAAAAAAAAAATGTCTTTTATTTTTATTTAATAAACTGAACGAAAGTCTTGGCCAACCCAATATATAATTTTTTAGCTTAGCACAAGGCCACAATAGTACACACAGAGTGAAGATGACTCATACTTATAGCAGCATGTGAAATTTACTGATATAAACATCAGTAAGTAGCAGCGATTAAAAATTACCTAACCTGACGCAAGGATATAATACTGAGTCAACTACCGATTATAAAGTTCACAAGCAATGCAATATGATACTATTCACTCCCACCTGCTGACATCTTGTCAGACACCAGTGATGAGTGACTTGTTAGTATTCTGTTGTCGTATACTATTGTGTGTTAACTGAATTCAGTCTGATTTCTCTTGTAATCCAGTCTCGTCTAAGAAATAATTACATTTTCTCTCTTTTCAAAACAATAATTTTTACAGCAGCATACAACTATTCATAGTAAAATCAAAAGAAGTCTCTCCTTAGTAGACTATACAAAGGTGTGTTTACCCATCAAAAGCCAGGATTTCTAATGCTGATTTTTCAAGGTATGCAAGCCAAGGCCACTAGTATAAAAAAGTGCAACATGATCTTCCTAAAATTCCCTCTTTGAGCTTTAAAATTGAACAAAGCTTGGTAAATATTGATAGTAAATACAAAGTTACATGTTTGTCAAGTATGACTTGAATTCCCTATTGTACACTGCGACACTAGGTTATTAAATAATTTGACAATTCCAGGCTTAATAATGAGGAAATGGCAATTCAAATTTTATAGTTTATGATTATCTTATATTTATTGTCCCATTTTAAGGGGAATTAAAATGTTATGGCTTATATTGATTACATATCTATTGTGCCATTTATAGTATCATAGCCTCTTCGCTACTCTGTTCACATGGTCAAGGGAAAACATTATATACATGTTCTTGACCTGTTCTTCATTGCATTGCCCCATACCCTTCAATTTACTATGGTAAATCTATTTTAGATTTATAATAAACCTAATTTCTTTTCAGATGTTTCAGTATTACAGACTTAATCTGAATACATTTTGGGAAAATTTTTATACATTTTATACTTTGTAGCAACTCTGAATTTATTTTCTTTAAATATTAAGTAGGTATGCATGCCTAGTTAATGTTTATACTCTCTTATGATATAACTCAGTGACTTCTCGCCAAACGAGAGGAAGGATAATAATAGGAATTAAAATACTGCAATAAATATAAAATAAAATCTATTACTTTTTGCAGCTAATAATTTGAAGATTAATTCAAATGCTAAATTTATTACTATCTCTGCTTCACACAGAGGTTATTATAAGAGATCTAGAAGCCTACCAGAATGTTATTGCTGGGTACAATTTTAACAATGAAAGATATGCAGATTACAGTGACAGAGAAAGAAATTGCATGAGCTGTTAGAAAATGTAGTAAAGAAAAGTGATGAGAGAGGACTAACGATTAATTGTAAGAAAACAGAATATTATCAGCTAGCGGAAGAGGCAAAGATGTGAGCTATGAATTGGAGACCTCAAAAATGAAGTAAGTACATAAATTTACCATTCTGGGAAGTGTAATAAGTCAACAGATAATGTGACACAGAAATCCGAAGGTGTGTTTGAATAATGAAAGATGCCTTTCAAAATCTAATCAAGAAACAGAATATTTTCATTAGAAACAAAGAAATGATTACTGAATTTTTGTATATGTTAGAGATTGTTGGATATTTCCTCACAGATGAAAGAGGCAATGGAGATGTTACTCAACAGAAGGATACTGAGAATAACATGGATGCAGCATAAAAAGGAAAATGGAAACAGAAAGGTCATTTATACTTAGTATCAAAAAGAGAAAGTTAAAATACAGAATAGAGGATACAGAATAAAGGAATAGAGGATACAGAATAAAGGAATAGAGGATACAGAATAAAGGAATAGAGGATACAGAATAAAGGAATAGAGGATACAGAATAAAGGAATAGAGGATACAGAATAAAGGAATAGAGGATTTGATTCATTCATTTTTTACTACTTATTAACCTTTTGCAGGTTATTTTTAAATTGTCAGATTATTTTTCTTTTGGGAGATAATAATGATCTAGTGATAATTAAGTCTTAGTAATTAACCCATAGCTGGCTGGCTGGAAAAGAAGTGTACGTAAGTGAATATAATAAACCAACTTGAACTCAGCTCCCCAATTAAAAATTCTGAGCCATTATCCATTACACCACCCACACATCTAAGCTTACAGCCCCTGATATTCCCTAGTGGTCACCCATCAAGGTACTGACCAGGTATGACACTGATTAACTTCGGTGATCATACAGGAACCTGTCTTTCTATGTGATGTGGCCATAAGCTAGATAATTTGACTCTCACAGGCCACGAGGAAACAGTGAATAATCTAACTAATGACAGCATTACTTAGAGCTATGAAGTTGTGGAGAGCCACAATCACCCATGTTCTGAAGGGAAAACGCATGTCAGGAAGAGAAGAGGTGGGGTAATAGAAGTATTACTGCTAATTAATACCAGATTTTTATAAACCTCTAATTAACACTTGGTTTTTTTATAAAGCAATAATTAATATCGGATTATTTTAGGAACTCATAATTAATATGGTATTTTTATTTTTATAATTAATATTAGAATTTACTGTCTGCTTTTGGGAGTTAGACACAATTGGATGAAACTAACTTTTGTTTATTGATTATCGTATGGCAAACTTATCGTTGATTTTTGTTATATCCAAACCTACGCTGTTTACATGTATTTATGAAAAGTAAATGAGCCATCAGTAGGAATGACTTCCACAATCTGGCATCTACTGCAGCTGAAGAGGCCATGATTGGTAACGATCTTTGAGTCGGTGAATCCTAAACTCTGATGATGAGAGTGCGAGACTGTCACTGTGCCAAAGTTTCTTATATCTTTCATGGATAGGTTTTATGTTATACAGATACAACTTATATGTTCTACATTATGAAAGTGTGGTGGGTCAAACTCTTTTCCTGTGAATTCAAGACAGCTGTTTCTGACTGTTCCAAGGCAGCAAACAATTTTCAAGCTGATTGGCATACCTCAAGGCAAGCTTCGAAGACACAGGAAGACATCTACTTCTGCCCCAACAAACCGTGTATTATGCCCCACATTTAATCGTCGCCGTGGGGTTGATTTTGGTCTCAAAAGTTACATGCATGTCCGCAGGCGTTGATATGTTTCTTGGGCTAAAAGACACTACCACACAATGAAATGTGATTGGATATGGATATTTTTATTTCGACTGGCAAGTGTGTGGTCTGAGAGAAAATTACTTTCCTGCCGTGATTTTCGTTTTGATTGTTTTTCTGAGAACTTTACTGCACAGACTCCTATCTACAGTCAAGCTGGAAATTATACCCCTGCTAAATCTGAATGGTACAAATATTTTCAAGAACGAAATCGTCAAATGTGCTGAAAAAAAAGCATTTCTTCAATGAAAATCTTTTTTTAAAATAAACAAATTTTGCAGGTGGTCAAAATGGAAAATGAAATTTAGACAAGTCAAATTCAAAGTTTGCCCAAATTAGTAGAATAATATTATTTTAAATAAAACAAAAGATAATATGAAAATTGTATGAGAAATAATAATTATTTACACTATATACATTGTTTGGGCAGTTGTCCTAATCTCTAATGTCATATTCACATTTCAGCTGTTGAACACTCCAGCCTTCTTCAGGTGATATACATTGATATACATTGGAATTTCAAACCAAACCCTTTATTTCATCCACTGAGGTAGAATGTTCTTGTTTCATGTGCCATGCCTTTTCTGGATATCTCAGTATCACTTATTTCCCTTCAGTTACTCAACTCTCCAAGTTTTTTTTGTTTACCTCTGCTGTGGCCAGGCATTGAACTCACAACTCTTGATATGTTGCCTTTAATTCACCTAAATTATATGACATTCTGTTTAACAAGAAAAACCATTTGCTACCATTGATACCTTTTTATTAAAGTCTGTGAAAATAAACCTTTAATTCATTCCCCCTGAATAATGTAGCCATTCCATGAAAAATGAATGGAATACAGCTTGAACAGAAATGTATACGAATATCCAATAATTAGTCACTGATATAGATATATGCATGTGTTGTAATGGATATCACAACAGTATATAGAATTGGTGAGTAAAATTCAAATTCTGGACTAAGATATAAATGCATTTCTCCTCTCTTCAAAATAGTAGGGTCAAAAGGACCCACTAACCTAGGATAACAGCCAGTCCAGGTGAAGGATTACTCTGAATTCAGAAATGTGGAGAAGGCTCGAAACTATCTTCCCCCAAAAGCCATGGCAATTCATGGATAATATACAAGCAAATATGCAGGGAAACATTATCACCTATGGCAATTTTTGGAATGCATAAAAATGATTATTGGCAAGGAATGTTTAAATTCTGCCCTCTGTCACAATCGCACTGCATCGATTCCCTGTAGAAAGGCATGAATCCATCTCTTCTGTCCTATCCCCTGCTATAGATTAACTAGCAGAGTTGTCCAGTCTATCTTGCCTTGTGTGGCAGCCAATCTAACAGAAAGATGATTGTGAATTCAAAAACTGTTTAGAAGGTAATGAGAAACCATTTTGCTATATTTCCCCAAGAACTGACAACAATTCACAGATAAATAAAAGAAATATGTGTAGAACTATGGTTGTTTATGTTCCAAAGACATTCACTTACTAGAAGAACCGTGCTTTATAAAGGTTCTTGAATCATGGCACCCTCAAAGCCTAGGGAATTTTCATGGTGGCTTAAGAGCAACTATAGTTATGTTCATGTAGTTAATTTAGTTAAAAACTAAAATTTGGTTAAACAAATGCAAATAGGAAAAATGATGAAATATTTTACCAAAGAAGTATGAGATTTTTAATTGCATCTGAACATGATTACATCTGAAAAAAATGGTTTGAGAAGAAAAAAGTATTTTATAGAGGAACTGTAATTTGGTTCTAAAGGAGAGAATGGGACTTTCCAAGGTGTTGTTACACAACAGTAGTTTAAAGTGTCTTTTGTCAGAACTATTTTCAATGGGTCTCTGTTCATACACCCACCAGCATCAAATGAAGTTACCTGTTCTATTTTGTCTAAATGATTCACTAAATTCATTTTTACAGACGTTTTTCTAGGCAATAACTTCTCTCCCTTTACACATTCAATGACATATATCTCCAAATAATACTTGTCCTTACTTTCTTCTGCAGAGGTATTAAATTTTCCAGTGCATTGTCCTATTCCTCCAGGACTTGTGAAGAAGCGATTTACTGGACTTAAAGGTTTTTTCTCTCAAAATTTTGTAAGTTTCTGCTGAGATAACGTTTAATTCAGTGTTTGTGTCAATATCTTGCTGCTGTATAACAAATTCTTAAATTTTTGTGCCACAGGTCATTTTAAATCTGTTTCTGTTAAATTGTTCTCAGAGGAAATATTTTTGTTCTTCATTTACTGTCTGTATCATATTGGTTTTAATTCTGCGGACAACAGCTAAATGACTTATTTTCCTGCATTTTTTACAGTGCTTCCTTTTCACTGTACAGCTTTTAAAATCATGATTTGTGTTACATCTTCTGTGGCAGTTGTTGTTCTCTTTTTTTTCTGACGGGTTTTTCTCTGGGTTTTTAATTCATCTACATTTTTCTTGTGTATTTCTTTCATTTGAGATTTTATTTGCTCACTGCTCCTGGCCATCTCCATAGCTTTCTTGAGTTTCAAATCAAGAACTGTATTCTTTTGGATAGGTCCTTATTCTGTAGTCCTATCACAAAACGGTCTCTGATTTGGTCATTTTTCTTTGGAAACTCACATACTTCTGCTAATTCGTGCAATGAGCAAATAAAAGTTTCCAACGGTTCTCCTGGTAATTGAACTCTAAGATAAAATTTTTCCCTTTCATGAATTACATTTCCTTTAGGCATGAAGTAGACATTCTAAAACTGAATTGTATACATTTGCGTCATCTTGTCATAAAAAAGAAAATGTCTGGAATATATTTTTGGATTTGCTTCCCATACAATATATAAATGTACTTACTTGAGTTTTGCTATCTTCTCCTCAGAGTGTCAATGTTTCTCAAAAGCTTTGAAATCTTTGCAACCATTTCTGCCAATTTGGTGCATTTGTAAAGTAAAATGTTTCTTGTGTAGTTAATTTGAAAAGTTTTGTAATGGAATGTCCCATACCCCCTATCGTCTATGTGGACTGACTATATAAGTAGCTATATATAGTGAGCACAGAATATACCTGTGGGGCTTGCTTTGGCAATTAGTTGAAGATTCGTCTCCAGCTAAGCTAGTCAAACTCTCTGCCTTCGGGCAGGGAGGAACCCAGACAAGGCTATGCCGAAGGGCAGAGTCTCATCTGGGGTGGCAGACAGCTACCTCACCGTGTATATACAGGGAATTTTTGCCCAAGCCTATGGACTCAGTTTTGACCCTGCATTAAATACAGTCTTGTGCTATATCTTTCCTTGCGGGGAGGTAAGGTAAATATCCTTGCTTCAGGAATTACTAACCAGCCACCTGATTCCCTATTTTTCAGTAATGTATTTGCTTTTACAATAAACCTCTCTTCTTTCATCTATGCATTATTATTCAAACCTTAGTGAGACTGTAAGTAATTACAATCCTCATCCTAATCATCCTTATTGCCTGAATAGCCAGTTCTACTTGATTTACACTGATACTCATTCTCTAGTCATAGGACTGGGATCAAAGTGTAGTATTGATTCTCCTCACCTCTAATGGTAATAGTAATGTAGTTTCCTGATTAGAAAACATCCAGGGCTACTTTCAGTTGAAATTAATAAAATTTGCCTATCAAAGCAATCGCTCTTTCTGGCTTTCTTCCTAACCTTTTGTTTGAAGTAGTGTGGAACGTCAACATCCTGATTGTATCATTATTTTCTCTTCAACTGACAGGTGACATCCATTTTACTTGCTGCTGCTATTGAAAGTCTTCAAGTGTTGCGATTTCTGTTATATGGTACAATTCATTTTATGTTTGTGATTCTGTAGCATGAGACCATAAGGTTCAAAGTATTGTCCACTCTTCATCTGCTCCCACAAACTTATTATATACAAAAATTATCATATTTAATGATTGCTTACCGAGACTTTACTAGCATGCTTCATTGTTGAATCAAGTGTTTTTGTTACGAATTCAAGACTCTTTCAACAAGGAATGAAAGAATCAGTTCATATTGTAGCTTTTTTGTCATTGTTAATAATGGTGACTTTTTTACTTTTTTTTTTTGTTTTAAGTATTTGATGTGTATTCCTTTTACTAAAAATGCAACATCACAATCAGAACAACCTGATTTTTTTTATGCCCACTTGTAACCAGTAACGTAGGAACAGAAGAAAAAGTGTAAATTTTCTTTCGGCTTGATTAGTAATTATACCAGCTGGACACCAGCAATAATTTGACTTTCAGCTCTGTTCAGAAAATCAACATCTTTCTTTATTAATTAATGGCTTTTAACACTTGCAGGTCACTTATTTTTCGCTTTTTTTACAGATAATTTTATTCTGCCGAGAATAATGCAATGAACATGGCTGACCCTATCTGACACTTTGCATTGTGTAACAGTTCATC
The DNA here is from genome assembly GCA_964036315.1 of Acanthosepion esculentum. Taxonomy (NCBI): domain Eukaryota; kingdom Metazoa; phylum Mollusca; class Cephalopoda; order Sepiida; family Sepiidae; genus Acanthosepion; species Acanthosepion esculentum. The sequence continues at coordinate 103,064,276 of OZ038480.1, read as the reverse complement.
TAATGTTCTGCTGTTTGAGTTCAATTGTTAATGCAAACAAAAGTCGGTCATATAGAAAGGTATGAATCCTCTTCTCTCATCCAGCTATGGGTAAATAGCAGGACAGTCCGGGTTCTATAGCCTTGGATGGCAACTGATCTACTGCAGAAAGAAATGGCAACCTACTGCAGGAAAAAAATTTGCTTCATCAGTCATGTATTGAAAGATACATGATCACCTAAGAGTGTATCAAGCATGGCACCTAACTGACTTACTCTTTTCTTTGTTTCTATTGAAATTTTCCTGTTTCTTAATACTTTGCTTAATTTTTGGAAGGCATTGTTCACTCTTCCAATGCACCTTCAGATTTGCATTTTCTGTCATCAGTTAAGACACTACCAAAAACATCTAAATTTTGCTTGATTTTAAGGTCTTCAATCTGTATCTTGCATATTGGGCCGTTTCTTTTGCTGACAATCGTAATTTCTATCTTCTTGAAATTAAATCTTTTCTTCTAGCCTTCATTTACTATTTTCATATCCTGGGTAAGACGATAAACTACGTCCAGCAGCAAGGCCTCTGATCAGGAAGTTTTGGGAAGCATGGAGCCACCTCTTAATTGCTGGTGTTCCCAGGTCCACCCTGACCCGGGGTGGTAACACCTGTTGGGGTCCCGGCTCTGGGCAGGTGGTTAACACCCGAACTTGTGTAAAAAATAGGTTTTAATACCAGAAATACTTCGTAATAAAAAAAATTATTACCAGCAATGATTTTTGAAGGAAAAATTATTATCAGCAATACTTTAAAAAAAAATACCAGCAATACAAACAGCTATACATTCTTTGAAAAAAATATGACCAGCTATAGATTTCTTCAAGGAAAACTATTCCCAGAAATAGTTTTTTGAAGAAAAAAACATTACCAGCAATAAAAAATTTTGTCGGCATTAAATAACCCATTGAGGTGTTGATATGCCATAAAACAAACCAAACAAAATCATTTACTATTTGATTTAAAATAAAACCTCATTATATGCCTGTGTGTCTGGATGAACATACTCATCTTCATTGTTATACTCACATTTCGGCCATCATACCATCCAGCCTTCTTCAATTGTCTGTTTTCATGTTTGGTAATCTTAGAATTTTGAATCAACTCCTTTATTCCATCCATGTGAGTAATCTTTTTTTTGTTCTACTTTAAATGAGTTATATCTATATGTAGTAGTATGTCATAAAATACTTCCCAGTCATATTTACCTTTTGTGTGATTTGTGCGTTACATTCACCAAACATGAGTATCCTCGGGGATTGAATTCATAACTCCCAACTAGATATGCCTAACAAACTTCCCCATGTATCTGTTTCAATTTAATAAAGTGTTCAGTCCAAATTTCTTAGGTTATTGACTATGATGACAGACAATGAAGAAGGCCAGCATGGTCGAAATGTTGAGTATAGAAACCACCAGAGCATGCTATCCTTTACCTCTATTTGACCATTAACCACTGGTACCGGTTGGATATACTGGAGAGGTGCTGAATGATTCTTGCTTGTACCTATTCCCAAAATCTGAACAAATATCATACCTTAGAGAAGGACTTCTTGGTCAATCCAAGAAATTTTCAGCACCTCCTTTTTAGCAAGCCCAAGTAGTTATGCAACTTTACAGATATTTTTCTTTTTTTTTCTCCTGAGTTATTTGCCTGGGTAACATTTTGGTAGCCATTATGAGAATTTCCTGATAGAAAAAGATTTATATATATTTCATTTTTATTCAAAATTAGAGTTATTTCTCGCATGAGAAACATAGATAAGCAGATTAGCAGATAATGAGGTAAAAAATTAGATCAGTATTTTTTTAATAAATTGTTCTTTCACATGGCTCATTATAGATTCCACTCTTCAAAAATTGAAGTTGTCTGTCATTAAGGCTGGCTTCCATCAAAAGCTAGTAAGCTATTAAGGTAAAAAATACCGATTCATGCCATACTCAGGGGCATTGATCTGAAAATGATCATAACACTCGCCATGCTAATAACAAGGGATTATCTAAATAAAGGCAATTCTAGTTGTCAGTCTTCTGCATTAATTTGTTCTGTTTACTTGAGAAGAAAAGATTTTTATTATCTTCAATATCTTTAATAAACTCATCCAATCGTGAAACTGTAACCTAGACAATAATGTTTAATGTATTATGAAATAAATCTATGTTCATTCATCTAAACTATTTTAGAGCAGACAGATATAACACCGTTTACTATTATACAATTTTCAAGTAAATCAAGAAATTTAGCTGCAAAATGATCCAGATTATTTGTTTTTTTAATCTATCTATACCATGGGCTGCAATCGAGATGACAGTTTCATTGTGAATTCCCAATGGCTGTTTTTTGCCAGGGCTATATATGATTGTCCTTCTCATAGACTGGTGGCTAATCAAGGCTAGAGTCTAGTCTGCACTGCTATTTAACCCATAGTGAATAATGAACTCTACTAGAATTTGAATTCAGTTTTCCAAGTTCATCTTCCAAACCACTAACCCTTACACCAAATGTACATCTATTATTTCTAATACCTCACAAATTTTCATTTAGAAATTTTAGTATTATAGAAATATATTTCTATGTACTGTTAGTTATTCATTTACTTTAATAATGATTCTTTCTAAGTCTTTGTTGTTTCTTTACAATTCATGTAGAAGTCAAACATTTACCAATTCATATGCCATTTATAATTATGATTCTTAATAATAATAATCAAAATCAAAAGTGATTCTTTGTTCATTTATAAATTTAAATAGCCCTGTTTAATTTTCCAGAACATGAACTTGGCAAATAAACATTGTTATAAGGGCTTGGTCTTCCCTGTACATATCTAATAATTATGGTAATTTGATACTTTGATTCTGGAAACAACAACAACAACATAAAAAATATTGGTGGCTCAGTCCTGTTTTTAACAGTGACTTTCCAACTCTTCTTGCTGCAGAAATTTATTTTCATTGGATATTAAGATTGAGATTTTCCCCATCGAAATGGTTGTATCATTGTTTAGGTTAATTTGTAACAACTAAATGAATATACAAGGTAACTAATAAAGCTCTGTCCGTTTTTAAAGGAAAAAAAGAAAATGCTTCACAGTATGTGTAACTTATATTTAGTCTTCAAAGTAATCGCCATTGGCATCCAGCACCTTCTGCCAACATGTCTCCAGCTGTTCAATGCCCTTGTGGTAGAACTCGGGGGGGTTTTGACACAAAGATGTCCGTGAGGGCTTTGCGCAAGTCTGCTTCATTGGTGAAGGATTTCCCATGAAGATAATTATCCAGGGAGTGGAAGAGGTGGTAATCGGATGGCGCAAGGTCAGGTGAATAAGGTGGATGGCACAAAGTCTCTCACCCAAGTTGCTGTATGGTATCCCTGACCACTCGCGCGACATGCGGCCTGGCATTGTCATGGAGGAAAAGCACACCTTTGTGATTCACCAGTGCTGGCTCCTTCTGGCGCAATGCCTGTTGCACATGTTTCAATTGCTGTGAGTATAGGTCTCCAGTGACCATTTGGCCCGTTGGTAGCAGTTCATAATGAACCACTTGATGACCTGTCCACCAGACACAAAGCATAATCTTGCGTGGGTGAATAGGCGGTCTTGCAGTGTGAGGGACAGCATCCTGAGGAGACAACCAATGTCTGGAATGCTTGGGAGTTTCATACAGAACCCACTTTTCATCACTGGTAAGCATTCGATTGAATAAGGATGCAGTACGGTAGCGAGAAAAGCAGCGATACGCAGGCTACCACTCGTTGTCCATTGTGGACCTCCAACAGCATTTGCGGAACCCACTTGCTCAGTTTGTACATCTTACCTAGGCAGTGCAGGTGAAGTCTAACTGTTTCATCAGAAACGTTGAACTGTCTTGCAAGTTCACCACACATTAAACTACTGTCCTCTTTAATGGCCGTCTTCAGGACTTCTTCATTCAAAACCTGTGGTTGTCCACTGCGAGGCTCATCATGGACAGACAAATCTCCCGACTTGAATTTTCGAAACCAACGCCTTGCAGTATGTTCATCCACAGCACTATCCCCAAACACTTGACATATGTGGTGACTTGATGCAGCTGCTGATAAGCCCACTTTGAAATCGTAAAGCAAACAGCCCCGATTGTGATTTCTAGACACTTCCATCCTTCTCAAAGCTGTCCAGCTTATAACTGATGGCCAGGCATGGTGCGTGTATTTTTTTATAACATCTGATGTTCCTACTTCCATCTGTCCAAATTTGAAAACAATTGCTACACGCATTTCATATATATTTCAACTTCATTCAATGACTAAACAAAAAACGAATAGAACTTTTTTGGTTACCTTTTATTTCAGTCAGTGTTGGGAGACCTGGTTGCTTTGGTATGTCTGATGGATAATGATCTTCATTAGTTAAAATGTTGAATGTTTCATGAACAATATAACAAATATGGCAGGCTGTGTGAATTTGGGTTCTTAACCAGGAAAGTAACTCATGACAGAAAAGTCAATGTGTTTTGAGTAAGGGAAGGAAATGTTACATTCTCTACAAGTAGTTAACAAGAACATGTGGATGTTTTCTAAAGACTTGATGAATACTAACCCCAAACCCGTCAGATTGGGGGCCCTGGGAAGAGCTTTATTATTCTCACTATCTTATCAACGTTTGCTTTTTTTTTTCCCCTACAGTTATATGTCGCAAATTAAACTAAGAACAACTGAATATTATAGGATGAAAAGTCTTTACTGATTGTTACTGCATTCTAGGGTCTTTTTTTGTCCAAATCTGTGAATTTGTTTTGTTCTTGCTAAGCCCCAAAAAACACTATACAAAATTCACTATTTTTTATCCAGAATGTTGAATGTTAAAATTCAACTTTTTAAGAAAAATCTCAAATTGATGCTAAAAATTGATGCAAAACATAGTTGATTTATGTAAGAGGGAATTATATATTATGAAATGTCTCTAATTTGATTTTACATACATTTTTTTTAGTTGAATTGTTCACCTACATCACATATGATCTATTATTGTAAATAATTAGATTACAATAAAATTTGTATTTTATCCGAATACAACCTTATGAAAATTTAGATGTTGTAGAGTGGTGGTCTGTATTATAGATTCAAGTCGGGACACATGAGACCCTTGCACTGACTCTGGTTTTATATATATATATATATATATATATATATATATATATATATATATAAAAATGCTAATTTTTGCGAAGTCATGGAATAGGTAACTAGTATCGTGTAGAATCCCCTTCATAGCAACATGGCACAAGAACTCAAAGTTGTATCAATTCCACAAATAGTCAGAAGACTTCTGGAGATGATGAGTCATGCCATCTAGATAGCTGTTCAAAGCACTCTGATATTTGTAGATGCAAGATCTTGCATGTGAATAGACTTCTTCAAATCCCACACATTCAATTGAGCTAATTTTGGATGAATGTGACAGACATAAAATTTTGTGGAAGACTACAGAATACTCTCAAAGCAATTCTTGGCAACTTAGGTTTAACAACATTGTACATTAACCTGCCAAAATTAAACCATTGTCGTTAGAATACATGGAGTCTATGAAAATGCTGACAATGCAGTTCACTGTAGCATTCACCATTCCTTCATCCCTTACAAGCTTCCCATTTCCAGATGCACTGAAGACTCTCTACAGCTCGACACTCCTGACACATTGTTTCACTATGGGGACAGTGTTTTTCTTTAAGTATATGCAACATTTCTATGGCCAAAATCCTCAGTTTTTGTCTCATCTGATCAAGCATCTATTATGTTTCATAATTCATTGGCTTATTCTGAATGTAAATTTGTCTTGGTTTTTAACCATTCTCTAGAATTGGAAGTTTGTGCTCTGGTAGTCTATTCCTTTGCAGGATTCTGATAACTGCTTCATTCACTGATATATTGGCAGTGGTTCAGATGCATTTTATTCTAGAGTCTTTGAAATTTTTAGCTTCCTACCTTTGCCAGTCTGGTTCATTATCTTTGAACTTCTTGAAATTCCATCCAAAATTATCAAAAGTTCAATCTGGAAGAAATATGGTCCAAGCTTTTGACTTGAAGTTATCATCAGCATTTGTCTCTACCTATCTATCCCAATGATATATATATATATATATATATAACACATACATTTATATTTACACTGTTTAAATAAAGAATAAAATATAAAAAGTGATGTCTATTAAACACTTGTCCACGAAATACATTTACATTAATAAGAAATAATATCAGATTGAAAATAAAACCCATTAATTCCTTAAAAATTACTTTCTTTATGTTTCAGATATGAAAATAAAAAAGTTAAAGATCGGAGCTTTGGGAGATGTGAATGAGACAAATGTGTTTCTTAAATAGAGCAACTAAAATTTATTTGACTGTGAAAGTCTTCCTTGGATGAGTGGAATTAAAAGCATGCTGAGCTTAATGGTGGTTTCCCCTGCAAGAGGTACATAGGTTTCCACCCCTCCAGAAAACATATTTTCTATATTAAGACTCTTAAAAACACAGGCCAGTAGACATAAGGTTATATTGTTAAAAAAAACAAGAGGAATGTCTACTAAATCATATGTATTTACTGAATACGAAATTTAAAGTTTTATTTCCTTTAGAGACTGTTGAGATTACTTGTAAATATTATCTATGTGCTCTTGGGTTTGTTTAGCCTGCTGTCTCCATCATTTTCAGTTCGAACATTTATTCCCTGATCAATATCTCTTAATATGATATGGTTGATTTACTCATTCACTTTTATTGATTTTAGGGGTCTAGACAGAGCTCGTTAAAATAAGATTAAATTCGGCTGATGTTCTAAAAATCAATTTTTTTCAGAATCAAGGAAGCAAGCTGTCGATATAGTTTAACTTATATATATCTATATAATGATAAAATATAGTTTTAATGTATGCTATATTCATGGGTTAAAGTGATCAATATTATGGATAGAGCATATGTAAATATAAAAATTAACATTGAAGTCAACTCCCAGTGGCAACAGTCTGTTTCATGCTTATATGCAATTGTTGGGTTGGGTTTTTGCTTGACTATTATTATATATATATATATAATATGTATATATATATATATATATATATATATATATATATAAGTGATGAATTGTGGATATTCTAACGGTTATTTGGTAGCCATTAAAGGTTATATTTTAAATTATTCTAGAGGCTATTGATTGGAAATAATTAAAGATCGGGATGCAGTTTAACTTTTCTATCAATTATTTTATTACTGTTTGTTATTACTAGGTTTATTTATGTCGATGTATGTGTTTATGGTTTGTTTATTTAATTTCTTTACTTATAAGTTTGGATTCATTTGTTTTACTTATTTTTGTTTATTTTATTTTTTTGTTTATTTTTTATTTATGTTCATTTTTAGTTTTGATTTTATATTAACATAGTAAAAAAAATGATTTTGCATCTGGATTTTGAGATGAATTCTGATCATTTATTTAATAATTTGTCTTGGTCTAGGAAGATAATTATTCTTATTTTCTCCTCCAGAGTTAAGTTTTTGGATTTGTTGTTGTAGGCTGATGCTGTTTTCCTTATTTTCCATGATATTTTTGGAAGTATTTCGTTTTTGTTTTTAATCTTCCACATATGCTTAGAAGGCATTGTGTTGTTTGAATATTTACTATTTGTAAAGGATGCATCATGTGTGTAGTTTCTTTGTTTTCAGGGTCCTTCAGTTACTCTAATGTATATCTTTTTATTCATTATTTACTGATTTTACAGTTGCTTGGTATATTACATTGTTCTGCAAGAAATTACCGTTTAAGGGAAATTCATATTTGTTCTGCAGTTACACATGGGCATAAATTTATGTGGGTGTTTTGTTGGTTGTTTTCCTGTTGTGCTTTATTATTATTTGTGTTGGACATGATTTCAACCTCCTGAAGAGACATACTATCAAAGAAAGTAATAGTTGATCCGCTATGTTTTGGCAGTGAGCACCATTTCATTTACTGCAAACCATAATATCTGTTTTGGCTTATCTCTTATCTTATATTTTATTTATCTATTTATCCCAACCATCTGAGAATGACTGCTAAGAATATCCCCACCTCAAATTTATAAACATATCCTATAGATGCATGCTGGGATTTCTTTCTAACCAATAAAAATCGAAAATGCTCAGTTCCATCTCCCCCATCATAGTTTTGTTCTTTCTTGTCTTGAAGTCAGAATGCTATAACCACTTGACTGTATTCCTTTGGTGTGTGAATGCAATTCTTATTTTGTTAACTTTTTATTCATTACTGTTGCTTTGCCTAGTTTTGACTCGTGTACATAGATATACATACATATATATGTGTTAAAGGTCAAATGCAGATCGGAATCTGACAGGATAAGATAAAGAACAAATAGGAAACATTTATCAATCTAACCTGTTTCACTTTTATTAAAGCTTTGTCAGAGATTGAGAGAAAACAGACAAAAAAATAGAACTTTGGTATTTTCAATTTTGTTTGGGTCAATTCACATCAGTCAGTCATGTAGTACATGCATTCAAACCAGAGATAATTCTATATGTATGTATGTAAACTATGAAAGTTGTAAAAAGTTTATATACACACACACACACACACACACACATACATACATACATATATATATAAACTAATCATGCATTGTTGATTTCTATGCTCACTGTTTACCACTCACTCACTAATATATATATATATATAAATAAAAGTGAACATAGAAGTCAACACTTAAAGGCGACAGTCTGTTTCATGCTAGATGCAATCGTTGGGCCCGAAGTGTTGACTTCTTTGTTCACTTTTATATTTACACACGCTCTATCTCTGATATTGAGCACTTTATCCCATAAATGTAGCACACTTTAAGACTATATTTCTTCATATATATATATATATATATATATATATATATTTATTTTATATTTAGGCAGAAAGTATTCATTCAAATAAGTTTGATTAATAAAGATGTCTGTTTTGTTTTTTTATTGTATTTTTCAATTTTCGAATAAGGTGTTCAGTATTGTGCTTGAAATTGTGGATAAACTATCCAAAGTTTATATGTTATTGTTTGTTCATATGCTTTTTAAATATCTTAGTTATTTAAAAAAAAATATATTGTCTGTGTGGTCGTCAGTATTCCTTTGTCTCCATTCTGGTATTATTTAGGAAGCTGAAAGTTTTAAATTGTCTGCAGTCATGTGTCACAGTTATTTGGAATGAGCCATCAGAAAAAGAACGCAATTTATTTGTTTTTATATTAATATAATGGATACACACATTAAAGATATGCACTTCAAGATACCAGCTCCTGTGGTGAATATGTTGTTTAATATGAGTTGTTTCTTTTGTGTAATACTAGCTTCTAGGGTTTTGAGTCATTTTTTTTTAATTGGGACTGTAGGCTATTTTCATATTATCGACTAATATTTGTTTTATGTTGATAGTTGGATTTTGTGTATTTATGAAGTTCAGTTTGGACTGGTGACAGGTCAATCTGAGAGAGTGTGTGCTGCATGTGTGCCTGATGTAACAATTCAATGCTGTTTTTTTGGTTATTAATATTGGAGATGCAATTTCCCAGGGGACATAAGAATTCATAGCCAACATTTTTTTTACAGGGAGGATTTTTGTTGTCCTGTGTTGTTGGCAATAATTAGTGTGTGTGTGTGTATATATATATATATATATATATATATCATTGTCAATTGATCAAGAGTTGTCCACTTTGAACTACAATTATTCCATTATTCCCCAATACTTTGTTTATACAATGAACCTTATTATTTTTTTCTATGTAATTACAACCCTTACTAGAATTCTTCAGTCAGTGAAGTCTAGTCAAGAAATGAAATAAAACCTTGCTAAGGTAAACTTCTTACTAACTCATTTCAAATAAATTAGATGTATTAAACTCTTTATAGTAGACGATAACTGTTAGCATTCCGTGATATGTAGTGGCAAATTGATTTAATTGATTTTTTTCATCCTGTTTATAATTAGGGTGCATCTGGTTACGATAGAATACATTAATGGTGTGTTTATACTTACTTGCATCAGGGAGGGGGTCTTACATTATTACTTTTTGACTTCATTAAGGTTAATTTTAGTTTTTGATCTGGAGCATGGCCAGGGAAGTTACTTGTGTTTAAAGTTTGTTTAATGTTGTTTAGATCCTTACAGAAAGTATCAAAGAAGAGATTAGTTTGGCCTGCTAAATGATCTTTTTTTATAACTATTTTGTATCTGTGAGGACATTTGATTTTTTAGCTGAATAAACACTAGCTTTTCTCTAGTGTTTTTTTTTTCTTTTTTTAATAAGGTGAAGTAGTAAAGTTATGGATGCTGACATCAATTAAGACATCAATGAAAGTGATTTTATTATTAATATTGAGTTTGTAAGTGTAGGACTGAGTTTTACCCAAATGTTTCCTTTAATTTTTTTATTTATTTTGCCTAAGCTGTTTGCTAATATAAAGATATCATTGATACAATGTACATATATGAGGGTGTTATATTAAGCATTTGGTAATGAGCAAAAGGAATAACGAGGATTAGATTTTGAATAGCATTTATTGTTAGTATGTCATACAGAAATGTTGAAAATGGATAGAATGTCTGTTTCAATGGCCAATTATCAGGATGGCAGTTGATTGTAAGGGTAGCACCATGAGTTGACCTAATTCTTGTGTGGGTTTGGTGTGAGGTCACAAGATATGGCCAGTGCACGTTTGTTGATCTAGGTCATGGTGGTAGGCTCATTCTTTTGAACACGGCTGCAGTGGTGACTGCAAAGGAAGTGTCTTGTAAACGAGATGAGTAAGACAAAGTGCTGTCAGATTGGCTTCACAGTGGTGGATCAAGTGGGATGCATGCTTGTAGAGTCAGTCACCGTAGGGATGACATTGACGATGGAGAGGGCTTGTAGCTTAGTGGTGTTGATATCAAGTTGGAATTTGCTTAGGTGACAGCATCATCAATGAAGGTTTGTAACTGGGTGGAGTCAAAGTTGAATAGCAAAGGTGGTTAGTCAAGCTTGGGAGTGGTAACTGTCATTGAGAGGTGTTGTCATGTTCAGTGGCGATGGCTTCAAGATCAGGTGCAACAGCAGTGCTCTGCGTGATGGCCAGTGGCTTGCTGGGCTGCAACTGACTCTGGTTGTTCTCAGAGACTGGCATTTAAGCAGGACTGGTAGTCCCCAGGAGCATCTCTTTTTCCAGTGGGCATGTTTGCAATTGGCCACTGCTAGAGCTCGCTTTGTAGGCCAGATGTGATGCCTGGAGCCTAATGTGCAGAAGACGACTTTTGTAATTTTGTTCTCTGCATTCGTAGTTTTCACATCTGGCCAGTATGCAGAATGAATCAGAAAGAGATCTAATTGCAACAGAGAATAACAGGTGGTTGATAGAATAAATATATACAAGGTGTGATTGGTAAATTGTCGTCATTTCATATTTTAAATTTTGTGTGTGTGCATTGTTTTTTTTTTATTTTATCAAACTGCACAGTATAGTAGAATCATTTGGGTACTGTATGTGAGAAAAAGAGCATCATGACGCAACAGGATTCTGCACCATGCCACACAAGAAGAAGAACCCGGTCATGGCTCTCGGATAATATCTACTACCATATCATCCCTTACATCTGGCCACCTCACTGCCCAGACTGCAACCCCCTTGATTATCATGTGTGGGGTGCAGTTGAGACCAACAAAACTCATTGTAACACCAAAGATGAACTGAGGGCAAGGATTATGGCAGCATTTATCAACAAGGAGACTGTCCAGGACAAAAACCAATGGTGATTTTATTGAATAGATATACTCTTTAGTATTTCGAGATATTTTTGCATAAATTTTAGTAAATATGTGTTAAAGTGAGATGTCATTTTCATTTTTGCATAATTTTGATGACAATTTATTCATTGTACCATATATATATATATATATATATACATATATATATATATATATATAAAAAAATATCAAATTAAAAGTATATGTGGATATCTCAGCAAAAGAATATACAATAAGATATAATGGCCTATCTAGCCAATGTTTTTAAAAAAAATGAAGCTTTTTACACATTTACATCAATGTTAATTTCCTTTGCCATTTTTTATAGATATTTTTTAATAGGAAATGTAGTACAAGACAAAACAAAAAAAAAGCAGTTCTTTGTTCGCTGAGTATTTATTTTGACTAGAACAATTATTTTGAAATTTCTGAAAACCTGATAACAAAGAAAATATGCAAATGAGCTAAAAAATAAATGCAGTATTTCTTTCTTTTTATTTTTTGTGGACACTTTTAATTTGCATAAAAATGTTTATCTAAATTCTTTTTGTCCTCCCCTTTTCCTGACAAACACAAAAATAGTTAATTCTATTCTCCCTGACATAAAAAAATCAATTATGCCCACTTCTCATATTAAAATAAGATAAGTTATCACAAAGCAATGTCTATTTCAATGTAAATTTAAACTTTGTGAATATGCTTGTATCTTTTGATTTAAATAAAGGCATACATATATACATATAAGGATATGATTAGCATTACGTTTTTCAGTAATACTTTATCTGTGAATTCAAAGATAGATTCAACACCATAATTATGCAAAATCTGCCATAGTCAGAAGAATCAATTCTTTATTTAATATAAGTTTAATTGTATTGGAGCTGCACTTTTAAACCAATGTGACACAATACAGTCATGTAGAGCAGAAGGTTTATATTAAAATCTCCAATTTTCAGAAATGCAATAAGATTATTTTTGGGTAGAAATTTCAATGCAGTTATAAGAATTTGGGAATTCTGCTTCAGTTTGCAAGAACATATTTGTGTGAAACTGGTTTCTCCACTTAGACTAATATCAAAACAATTAAATCTGGAAATGGTTGACAAAGTAATAAATGTTGCCTTATTTAGCCATCCAAACTAATATTATAAGAATATGTACTGGTTATCAAACTCAAAATTTGCATTAAAAATTAAATGGATTTAATTTTTACATGAAATGTTCGTAATGTTATTGTATATTTTGATAAAATAAAAGATTACTTCAAGGCACTATCCAAATTTTTGTCCCATTCCTGCATTTTGTTTAGAATCTATGAAACATACGTAACTCGTATGTAAATTAGAGTGTTGTGTACCTTTGTCAAAGGTAAGTAGTGTGTCAAGTATACAGAAAGGTTGACAACAATTGGATGAGAGCCAACAAGTGGACCTCCAAAATGTGAAAAACTGTTTATCTGAAAATCCTGAACTGTTGCCATGTACATAAGATTATTTCTGAAAATTAAAGAATGTTTGATATGAAGTTATCCTTCATATTTCTTACTGTTGTTTTTTTTTTCAAGTTTAAATTTTATTATTATTTTCCTGCTCTTCATGACCAATGTCGAAAACGACCTTCAGTCTGTTGTTAACTGGGGCTAAGGATGGCTTGTTAATTTTAATGCCTCCAAAGCTAAGCCCCTTTCTTCTTTGCATCAGCATGGCTGATGCTAACCACCAGGATAGTAACATTCTCTGCTGACATGAAATGAAAAGACTATATTCAATCCATTGCTAAGAAAGTTGGTTCACTGTGTCCTGCTTGACATATTTTCTCCAGAATTTATCTACATATCTGTAAGTCTACTTCTACTATTCATTCATGCATAGAATATTGTTACCAAATATGATCTGGGGCTCCTGCAATAAGTCTAGAGATCCTTGATAAAATCCAAAGAAGAATCGGCAATATCATTGGTCCTGATCTTGTGTCTCAGCTTCAGTCAAATTTACCTTGCAAGTTGCCTCCCTGTATCTTTTCTATAAATACTGTCATGGTAATTGTTCAGATGAACTTTTCACTATGGTACATAGACTTCATGAATAGAAGCACAGTACTAGTTCTCCTGAATATACAGTTCAGATGGATAGATGTAACCGTAAATTTGATGCTAACAGTTTCTTTTCTTGCACTTCTCACTTGTGGAACTTCTTTCTGGCTCCATGCTTTCCAGCCAACTTTCATCTTCAAAAATTTAAATACAATGTCAATCGCTATCTACTGCCCTCTTGATTTCTCTTTTTCTGTAATCACTCCTGAGTGGTGTTTCTGGTTTCTAATTCTTCCACAGCCAAATGTGCCTCAGTGGCTTTAGTGACTTGCTTGGGTTAAACTGAAAAGCTAAAAAAAATGTTACATTCTAAGTCTGTTAAGTCAGCAGTATGGACCAGAAAGCTAAAATATTTAGCAAAATTTGAATGATATTTACTGATGTTTTTATAACCACATCAGAAAAACTCTCAATGATACAAAATGCATGTTCAATTCTTGTCATTAGCTAATTATTCTTTTATATATGCTGGTTATTTAACAGTTGTAGAATGTAAAAAATATCCTGGGCATTGTGATAAAAATCTAACAAAATTAAGATAAAAGAAACCTAGTCAAAATTTTTAAAATAACTAATAGTAGTTTAATGTAACTTAGTCAAACAAAAGATAACAGTTGTGGAAACACTTTTTTTAATAGTCAAGTAGTCAGTAAAAATGGCTTGCTAACCCTCATTCTATGGTATGCTCCCCCATGTTATCTCTTTTCCTCTCTGTTTAAAAAAAAAAAAAACATTATTTGAAAATTATCCCAATATGGGTAATAAGCTTAGAAATATCAGGGAATAGTTTTGAAATCACTTTACAGGACATTAATATATTTGTTCATACTGATTAAGTTTAGAAATGACAAAAACATTTTACCTTTTAGTGAGTGACCATGTTGCGGGATGCCAGGTGGTACTTATCACTTTATGGAGCACAGAGGGTGATATGTTGTTGGTGCTAACTCATTTAAGGCACTAACAATGTTTACTAATTATTCCGGGTTTTGTACTGAATAAAACACTATTGACCCAACGTACATAGAAAACAGACTTAACAACACAAGCAATGCATTTAAAAAAGGAATTTAAAATGAAACAGAAAATAAAGATTTATTTATCAACAAATATCAATTTATTGTGTGGTAAATATAATAATACCCTTGAAATGAAGGGTGAGTTCACATGTACACATTTGAGATGTTTTTAAATCAAAAAGGGAAAAACCAACATACACACAATTAGGTGTGTTTAATAAAAATCCTTTGAAAGGGGTAAGTTCACAAACACACATTTAGGTGTGTTTAATGATAAAACCTTTTGAAAGGGGAAATGTTCATACCTGGATGTCATTGTAGAATCTATATCAGAAAAGCAGGAAATGTTTCAGTTGATTAGTACTCTGTTTGAGTCAACAACGCGGAATCTATGCTCCAATTGACTTTTGTTTGCTTTATGGTTTGTATTTATAGCTTCCCTTATGCAGGTGCTGGCTCACAAAAAAATCACTTAAAAATGTGAGGGAAATGCTGTTCGTGGTTGATTAATAATTTACATTATATATCGAATATTTTCAAAACGCTACAGGAAGTGCCATTCAGAGCCAATGTGCAAATTAATGATTTTGATCATTTAACTCTTGACTGTTAAGATGGCAACTTCCAGTAAACCCAACAATCTTCTCTTCATAGATGAAGAAGCAACTTGAAGCGATAAATATATGGTTATACACTGAATACAAAATACCATGGAGAGAACAAGTGAGTAACAAAGGTCTTATGGAAAATAGAGACCACAAGGAAATGAATACAATCAGAAAGAGATGCTCAAAACTTCTTGGCTACAGAATAAAGAAAAAGAATCTGGAAAATTTTGCAAGATATGCTTAGAGTAAGAGAAGCAGAAACAGTGAGTAAGCTACTGAGTTTATAAAGTTTTCTTGACTGCACAAGTTGGGAGACAAAATAAAAGCAATATAAAAGCAAAAAAAAAAAAACAGCATCGACTCGAGTATTGTTATCCACTAAAAATAGCATTTGAAATAACAAAAGTATGTTGGATTAAAAAATAAAATTAATTATATATAAAAAAAGACGTCAAGAAAATCTATCATTTCACATATTTAGTCCTCCGAAGGACTTTATCAAGCAAGATAAGATGTATCCAGTGAGATACATGAGCAAAAGTTTTGTTGCTTTCTCAAAATTTTTGTTATAGGGGTGCTCCTGAATATGCATCAGGCTAGCCCAAAAGTCAGGTAAATTAATGCCTAATAAATGAAAGTAAGTAGGAGCTTAGTGAGATATATATATATATAGTATTTGAATCATTTTGGATCAAAATTGATATGTGTGTTTTATGTTTTGTATCAGCTGAAGTTATGGATTTAACCATTATCTTTTAATTTTTTTTATTTTTGTAGTCATGTATCTTGGCTTGGGATAGCAGTAATTCTTTCAGGAAAGGAGATATTGGGAAGAATCAGGGTGGGGAGTTTTTTATTTTGATAAGATTTGATAGCAGCATTTTTGAGAATTTTCCTTCTAAGTTTCTTTTCTTTCTTCATTATGTGCCAGGTCCTTTCAGGATGTAGGCAATCATGGCTCTCCCTCTCCCTCTATCCCTTGCAGCTCTCAGCAAGTTCCTTCCCTCTGCTTCCTCCCCCAGAGCATGTTCTGTCATCCACCTGCTGAAGCTCGTTAGGTATGTCAAGCACTGCTTTCTCTTGTCTCTCTTTCCCTCTATTTGACCCAGGAGTATCAGATTCTCCAGCCCCTCCTTCCTCATTATGTGTCCAAGAAACTTCAGCTGCCTCTTCCTGATATTAAGTATAAGCCTCCTCCTTGCTTCTAACCTCTCCAAGTCTTCAGTGTTGCTCACATGCTCAATCCATGATGTCCTTAGCATCCTTCTGTAGAACCACATCTCTGTCGCCTTGAGTCTCTTCTTCATCTTTGAGGAAATCGTCTAACATTCTTTGCTGTAAAGAAGAAGAGATGTCACATAACAGCTCAGGATTCTTTTCGAAATCCTCCTGATTGAAATGTGATAATTGTTTCTCATGTCACTAGTTTAATGTTTTTGAATATCACATTTTGCATGTTAGCTACTATCACATTTCATGTATTCACATGGGAGTTTGTCTTCTACTTTCTTACTGAAATATATTTAGTATGTTGAAATATTTGTATATTATAGTACTTATTGAAATATATTTAGTATGTTGGGTATGTAATTTTGTTGAGCTTTTTTTCTTTTTTTCTTCTTTTTTCTATTTTTTTTTTTTTTTAATATTACTGCCACAAGGAAGCAACTTCTCCTTGGTATCTCAACTGCAGGAATTTTTTATTTTAGGCGTACTACTAGATTGGCTACCAAGTCTCATCATTTTACCATTAAAATAGTTATCTGTAACTCCAGTTCTATTCTGATAGTTTCTTTTTGTTATATAGGAATAAAATATCACTGCTGACACTGGTGTTTGAATGTAGATTGCAAGTAATCAAACATATGCGATTTCATTATTTATTAGTTAGATCAAGTGACCATAGTGGAAACGCTTATATAGAGGAAGTCACATGACATCTGAAGTATTCATTATTTCTCCACTATCCCCTATACTATTCGGACTGCTATTCTCTTCTCACCATATGATGTACTATTACTATGAGTATTATTCTTATTATTCATTGGTGTATTATAATTGGTATCTGTGATTACAAAGTCTCTACTACATTGGCATAGATGAAGTATCAAGCAAGCATATGTTGTCATCACAATGGTGGCAACAAAGTGTTGTTTTTGATGGCATAACACTTTTCTAGCACTTCTCACCCCTGGAACTCAATTTTGGTTTCTTACTTGCCTGCCAGCTACAATCTTCACAAATTTAAATGCAATATCAATCGCAATCTTCTGTCTTCCTGAATGCTGTTCTTTTATTGTCCATTCTCCTGCGTAATATCTTATAATGCACTTTTACACCCTTGCATCTTACTGAAATTATCATGTTTCTTAGAATGACATGACTAAAAAATTAAATTTTTTTTTTTTAAAGTTTATATGAAATAGCAATTTAGCACTTTTTAAAAATTTTTTCGAAGATTTGTCTGATTTCAGGTTTGCGGCCACCTCAGTTTAAAAACACCAGTTTCTGTACAATCACCAAAGCAACAACAAGCCTGGTCAGTACCTACAGGGGTCACTGCTTTGGAATACCAGGTGTTGTAAGCTTGGATGTGTGGGTGGTGTAATGGATAATTGTTTGGAATTGTTAATCAGAGTGCCGAGTTCCAAATCCCATTCTGTTTGTTATATTCACCTATGCACAAATATCTCTTGTGGAAAGTAGGATTGGAAGGTTGAGGTCAAATTTCAGTTGAGGTCGTTGCATTCATTTTCACACGTGGGGAAAGAAACAAACATTTCTTCTCATCCATGTAGGGGTTAATACCAGGGCAATCTGGGTTCTCTATCTTTGTTTGGCATCAGTCTAAGGGAAGGATTGAATTTTAAACTGTTTGTGCATGAGTCTAGTAACTCCTTCCTGTAAAAAGCTACTTGCTATATTTTGTGATGTCAACAAATACTCATTGTCACTTTTGCAATGTTCAAACTCCAGTATTGGCAGCGACATTTTATTCCTATATAACACTATGGAAAATATACTAGCAACGCATGTGGTGAGGCTGCGGCTAATATATTACTCTAGGAGTCTGTAAGATTAACCTAACATTCTTGTTAGGTGAAAATTGATTTCTTTTATTTTCTTAAAAATTGTATCATTTTATGATAATTTCTAAAACAATTTCACTGTTTATAAAAACTAAAACTGGCAAATAACATTTGATGTTTAATTGAATTTTTGTTTGACATTGAACTATCTTATTAAGTTTAGAGAGTGATTCTCCTCAAATTTTTCTTTGTGTATCATTTTATTTTTATAAGAATCTTATTTTCTAATTTTGTGTTTTAAATTTCATTACTTTCTCTTCAGTTACTCTTAATAAAAACTCCAAATTCTTTTCACCTGTCATTTGTTGATGTAATTTCTACATTTTTATTCTGTTATTAATGTAGCCATCTTCTGAGATCTAAGATAATCTGATGACTGATGAAAATTTAGAATTAAACATCAATCCAAAATTGAACACCATTCTACAAAACATTATAACACTCTATTTAGTGAAAATATTCTCAATTCCAATTCCTAAATTAAACAAAGATATATCATGGTAATTCTTAAATGCAAAGTTGGTTAAAATTTAGATTTTATTAAAAATGCACAAGCTAAAAATAATGCAAAACTAAATGTTTATAAAAAGAAGAAATTTTATTATTCCAGATTTGCTCAGATGGCAATATTGTAAGCTTTCTGACACGCGAAGTTTAATTAATTCAAATGTCAAATGATAATGTATTACTATTGTATTTACTCAGCAATTTTGAAAGATCCATATGAAACCATGTTTGGATTCACTCCAGGGAGATAATGTATGGTTATAAAATAGCAAAACATTCTGTACAATCGATTTCTGTTTACTGATTATTAATGACTGTTAATTAAGAGTCCAAGCATCACATGACATGAGGGTCATTTACAACAACAAAATTCCATATATGAAAGTTGATAATTAATTATTTCATAAATTTTTCTTTTCTTTTTTTTTTTTTCCTTTTTTATATTTTCATTTATTAAAACTAGTGTTTTCTTTTTTAGTTGTTTGATTTAGATATTATTATGGATGTACACTTTTTGACAAATACATTCTAAAATTGTGTGTGTGTGTGTGTATATATATAGTGTGTGTACTTAGGTATTGAGAATCATTAAATTCAACCAGTAAGATTTTTTTCAATTTTAAGGTTTATTCTATTTTTTCATTTGCCAATTAAGATGTATATTGTGATCAAAATTATGGATAAATTTTTCTGGACTAAAAAAAAAATTGGACAGTTTTTCTATAATTTTATTATCTCAATATACGATGTTATTAAAAAATTTGAAAAATTAAATACACCAATATTGTGGGTTGAATTTAACAAAATCTATTTGGATATAATATATATGTATTAGCTGATTGTTGATAATTAGCTTGTTATTTACGTTATTGTGATGGCATGTTTTGGTTGTTTCTTTTGAATCAGAATATGACTTTCACTACCCAATCCAGGATTGAACTTGTGTGCCAGGATTATTTTGTTGGATAACCCTTCACCAGTTTACAAACAATGAAACAACTCCTCTAAAGGGTTTCTTTTAGATTCAACTTACAGGCAAAAGATATTCCAGTGAGGCCAGCTTTGTTGTCCACATTTTTTTTCACTTGCTGTTTGCATTTAGTCAGAAAGTGATCTCTTTCCCTTATCTAGGTTTTCAGAAGTCTACATCTCACATCGAGAAAGGATGATAGCTGTAATGTTGCAGCTCGAAACAGACACCAGGTTTGTTCTCTGGGAGCTGCTTCTTCCACTCAAATTGCTGTGACTTAAAAATAATTCTATAGCCATATTGTCCACCACAAAATAAAACTGTGGGACTGTTGGTAAATTTTATACTGGTTGTAACCTACAAGCAAGTCAGAGATGAGGTGATGGGGAATTGAACAGTCTAATGAGTGTGTCTTCCCTTTTTTGTCCCTGCAAGGTGGTCTTTCCATGCCTTTGCACATTTTCCACTGGTTGTGACCACTGTCTTATAGAGACATCGTTGTCTTGTCATCTTTGCCTAAAAATGTAATTTATCAAGGTCTGGCTTCATTTGGTGTCCCTATTTGTCAGGGTCTTTTGCCATGTTCCTTATGAGGTCCCCTTCACTTTACTGATAATAATCAGAACAATAAATTCCTGAAACAATTATTGTGACAAAATATTGTTAGCAAAATATTGGCTGACAGTGATTTTGCTACGTGGAGAAAGGTGTTATATTTCTTGAAGTTGTGAGGAAAGCTGAACTGTTATGTGCTACTCTATGAGAACAGGGATTGGTCTCTGCTAGTCATTGCACTTCTTTTTTTCATATCACTCATGGTTGAATACAGAGGCATCCATGTGAATCTTTATTTTATTTTTGGTTTCTTTCGGATCAGCCCTCAGATATGATGTGCATTTCCAATGTATGACTCTGGTCATTACATTCTTGTTTATATTGACTTCAAATAAAATTTACATCTATATTCCTGTTTATTTCTGCTAGAAGGTCCAACTACAAGAACAATGGTGGACTCAAGTTGAATCCAATCGAAGATGTAAAGAAAACAAACAAGACCGAGATATATATATATATATATATATATGTGTGTGTCAACAAATATGTTTTAAACAAATTTACAAGTGGGCGAAAACACGGATTTTTGTCAGATCACATTTTTAAATGTGTCCGCTAAAATACAAAGTAAAAAGAGAACAAGGCAATAAATTTCCCAGTATTTATAGTGTAAGGAGAATAACCCCTAGTGAACAATTAGGGAATTAAGGAAGATCTAACTCTGACAATACTATTTACTAAGTGCACACAGCCAAAAGTGAGTATCAAACTCATGACCAATGATCTACAATTCTGTTACACAATATACAACAACTGTTGTACTACAAAGAGATCTACTATAGATGTTCTTGTGTTTTAAATTGTTCTGAAATGTATACCCAATTAAAATATTTTTCCTCTGCTTTAAATATCAAACCAGATGATTCATCTTTAAAAATGATAATGGTAATATTACCTGTTTACTTCTAATGAAAATCAGCATTCATTGACGGAGAAGCCGGTGCTTATTTTAACCTGTCCAGACCCACACTGTTGCAACCATCCGTCTTTCTTGCCCTAGTGCTACCAAAAACATATTTTTGGTGTGGGCACTTGACCGTATTTTTTATCTTTACAGCTTTTGCATGCTGACATCTGCAAATTGTGAGGTAACCATATTTCTACAGGGATTTCTCTCACTAGTTGGTGTAGTCTTGTGTATGACAATAGACTGCATCTGATAGCAAGACCTCTGATCAGGAGATTGGATGTTTTGAAGCATGTGGAACAACCTCTTAACTGCTGTTATTTCCAGGTTCACCTTGATCCAGGGTGATAGCACCCGTTACGGTCTCAGTTATAGGCAAATATTGAACCTCCAAACAAAAGCAAACACTATGAAAGTATAAAAATATATCTTTATAGTAAAAAAATACCAAAAATTGCCAACAATGCATATTTGTAATGAAATAACCCACTCGTTCCTCCTAAAAGATGAAGACCCTCCAAAATGGCCAAACTGCCAAGAGGTACTCACTGTCAAACATTCTTTGATTAACTGCAAAAAACTGGTACATATACGAAAATACTTCAACAATATACACAACCTTGGGCCCTCAAGCCATTCTAGAAATATTAAAAGTAACAAAACTCTATCCTTAAAACATAATAAAAGGAAACTAATTATACACCCAGCTACAAAATGCAACTAAAATTGAATTACATCCACCATCCTTATGTAATAAGGACTCATAAAAGAACTTATCTACAAAATAAACACAAAATAAAAACAAATCTTAAAACTATCTGATTTAACATGTAATGACCTATGGGGTTGATGTGCTTGTAACATAAATCTAAATCGGTAGTTGGTGTGATTCTGTGGAGATTTCAGGTGGTCACTTCTTGTCGCGACTGAAAACCAGTTTCACAGTGCAAACCAAATAGGTAGAATGAAAACAGACTGAAGAATTTGATAGTCCATAAGGAGTACAAAATTATTAATGTATGTAGTACAGGTGACAATCTTTCAGCAGAGAAATTATTCTAGTAGTAAGTCATAATAATTTGAGAGACCTCGGTTTTGCCACTGTTGTATTCATTTTAGTTCTTGCTGTTGTTAAAAGTACTCAAGTGAGGTGGTTTCTGTTATTTTGTACAGTTCTTTGTCATTGTGTAGCATAAGAGCATGATTCTCAAAGTAGGATGGTCCTCACTATCACCTACAGGCTTTAATCACTCAAAATCATTTTAGCCAGCAATCTTAAAAAGTGATTTTTATACAGCAGACAATTTATGCATTTCTGAATGATTTTGTCACCATGCATGATGTCCATATTTATTTATTTTTTTAATTATTTTATACAAAAATTTAATGTTACTTTTTTATTTTGTTTATAATATTATTTATTATTATAATTTTTATTTTTTTATTTTGTTTATAATATTAATTATTATAATTTTTATTTATTTATAATAATGTCCCTACACATTACATAAGAATAAGCTACCATTCAGAGCAGTTTTTAAATATGTTTTTAATACAACAAGAAGCTTCACTGCTTTTTAGTGACCCTCTAGGCAAATTGTGTGAAAGGAACTATCATGATTTGTCACAAGTAGACTTTATGAAAACCAGAAGCCCTCTTGATAACGTCACATCTATAGTTAAAATGGGGGTTATAATTAAAGACCAAAGGCCCCTTTTGGAATTTACCTTAGGTATTTCCAAAGGTAAAGTTAACTCTACATTTGCTGCCTGGAAAATTGAACCATTAACTAATGCAATATGGTTAACTTCAGCAACCAGGTTAATGTGTATGTGGACCAGAAGCACCTACCTTTTAGATCTCCATGACAAGCTTCACCAATTTGTTAAATTATTAAAATGTATACAGTTAGCTGGTTAAGGGGGATAGCAAATTCCATAACCAGTAACTGCATATATTCAATATGATCTAAATATTGAATTTCTTCAAACCGTTGTTTGAAGAAATACAAAATATTGCATTCAAGAACATCCGATATTATGCTTTTGCTCTGTTACCTATGAACATGTTGCATTCGATGAGGAAGTTAGACAAATTGAAAGTCAGAAAAGTAGCTCTTGGAAAAATCTGTACATTAGATTAGTAAATATATGGAATAAACTAATTTATCTGGATTTAAAGGATAGTTTTAAAATTCTATTCACTAAAAAATAGAATAGGCATGAATTTTTTTAATTGAAATAGAAATTGATTTTTTATCCGTTCAGAAGTGGAAGGCGACCCAAGAAAACTATCAAACTTTGAAGCTTTGCATTTGTCAGAATTAATCAATCTATCCCAAAACAGAATTTGATAAACTGCAACCTCTGAAAATTTTTCAGAAAATGACATTCAAGCATTTCTTACAAATAACACAAAATTAGAGTTGCCTGATTTTCCTTCACATTCTGTTGAAAGAACAGTAAATGTAAATATGAAGCTTCTAATGTTGTTTATGGATTTGAAGCAAGACATTGACATATTCTTGCCGTAACTTTATATTGTCAGCTAAGACATTCCTTTGGTTCTAAAGGCTCTTACACTGTAAATTTTGATATGAATATATAAATATTTTGATTTAATTAGTTTTCATGTAATATAGAATGTATCTATTAAAATTGCAAACTTTGTTGATTTACTGTTGGAATAATATTTTTCAATCAGATATTGCCAAAATGAATGGCTTTTTAAATGTATTTTTTGAATTCCGACTTTGATTGAATTTCCTCAAAAGGAATTTAAAGGTAGGAATCTAAAGTTTGCTGTGAGTTTTTCTCTCATTAAGCCCCAACTATCTAGACTTGTCCAAATTTGATTTGCGGGGTAAAATTGAACTACCCTAACAGGTAGGCACACAATAGCTATAATGGTGAAAAATCCACCTGAAATATCCAATCCTTTGCCTAATCGAAAATGAAAATGACTAAAAAATGAACAATAATCTAGTAAATAAATCTTAATCATATTTGAAACTGCAAAAATTACAGATCTGATTGATTTCTGAGAGGAGAGTTTCTGAAATGCTTGAACTAGATCACCACTTAACAATTCATTGTACAGGTCTGAGAGCCTTACCCCATACTGTATATCATCAAAGACTTACCTAGATGGGGTCAGGACAAAACCACAAGACAGAAAATAGCAACAGCAGCAGTCGGTCAAAATCTTGTCTACAGTTGGCTCAGAGATAATTGATGGCTTGATGTGAAAACAAAAGATTACTTAAAAAGAACTCTCCTCCTCCTCTTCAGAAATCAACTACTATGCAGTGAAACAATGCCTGCTAATATGAGATCCTCGAGACAATATCCCTTTACCAAGTAAATTGACAGCACAAGAAGGGCAGAGGCAGTGCTATAAAATGGGACCTCGATCCAATTGCCAGACTTTCTCCTGCAGTAACCACAGAGAAATCTGTTTTTTTTTTGTTTTTTTTTCTGATATGATGCTTGTTGGTCACCGGAAGACTTTAAATAGACGTTTGAAACTTGTAAATCCTCCTTCACAAATCCAGGATATGCATATGTGTGTTAATAGAAACCTGATTTTAACATTTAGATTTAAAGCGTATTTTAGTATTGATTCTCTTAGATGATAAAGACAATTAAAAACAGAAAGAATTAAGCTGCTGTTCTTAATCAGATAATGACTAATCAATATCTTAATCATAAGCTGTGAATATATCATTAATTCAATTGAAGAAAGAAACCCTTTCTCATGTTTTTGTGTCTTTGTTCATATTTGTTTGTTTTCTGTTGTGGGCGTCATCGTCTTTCTTTCCGTATCTTCTATGTGCCTTGCCTTTTATCTGTTAAGATATTTTAATTCTTTGCTTTTATTTATTTTGCAATCTTTCCCACAACACTTTCTTTGCTTTACTCCACTCACTTCTTTGCATTCTTTTTTGCCGTTTATTTTTATCCATTTTTATTACAATTTTCCGACTTTTCCAGTTTGTTTTTTATTGCTTGCTTTTATTTATAGCGTGTCTGCCGGAAGCTGTAAAGAGAAACTTAGCCTTCATCTAATTCTGTCTTTCGGTCAAATTGACGGTAACTCTCCTGATGTTCTACAAACAATGTCAGAGTTGACAAATAGCCTAATAATAAACTTTGCAGACTGGTAACAAGGAGAACAACTAATTTGCCACTTTTTCAATCGCCAACATTATCTTTTCATTATAGTTTTTCCCCTTTGTAGTTGTCATTGTTGTCATCTCTAGAACCATTAATTTCTCATTATTTATGATAAGCAGTGGAACAGTCCTTAATATTATTAGTGATATGATATATAAATTTAATTCCTACATTATTGAAGTATTGTTTTGTTTCAAACACCAAAAATATTTTTATCATATTTTGTAGCATTTTATGTAACTAGATAATATTTTAATCATGTTACACTCGTCTTTGGATTCAGTAACAAGCTTGTCAGCTAGGTTATGAATTGCTTTTCCTCTGTCCCTATATCTTATGAGTATGAAATTTTCCAAGCCCTCTTTCCTCGTATGCCCTAGAAATTTCAATTATCTCTTCTTGATGTTTAATAAATGTCCTTTTTGTTTCCATTTTCTCTAAAACTTTTTATATATGTGTTTGGTCCATGTTTTCTCGATGTCATTCTGTAGAATCATATTTCTGTTTCAAGTTTTTTCTTCATCTGTGAAGAGATTGTCCAGCATTCACTGCCATTAAGAGTAAGTTCTCTTTTTTTTTGTTTCTAATAAAATCTTCCTGTTTCTTAATACTTTGCTTAAGTTTTGGAAGGCAATTCTGTGTTGCTCTGGTTGGTGTGTATGTTTTCCTTTTCAAAAGGCTTATTATTGCTCAAATTGTCAGTTCCACTTGTTTGTCTTTTAAATTCTCAATTGATTTATTTTTATTCTTATATATATATATATATATATATATATATATTAGTTTATCGTCTTACCCAGGATGACTATGTCCAACAGCAAGGCCTCTGATGCTGAGGTTTTGAGGAGCATGGAACCACCTCTTAATTGCTTGTGTTCCCAGGTCCACCCTGACCTCGGGTGGTAGCACCAGTTAGGATCCCAGCTATGGGCAAATAGTTAAACCTGAAACTGGGGTGAAAACACTATGAAAGTGTAGAAATAGGTTTTAATACCAGAAATACTTTGTAAAAAAATTATCAGCAATAAATTTTTGAAGAAAACAATATTACCAGCAATACATTTTTGGAAAAAAATATTACCAGCAATATATTTTTGAAGGAAAAAATTATTACCAGCAATACATTTTTGACAAAACAAAATATTACCAGCAATAAAAATATGCCATAAAACAAACCAAAATCATATTTATATTAGATATATGCATACACACTCACACACCAACACACACACTCACACACACACACACACACATATATATATATATATATATATATATATATATATATGTGTGTGTGTCCTATTTTTCCCTTCTTTTTGTTGTAGTTTTCAGATATTATAATACTTTTCCCTTTATTTTGCCATGAGTCCTCTGCTTTAACAGTTGAGTATGGTACAGTCTTCTGTGCTCATGAATTCTCTTCATCCCGTATTTTATTTCTCTGTCAAAATCATCCCCAGGATTTTCCAGTTCTCTGATCTACAGATTCCAGGTATTTTTTTTATTTATTTTTAGGAAGAGCCCAGAATATACTGCTTGAGAAGTCAGACATTTTAGGAAGAGTCCAGTATATACTGCTTACGAAGATAGACTTTTTATATCTCCTGTTTACCCCATCCTTCTGTGAACATTCCTCGTTTGTTTCGTCTTTTTCTTCACTTCCTTCTGATATATTGAACTTGATTTCAACATGGGAAAATGGATTTTGTGTCTTTTCTATTAAATATCCTTCTGACTTCATTGGTCAGCAGGTAAATTCCTTCTGGCAATTGTTCTTTGTGTATAGTGAACATTGCAAGACGACTTTGCTATTACAAATTCCGTTGCAATGTTTTGGCAAAAAGCCTTTCTATTTGAACCAGTGCATTATGTTCGACTTCCTATTCGATAGATAACTTGAGATAATCTGTACACATGAGATATGATTTTTCTTTCTTATATATATTAATATATTCATTGCTAACTTTATATTTCCAAAAAGATAAAACTGAGCTGTGTCATGGTTACTACAAAGAGCAGTGAAGATAGTGTCTCTTCAAAAAATACTTTCTTTTCAGTAATCGACCTGCAAGGGTGAATCCATAAATCTGAGGATTGAGAAGAAATGAATTGTGAGTCGATATTTTCACTCGACAATGTTTGATTGATTTGGTTACGATTCACCACAGCATTAAGTGCATTAACAAGAATGAGGATTTTCTTGAAAGGTAAATATTTATCAGGTAGAATAAATGCTTTTTACATCACATATTGAAAACCAAATAATAATGAATCCTCATCATTTATGTGTCATGTCCTTTTAGGACATGGACGATCATGGCTCTTCACAACTTCCTGTCCTTTGTAGTTTTAAGCAACTTTTGATTCTTTACTGTCCATCCTTGTAACCTGCTCTCTCATTTTTTTGCAAACACTGATTAGGTGGGTTGTTCTCTGTTACTCCCAAAACCGGCTTCTCTACATATGTCCTGTGAATATTAAATTTTCCAGTCTGTTCTTTATTTATAATGTCTCCCAGAAATTGCACATGTGTGTATTCCCAGTTTCTTTAGAACATCCTCTTTGAACTCATGTTTTGTTTATGGTATTCTCAGAATCCGTCTGTAGAACTACATCTCTGTCATGTTGAGTCTGTTTTTAATCTGTAAAGATGTCCAGCATTCAGCTTAGTACTCTTTTTCATTATAATTAAAATTTTTAAAAATGAAAACAATTCTTGTAAAAATTCATTATTCATCAAAAAATATTTTTCTTAAGACAATAGTGTCCATAATAAATCTTATTTATAAAAGTAATTAAAAGCTTTTCTAATTATATTTTCCATTTTATTGCGTTTTTATTTTAAAATTCAGTTCTCTCTAACTGAGAGTCCTGTTTGATAAAAAAATATTTAAATTTCCCTAGGATTGTCCTTGTAAATGATAAAAAAAAATTAAGTGCTACAAAAATAAATTTCTCAAAATTTTGTAAAATTACATAAGTGGGGTTGTAGCACATATAAAAAGCATTTTACGAAAAATAAATTTTATAAAAAAATAATTTCTAAAATAAGTTAATTCATTTGTGAGTAACTCCTGATAGTGTCATTAAATCAAACAGTTATCTGATTTTTTCAAATCAATGTTTTCCATTGATGCTGAATTTTCCTATACTAATTTATGTTCACCTGTTGATGCAAGACAAACAAAATTTTTAACCAAAATTTCAAGTGTTCTAAAAACGAAAAAAGGATTAAAAAATATAATTTAATAAAAAGAAAATACTTTGGTCTTTTGAAGATAAAATATTGTTTTTATTCAGTTTTGAGCATCTTTTCATCATATGTGCTCATTTTTGCACGAGTCTTTGGGGGAAGTTAGTTTTATACATTATGCAAAATTGTTTAATAGACTACATCAAAAAGAATCTTTTAAACTGCAAGGTAAGCTGAGTTTATCTGGGAAGGTGTATCTTCAATGAATTTTAATACTTTTTTTTTATCTACTGCTGGTAAAGCAGAATGCTTTGCTCATAAATTCACTTCTCCACTCTCAACAGATGCCTGATTTTCCCCTAAAACAGAATCTGTACACACCAATATGCATATAACCCCATCCATGGGTTCTGCTATCATCTCCAAACAGACATGAGGACTTGACAGTATCCCACCTAAGAAAATTTACTCCTGAATTGGCCTCTTTTTTGTATTTCCCATCTAATGATCCTTGTGATTCCTCGAATTAACATCCTATTAGTCTAATAAGGAACAGAACTAAAGAAGTACCTTGGTAAAGGTTTTAATAAAAATAGTGGCCCATGACAAGGCAAAGAATAAATAAGAATGCAAAGAATACAAGTTAAAGATGATATGTATATAGAATACAGAAAAAGGTTGGTAATTCCATAAGACTCCAAATTAATAATCTTTGAATCAAAAAAAAATATTTGTGTGCTCAAAAAAAAAAAAGATTTTAGACTTTTCAGACTGTTGTCTTCATCTTTATTGGCATATTCATGGCATTTCAGCAGTTGCATGCTCCTGCCTTCTTCAGGTGAAAATTTGTTGTAACTAAAAATGTCATCTCCAGAATGTGTTATTCTTAGTTTTAGTTGGCATTAATTTCTATTTAGAACTCTTTAAATGTCGATCAGTTCATCATAAGTCTGGATGCCTTTAAATAAAAGCTATTTCTTTTTTAGAACGATAGGTAAGAAAAGGTTTCAGATTATAAGCAGGATTAAGAATGGCCTTAAAATAAATATTTCCATGTCTTAAACAAGCCTCTTAAGACTCAAAGGTACCAATTGCATTTCCAAAGCTTTAAAGATTAATTTAGTTCGCTTTCAATAAATAAAACCTTTTATATAGGATTTAAAGGGAATTGGTGAAAATGTGGAAAATGGGATTTTGATATTGGAGAAGGATTAATGTGTACTTGTGATTGTCCTTTACAGGCGAGTTGAAACCCTTTTACACTAATGTTCACCCAGCACAAGACTCAAGAGCCACTCAAGGTAGAGGTTTACTGTGTGGTGTTGTATGAGCGCAAAAAGCGGCAAGACGTGCAGCTCTTGAGGTTATGAAGGAAAGATAATGTTTAGCCCTAGACTTGAAGAGATTGTAGTGATTGGGAAAACATGCTGGTAGGAGTCTGTTTCACAATGCAGCAGTTCTTGGGAAGAAGCTGTTTGAGTGGAACATATTGGAGGGATAAATAGAGAAAAGCTGATTTCTAACATTACACTCTTTCACAGTAGTTTATTTTCATAATTAATGGTGTAACGAGAGGAGAGCTAGGGAAGAAAAAAAATTACTCTCCCAATTACATTTCTTCCATTACGAGTATTGTTATAACAATACTGTTGCTCACAGACAGAACAGAATAGCTGAAAAAAAAAAAAAAGAATTACAGTCATGCTTTATTCTCAAAGAGACATTTATATACTACAACACAGACAAAACAATATATATATATACACACACATATAAATGTCTCAAGTAGAGAACAATATACATATATATCTACACAGCAAAGAAAAAGTATAAGGAGGAACAAAAAGGAAAGCTATGGAGATACTAGTGACTGGGAGAAGCCATTTTTAGGACTCCATATTCACACATGCCAGATTCATTTATGCTCCAAAGGTAAATGGTATCATATGCTTGTAAATTCCTGGGGTGGCAGAATTAGCCTCAGCCAGCACCCTTTGGCCGAGTCTAAAAGAAAGCAGCCTTACTGTTTGGTTGCTATTCACAAACTGAAAAATGATTGCCACTTGGTTCACTGTATGGTGTAACGTCATGAAGCAGTACTTATGTCACCAAAGTGACTTATCTAAACCAAATGGGGATAAGCACCTTCTGTATCTCTACAATGGATTTTGGTGTATGGCACATCTGACACAATAATTGATAATTTCCACTCAGATTTGTAATGCTTTATTAAGACTCAGGCTTTACCATAATTTTATTGTTGATAATGAGTCTATTGTTTCTGGAATAAATTAAATCCACAATAAACAGTATAAAGGTCTATAATGAACTTCATGCTATCTCCAAATCAGTGTAAAATTCCAACACTCTGACAAATTGTATTGATTCTCCAGCTTAAAGTTACCTTATTGTCTGTAGATTGTTTTTTACAGGGTTCATCAGCCGACGTACATGGAAAGCATTAAAGTAAACTTGGTTTCTCTCAGAGCATATTGACTGTACTGTTATAAGCTTCTTTAGGAAAAAAAAAACCGTGATGTGCAGATTGTGTAAAGGTTATTGACATGAAAAATGGAAATGGAAAAATTGTTGAATTGAGTTCAAATTCAGGCTTGTCTGTTGCGTTCACTTTCACACAAATGGTGAATTTACCCAGCTACACTGTCCTGCTACACTTAAAATCTATATATTGACTTGGGAATAAATACCCTTTTGATATATTCATAAATTGTAAATGTAAACTATAATTATCATAGATTCTTCTATAGTTTTGATAACTAAGAACTTAATAGTTAAAGGATTTTTAAAATGAACCTAATTTACTTCAGAGATTTTAATATATGATTTATAAATAACAAAGTTTAACATGAACTTTGCAGATAAAAATGCAGTAAAAGAAAAAAAGTAACAAGGAAAATAACAAATTAAGTAGTTTTTTTGTTGTAAAAATGCCTCAAAGATTTTCTAATGAAAAGAATCTCGTCTGCAGTGGAAATTATCCCACAGTCTTTAAAATGGCATCTGCAGTATTCACATTCCTCTCACAACCAAAGGACGGCATGACCAAAAGACAAACGAAAGACATGCCAGCATACCATGTGCTTGGCTAATAGCTTCCATTTCCAGCCCCAATAATAATTAGACGTAATTGTTACACGTGTGTCTGCATTAGATATACTGATAAGCTCTGGCAGTAAATCCTCATTAGCAAACAATTTTCCTTCTTTTTCTTTTCAATATTTCTCTCTTTTTATGCTTCAGATAACTCCAAGCCATCTCGTTTTACTTGGCACACAAGGAATAACCAGCATACTTCAATATTACCCAGCAATTACAATTATTCTTGTGTCGTAAAGTTCTTAAAGTTTTGTTTATTTTTAATGTTAAAAAAAAATAAAACTTTGCTTTCAATGATTCAATATGGCTGTTGTAATTAAAGTAACTTGTTTATGAGAAAGCTTAATTATCCAAAACTATCATGAAGTCTTTTACTTTATTTTTTAAAATTTTTTATCAAGTGTGCCATTTGATGTATTTAACACGTCAAGGTTTCTTTTTAAATATTTTTTATATTTTTATATATGGTTATTCTGTGATGCTTGATGAAATTTAACACCTGGAGACAATCAGCCCGACCTTTGAAAAATGACACCAAATGAGAAGCTGATTGCTAAAAATTGTAATACACGTATCGAAAAAGCAAATAGAATTAGAAAATAACAGGTCAGATGCTATACAATATTCAAAATAGCCACAGCAGTGCTGCCTCTACCCCAATTCTTTCTCTCCCATATATATATATATATATATATATATATATATATATATATATATATATATATAGATAGATATGTATAATTTTAGAAACTGATTTCATTCTTGAATTTTTTAGTAAAACATGTCTATTTATAAATATTTGTACACACATATATATATATATTATAGATATTTCTTTAAAATTATTTAAAAATAAATATATTTTATTTTAATCAAAGATAAACAGTCTAAAATAAATATCTTTATTTTACTTGTAAATAAATCTCTATTATATACAACCATTTTCTAAAATCAATAGTTAAAAATGGCTTTAAGCGAGTGAATTCTGTGTATTTTGGCAAAGATCATCCTTCTTCGAGACTTATGGACTGTCGCTACAGAAGCACAAAGAATTTTATCAGATAACAGAAACCACATCACTTGAGGACTTTCAACAGTAGCAACAGCTAAAATGGATAGCACATGTAATTGGAAGAGAAAATAATCTATATATATTTTTGTTCATGCATGTGAAGGAAATATGTAAATATCTCTTTTTGCTCTCACATATGTGCACACTTGCACATACTTCCCCAAATGTGTAAAACAAAGTCAATTTCATGTGTGGTACCCACATGTGTACATATTGGCCAAGGACAAAATTGTCTGTTCCTTATGACCATTGTCATGCTAGCATTGGAATTCTCTCAATCAAACATTTTTGTGCAATTGGGAGAAATGCTGCCAAAGGATTAAAATTCCCTGGATGAGATTCATTCATTGTAAATCTGTAAAATGTCCAACAGAGTTTATGCAGCAGAAGATAAGAACATATACTACACTCGGCTCTCCAAGTTGTGACATATGGTAGTTTTTAATGTAGAGATTCCATTGGCCAATCCAAAAATTGTTTTATCCCTATTACCACTGGCATAGGTCTTCCACCAACCCTTGTTCTTTGGTGAAATGACAAGTTTTGTTGTATTGTTGCAATCCCTGGGACCAAGCAATCCTTTAAGCTTTTATGCAAAGAACAGATGTAAACAGGCAACATGTCCCTCACCCAAGTTTTCAATTGACTGACCAATTATTACCCTAAATTGCAGTTCGGTTTTTGCTCTCGTCTGTGTACACCAAAAGCTGAGAAAAGGTATGCTGCATGCTCACAAGATGAAAAACAAATGCCACGTTGAGAAATAATAACACAACCCCTTTCCCCTATGAAGAAATAAGTATTTTTATTCAAGGCTTTGCTTGTTTGTCTACGGTGGGCAGGTAGATGATACTTGGGACAACTTTTGTTATGTTGATTTCATAGATCTGCTTTTACTCCTAACAACTTATTGCCCATCTGCACATCCTGATGTATGGTTGGCAATATGAATGTATGGCATTGGAACCACACAACTGACAAGTCTGTCTCCCACCAAGCGTCTACCAAGCATGATTGTGAATACAGATCAGACCCTGAAAATAATTCATGTCAGGTTTATTGTCACTTGTTCTCCAGAAATCCCTCATTCCCTCATTTACTTCCCTGTTCCCCTTTCATCAAAGTTAGATGCTCCTTAGAAAACGAGACTTAAAAAATGGCTTTCTGGCTATGCAACAGAAACACTTGAAATTGAGATGAAACTATTACATAAGC
This sequence comes from Acanthosepion esculentum, assembly GCA_964036315.1. Taxonomy (NCBI): domain Eukaryota; kingdom Metazoa; phylum Mollusca; class Cephalopoda; order Sepiida; family Sepiidae; genus Acanthosepion; species Acanthosepion esculentum. The sequence goes on along the minus strand of OZ038480.1, from coordinate 103,029,873 downwards.
TGCAATGACCAATCAAAATACAAGGATATGAGAATTAAAAAAAACTTGACAATGAACCTTGGTTGTAATTATTAATACCTTAATGTTAGGGTTAGACTAAAACAGAAATCAATCTAAATAATTAATATTAAATTTTACTATTAAATTGAAAATTGAAAATTACCAATTTTAAATTTAATCTCTATTAAGTTATAAATATGAAATTTTTATTTTCTTTATAAGTGTATTGAGCACTTTTCAATACTACTGTTCCCCAGTTTAATTTAACTCTGACCAATAGCATTTTAATTATATATATATATATATATATATATATATATATATATATATATATATATATATATATATGGGATAAAGCTAATGTGCTATATTTATGGGATAAAGTGCTCAATATCAGAGATAGAGCATGTGTAAATATAAAAGTGGACATGGAAGTCAGCACTTAGAAGCGACAGTCTGTTTCATGCTAGTGCAATCGTCAGGCGACTAGTGCTGTTATTTTTCTCAGCTATTTATATAAGGGTCAGTGGTGCATTATGGGTAGTCTATTTTGGCGGTTACTTTTACCGGAAGTCGCTTATTTGTTTATTTATTTATGTCAAATTATTTTGCTGGTTTTTTTGTTTGTTTTTTTTATTTTTATTTTTTATCTTGTATATTTATTTATTTATTTTTTTATTTTGATCGGTGTTTTTGGTTAACGTAGTAAAAATTTCTTTATATAGCTTATTGTTGGTAGTCTATAATGGCCGTCATTTACCGGAAGTTTTCCGGTAAATTAACTTTTTCTTCTTAGTCTTAATTAGGCCTTACATTGATCAGAGTAATAATAAGACAGTTCCTAATGCTTGATCCCTTAACAGATTGTATAGTTTCATTTATATATTCCTGTTGTAAAGTAATCTAAGAAAAGCTAATCTCCAAGAGCTCTGATAATATAACTGGTTCATTCCTCAGTGAGTGACCCACTATTATGTCTATTAACCAGATGTAAATTCATAATTATCTGCATTTCCCATTGCAGGATGTTTTAATAACCATTCTTTATCAGGTTAATATAACTTCAATGAGAAGATATTCCTGTAAGATTATTCAAATTTATCAGATGAAGTATAGTTAAATTATCATTTTTATGAGTATTTCTTTCATAGGGCTTCTGTTGCTTTTTAAGATTGTCGTTCTATGATCGTGATTTTAAAATAATAAGCCATCAATGATATTCAAACCTACATTCTGCATTCTTGAATGTCTGCCCTTCTGAAACGGCTACTTTACTTTTAGGCCACAAATGTAGTTCAATAACAGCAATTTTAATTGAAATGTAGATATATAGCCTATGTTTTTAACATGAATGGTTGATAAGCTGTTGTTTTTTTTTGTTTTGTTTTTTTTACTAAGAATACAATTTATATTTTATTTAAATTTCTTAACAAGTACTTTTAGAAAGAATAAACCACCAGGGGCTGCCTTTTACTTTTTAAGTCACCTTTATTTTCATTGATCCGAGCTTACTGAGAATTGTAGAGTAGAATTCATGTTGTTGTTTACTAATCTGAGTTTAGTTTGGTAGAAAGCCACAACTGCAATATATAATTTACACCAGAAAATATGAGATGACCTGAATCGTATCTAATGTCAACAATGAATTTCTTCTAAGAGAAGTTGATAATAGATGATGCCAATGTGTACTCAACTTACACCAAAGGAGACTTTGCACTAATTTTCACACCAGAACATGAAAGGAGCTAGGTGGATCAGAGCGTCGATCTGAATGGTAAGCTTATAGATATCAGGTGCAGATTCACACTTTACAGGATGTTAATGGCTGTTCCTGACATTTAAGTATATGGTCAACCCAGAGGCACTTATGATGTGCACATGTGGGACTACCAGATGATAGTCTTTTTCCTGTCTCTCATATCATAGTGAGCAATATCCATGTTCGGAATAAGCACCCAAACACAGATATTGATTCACAAAGTCCGGAGATGAATAAACAATTTTACGTATGTGTCATGTTTTTATTATTCTAAATAATGGTGACATTACTTAAGTATAGTGCAAACAATAAGGATCAAAGTCACCGCTTGTTCACCATTACCCTACCAAAAGAAGCATTTGACAATCTTGAAACTATGACAGAAATAAAGAAAAAGGAAAAAGATGAAAAAATATAAGAAATAACTATTTAATTCGTCCCTTGTTCAGAATGGATTCCTTCATCTTAAAGAGTGTGTAGAAGCCTTACCAGGATCACATTTTGAAGAATGTTTCCATTATTTTTAATGTTGAACAATGGCCACAAATGTGTGATTTATATTAAGCAAACTAATTTCCCCAGTTAGTGTAACATTATTTGTTCTTTCTTGAATATATGATAGAAAAATAGAAAATAAGTTCCGTAAGTACATTAAGCTGACGTTTGCATCAGTACGGCAGGTAGTAAACCTGTTTGCACATATTACAGAAGTACAAAACACTACCATTAATGGAATTTAGTCTCACGTCGACCAATATAACAAGAATTCTAGTTTGTTACATTGATTCCTTCAACAGATGTGCATGAAATTATCTGCTTTGTGATCTGGAAAGCCAAGTAAGAGACTATAGACGTAGATGGCAAAAATGAAGTTAGACATAAGGGTGGGATGGAGGTGAAAATGAAAAACTGATGTGAGAGAAAGAAAGGTAAAAAGAAAGAAAAGCAAAAAGAGAAAACAGTTGGAGAGGTATGGCTAATAGATATGAGAGAGAAAAAAGTTGTAGATTTTTTTTTTGTGTGTGCATCAAAAGAATTCAAATAATTATTGCTATTGTCTGAATTGGTTGATGGCGCATGAGAAAATAACATAATCTATAACACCATGTTGGCTGCACTGGAAGAAATATTGTAGCATACATAAAGTACAGATAAGGTAGTAAGTATTGGTTTAGTTCAATATTATTATTTCACAAATGGACTTAGCAAAGTAAAGAATTCATAGTAAATTCAACTTCTAATGAAGCCTCCAATACAATTCAATCTCCTATTTTTATAAGCAAAAGAAAATGTTATTCTATTTTCATGTATGATGTAGCCTTCAATTTACGATGCTCAGATGTGAAATGTTTGGTTTTCTATTTTTACAGCACATAGAATCTGATAATAATTTTAGGAAGCAAAGTAAACTCCAGAATCTATTAAAAAGTTAACTGCTAAATACATTTTTGAAATATACGAAAAAAATAAGGGAAGAAACATCTGTTTCATGTATAAAGTTAAAATGTATTTACTATTCACACAAATGACATATTAAAAAAAAAAAAAAGAGAACTAACTAAAATGTTAGTAGTTCAAAAAGTTCAGTAGAGACTTTTTTAGATTGAAGTGATATTTTTAAATATGCTCTTGAGGATTAGACAGTCGAGTGCCCTACATGATACACTCTTGGGTGATCATGTCTTTTTTGATTCATGATTGATGAGGCAGAAGATTTTCTCACAGTAGGTTGCCATTTCTTTCTGCAATAAACTGATTGATAACCAAGGCTATGGGGTCTTGTCTGTTCTACTGTTCAACCCATAGCTGGGAGAGAATATATGGATTCATACCTTTCCCAAAGGTATTTGCCCGTAAGTGAACACACCGAACCCAACTGGAATTCAAAATCAGCTCTCCACTTTCCCATTCCGAGCTATTATCCATCACACCACATTGCACAGTTGTTGAGAGTACAAAATTTAATTCTATAAAAAAAAAATATAAAAGAGAGGAACATTGACAGTAAGGGAGAATATTTATAAAAATCACAAGTGGCAATTTTGAAACAAGAAAACAAATTAATGGTGAGGGTGTCTAGCTGATCCCTCTCTCAGGCACATTTGTGTTTCATCAACACCCACAGAGCCAACCTGTGGTTTATACTGCAACTATTCTGTTAGTTATCTAGCATGATCAACAATCTGAACAATGCAAGCACACTCAAACCCTCAGTCATAATGACTTGTGACTTCATGTTGGCACAGCTGTCGATCCCAAGTGTTCAGTCTATCCAATTTCACTCCCAAGGTGTGAGTCATGATATAGTTTTCAGGTACTTACAAAAGGTGCCGCATGCTTGGATCGTCCCCCTTCAGACCAATAACTGCCTCCCTGACAAATCAATCATGGTGAGATTTGAACCTGGGTCTCATGGTAAGAAAGCAAATGTCCTCACCACTTGGCCATGTGCCCCTATGAAATCCATATGAATATATATTACTAATCTACTAACACACACTTAAGACCACCATTCTGAAATATATTTTCTTAATTTTACCCCAAAATTGAGAGTGATTAGCAGTATACTTTTCTCGGTATATTTTATAATATGAAACAATTCACTGTTTTTCCATTAATGTTGTATAGTGGATGATAGAGCATCTTGAGTATGGTGATGCTGAAAAGAGGTCATGCAAAAATACTTTATATTATTTTGTATATAAATGTTACACAAATCAGTCTATATGCAGGGGTTTGTCAACACCGACGGCTTGTTGAACAGTGTGTCTTTGTTTTCCTGAAATCTCTTCTGGGAAATGAGTTTTGTTGCTTTTGTTGAAACAGTGCTTCCCCCATATGAAGGATTTGTTGCCAATAATGCTGAACAGTAGAGATAAGCAGGCAATGGTCTTCTCGATTTTTTTTTTTTTTTTTTTTTTGTTGAATAGGCTACTCTTGGGAAGTGAACACCAGTCATAGTTTAAACAAACAACTCTTCAAGAAGTTTGACCTTTTAACCCCCAAAGTGTCCTCTCTGCTGGTACCAAATCTACAGCTGAAAGACTTCAAGAGTTGAATTTTATAGGGTTCCAGAAGCTTGCAGGGGATATTTTCGTAAGTTATTATTTTCGGGACCTGAAGTATTTATCAAATATTGAATTTTACTTTTAAAATATTTAAGTTTTCAAGTTACAGTCATCAGGGATTTTTTTTTTATTTGATGTCTATTTGCTTGCGTGTTGTTGCTGATTCCCTTTTATCAAAAGACAGGAGAGCTATTAAATGTTCCGTTTCAAAATAATCGTTCAAATAAAATACATTTTTATTTTTATATTGTTTTATTTCAACTTAAATTCTTATTTTAATTTTTCAGAGACTTTTTTTGTTAATAAATTGTTATAAATTAATGACCAGAGACTTGTCGCAAAATTGAACACCTCTTGTTAAGAATGAACAGCATAGAAATCAATTTAAGTTTAATCAATTTTCCTAAAATTAATATCAACAAAAGGAGAAAAATCTGATAAAAATTTTGCTTTCTTATGTATAAACTAGTTTATAGGCTTTTGAAATTTGTTTATTGTTTAACCTTGTATTGGAACTTGCATGTAAGAAAATCAATTAAAATGTTCACCTTTGCCAAATATACACTCGTATTTGGAAAATCTACCAGAAATCAAATAATTAATGGATTTTAATAAAACTTTCAGGATTTACACAGTGAATTCTAATGTTATTTATATAAAAATTTGTGGAAATAATTTATTTATGTGATTACTCTTACTTTTTAATATTTTGATAGCTCAATAAATATTAATTTGAAAGTAAAGGCATTTATATTGTGCAACTATAAATTCCTGAATAATTTAAATCGATTTATTGATTTTTTTCTGAAATTAATCTGCTGAGGGTGACTTAATGCCCTGAATCTGAACATTTTAAACTGCAATATAAACTAGATTACTGATTTTAGCAACTTTTTAGCTTGTTATGTTAAAATAGATTATAGATTTACGTTATGTAAAATGAAAAAGATTATTGATGAAAAATATTTTAAACCTATTTAAATGTTAAAAAAAAAAAAAAGAATAGCTTTAGATGCATCCGGATAGCAATTTCTAAAGCATTAATGGATTTATTTTTAATCCGGCATATTTATTTCTTGCATACTCGAGTATGCTCAAGAGATGCAAGTTCAAATCCTGCTGGGGAGCACATTTTTATTAAGATTTTTCAGTTGCACAGGCAGATATAGAATATACACTGTTTAAAATAAAAACAGGACGTCTATTTCAAATACGGGTTGCCACTAAAAATAACATTTGAAATCACACACACACACACACACATATATATATATACACACAGACACACACACACATATATATATACACAGACACACACACACATATATATATATATATATATATACACAGACGCACACACACACACACACACACACATATATATATACACAGACGCACACACACACACACACACATATATATATATATATATACACACACACATACACATATGAACATTTACGTCAACACACAGGGGCAACAGACTGTTTCATGCTAAATGCAATCATCAGGCCTGGTGAATGTGTTTAACATGAAACAGTCTATCGGCTCTCTGTGTTGACTACAATGTTCACTTTTATATTTACATATGCTCAATCTCTGAGACTGAGCACTTTACTCCATAAATATAGCATGCCTTAAACTATATTTTATCATATATATATATATGGCATCATGTAGCTTTCTTTAAATTTGATTTTATGAGAAAAAGCAACAGTACTGGCTTCTGTCATGGTTGATAATGAGTGAAGCAACTTTTTAGAACTTTGATACAAGATGGAAAGATATTTTCTTATAGTTATCTTTGTCTGGACTGTATGAATGGAGAATTGCTTTCCCATATGAAGCAGTGTGGATAGTGGAATGGTAAGCTGTATTCATATTCCCACCTAAGCTGCTGAGTTCATTTTCACACTAAAGCTCCATGAAATATATCTCTTCTCCCCTAACATCTAAGTGTTGACAGGGGCCTCTAGTCTTGCCATCCCAAGAAAAGGACTACTCACAATTCAAAAACGGGAAAAGGGCAATGGGAAATCACTCCAATATCTTTTCTGGGAATACAGAACAGTTCACAGATAAAGAAAGGGAAATTGTGGAGAGCCATGATTGCCTAGTTCAACATAGCATTTAAACAAAGATGAAGAAAACTTGTCAGAAATGAATAATGTTTGATTATTTTCCCAGACATATGACAGCAACAAAAATCTGAATTTTAACAAAAGAAATTGAACTTCTTTTCTCCAATGTCAGAGTTTTATAATTCATAAATTGTGATTTTTATTTATGGAATTCTGAAGTCTATTAAAATTACAGTATCTTATTTCTTGGGTTCCATATCACCTTACAGATCTGGTAAACATGCACTAGCATAGATACACCCAAAAGCTGCTGTGTTAAATTTATAAAACTTCTTTCTTTGCTGAGGAATTGATGTATTTCTTCTGAACAAGTTGACCTGATTTTGTTATTTCATGAGTCTGAAAAAACAAAAGTATTTGAAGAATTTTAGCAAGCCTCGTGCCCTGAGCATCTATTTGCATTTAAATTCAACCCAGACCTCAAGTGGAACACATACATATGCTCTATCATTAAAAATACTGGAAAAATGGTTGGTTGCCCGTACTGTTCCAGTAAGTACTTGGTTCCTCCTGCTATCCTCTCCCTTGACAAGAGACAGATAAATCCAAAAATGCAGTACTATTGCTATATATGGTTAGATGACCAATTTTCACTTTCCAGTCTCAATAGAATCCAAAAGTGCCTCTGAGTCCTTGTGGACGATGAATTGTTTTCCACTTTACAACCAACAGACAAAAATTGCAAGCCTCTCTCTGCTTTATTGCAGTTTCCATGAAAAGTGCTCAGATGAACTACATAAATTAGTTTCACTGGTTATAACCTTCATGGCTAAAACCTGCCATGTCATGCATATTGTAGCAACACCTCCATTTTCTATATATTTCATTGGGGATATGTAAGTTTCACTTGAGCAGCTTCTTCCCATGAACTGCTGCTTTGTGGAACCTACTCTCAATGCTTTCCTGATCACTACTGTTTCAACCTGTTCAGTCATTATCTTCCCCACCTATCTGCATAAACTGTGCTTCTAACTCTGTAGCCCTCGACCTCAAGTGGCTATCAAGCCTTGTACAGGGTGAACATTTTTGTAAAAAAAAAAAAAAAAAAAAAAAAAAAAAAGACACCATAAACATTTTGCTTTGCACCTTTCATTCCAATAGCAGTCAATTCCAACCTTCCCATGTAAGTGCTTCCCTGAACACTTTAAGTTAACCATGAGCTCTCCAAGTCAAGAGTTCCTCATTACCTATCCTTTTTAGTGTCACAATATTCACTTCCTAACTTCTTCTCTACCCGGCTTATGGACACATCACATTGAAACACTGTTTCCGGTGCAATCGCCAAAGTTAAACAACATCAAGCCTGGTCAGTACCTAGATAGGTAACTGCTTGAGAATACCAGGTGCTGTAAGCTTGGATGAGCAGGTGGTATAATGGCATGGAATTAATTGGAGGGCCAAGTTCCACTTCCAATTGGGGTTATTATATTCACTTATATACAAATACCCTTGGGAAAGATGTGAATCCACCTCCTCTTCTCCCAGCTATGGGTTAATTAGTAAAACTTGTATCACTAAACTATTATTATCTTCCCCCACCATCAAAACATTCTTACAATCTAAAAATATTTTCTAGCTTTAAATAGCCTTCAAACAAGTTGGTGTCAAATAAAATGAATGAATCAAACCTTCTCTTCTTTTGCCATTTTAATAATTGCCCTCTACTCTTTGAATGTCTTTGCAGGTGAATTTTAGTATAAAAGGCATCAACAGTATAAGAATGATTTTCTTGGTTCTATTTCTTCTTTCTTTTACTCTTTTGTCCAGTTTCCGCTTATACTATGAGCAATGCGAATAGCATGATGCAACATAAAGCAATGCAAAGTAATAAAGAAAAATCTGTTTAGTCATTTGATTACCATTGGTTCAAATAGAACAAATAAACACTTCATACCAAACAAATGTCGATATCTTGAAGCATTGGAAACATAGAAATTGTAAATATTTTTCATAATGTAACCATAAATTACAATAAGCAACTTATCCTGTATTGAATCAATATTGCTAAGCTAACCAGTACATTTTTCTAGTGTACATTTTACGTTAAACTTGTCTTCTGCTCTCAAAATTGTGATGTCAAAATATTTATGAGATTGAAGGACATATGTACCTGTGGAATGTTGTTTTTATTGATTCTTTTGTCTGCATAAGCTGAAATAATATTTTCCTAACAACTTATTTTTACGCGTATGCATATCTTGGTGCCTGTATTGTCTGTACATTGTTGATGAAAAATTTTTATCTTACAAAACGCTTACAAAATATACATATATAAACAAGCATTAACTGTTAATGTATATATATATAGGACTTTCAGAAAAAATAAGCTATTTATTAAGAGATTGTAAAATATCCTCTCTGGCAGCAAATGCTGGACAATCTACTAACAGATGACGAACAGATTTGAATTGACAGAAAGGTTGTTCCCCCAAAGAACTGTGCATATCATGAACAGAAGCTGTGGAGAAACAAGAAACAGCAAGGAAAATGGCAATCAGAAATACAATTGAAATTTTTACGTTACATAAGAACATAGTTTAGAAAGCAAAGACTTAGTGAAAGTCAGGAAGCTGTAGAGAGCCATTATCACTCACTTCTTGAAAATATATGGGACATAAAAAATATTCAGTTCCCTCCAAAATTAATCGAATGGTAAGGTCAATTCATTTGTTTTTGTTGTTCACTGAAGACATTTGAGTTTAAGATCAAAAGATGAACGAGACAAGAGTTCAGAATTCCAACTTTTTTTTTCCTGGTATTTATATTTAGATGTGTTAAACGACTTAGGACATATCACCTTTTCTATCAGATCACGCCATGTTTAGGTGAGCAAAAGTAAAGGAGCAGATAGTCTTGAAGTATATAACATTTAATATTTGGTTGCATAAACCTTGTTCGCAATAACTGTATCAAACCTGTGACTCCTTGACATCACCAAAATGTTACATTCTTCGTTTGTGATGCTTTTCCAGACTTTGAATGCAGCCTCTTTCGGTTCTTGTTTGGTTCTGAGGGTTCAGTAATAAATAATTCTTTCACTTAGTCGAAAATAGGCAACTGTGTTTTTCAATATACCTAAATGCAAAAGCTGTTGTGAGCAATGATAATCGCAAAAGAATACGACACATAAAAGAAAATATTAAATCCGAAATACAAGTAAATATTCACTTAGTCGGAAATAGGCACTTATGTTTTCAATATATTTAAATATGTATGTATATATTTATTCATAATAGATATGACATTCATAGCTAAAACCGGCCATGACACATGATGTCATCCCTATTGCCTTTGTATTCCAGTAGTAATATGATCTTCCCAAGAACAGACATCAGAAAAGATGCTTCTTGATCACTACAATTTTAACTTAGTCGAGAGTCGATTCTTATCTTTCCTACATATCCTTATATTCTGCTCTTCACTTACAAGACTTATCACTGCATCATGTTGAAACGCCAGTTCCTGTATGACTGTCAAAATTAATTCATGTCGAGCCTGTCCAATAACTAGAATACCAGGTGCTGTAAACTTGGATGTGTGGATGGTGCAATGGATAATGACTCGGAATTGTTAATCAGAGGACTGAGATCCAATTCCAGTTAGGTTCATTATATTCCCTTCTACATATGAATCCACCTCTTCTCTCTCCAGCTATGGATTAATTAGTGAAAATTGTATAACTAAATCTTTATTATCTCTAAAAACCTGGCTTTAAAAACCTAAAATGCATTGATAAGCTGTAGAAAATGAATTGATCATTTCTCTTACATTCATACAACAACAGTAACCCTCAACTTTGATTGGCTCTTGAACCTGCTATGGGTAAAACAATTAGTAAAATATATAATGTGTGTGCATATATATATATATATATATATATATTAAAAGCCCCATAACCTGTTAGTCTTGTAGAGGCAACACATGTATTGCAGCCATAGCAACATTGGTGTGTCTTGGGTAAGATAGTTCGATGGAATTCAACCTTCTCCAAGCTGGTTTGAATTCAGTTTTCCTACTTGACTGGTAACTAAACAAGGCTATACAGTCCAGTCTGTCTTCCGATGTACCCATAGTTGGGGGAGGAGAAGAGATGGTGTCATACCTTTCTCAATGGTATTTGTATGTAAGTGAACATAGCGAATACTACTGGAATTTGAATGGGTTTCCAATTTCTCATTCCCAACTGTGGTCCATAATACCACCATGAATCCACACTCTCTCTATCTATATCTATAATTCTCAAAATGTGTGTCTGTCTGTGCATGTGATCAGATATTGTTTATGCATTTCCAAATTTCATCTAATTTCAATGAAATATTTTTGTTTGATAGATAATTCTTCAGTTCCAGTTTTGAGTCCAAACTGGCAGGAAAAAATTACAACCTTGAAGGGGAAAAATCGAAAAAATTGATTTTTTTATTTACACTTTGCACAAAAATCAAAGGAAAAAAATTTGTCTGTAAAAAACAGCATACAATCAATTTAGAGAGTTGAAATTTAATGCAAAAGATTGTTAGAATTATAAAAAAAAATGATATTATAAATAAAAATTATCATATATTATTATTATTATTATTATGATGGTCCATAGAAGAGGTTCCTTCCTTGCAAGATTGAGAATGCAAAAAGGTCCCTTTACAGGGCCATCAGACCCCCCATTCATATTTTTAACCCCACATTTGGGGATGTGCCTCAGTTGCACCCAATGGTTGTTACTAATACTGATTTTCAGGTGGGCATAGTAATGAAACACCCTGTCAAAGATATACTGCTAATATATATATATATATAAATAAATGAGACAGAGTGAGAGATGATATGTCTAAATACATGATGAATAGTCAATTTGATTTCATGGAAATAAATATATTTCTATAATCTTAATAGTAAGCCTGAGCCCTCTGATAATGTCAAATTGGCAGCTAATCTAAAAAAAATGACCTCCTTTCCATTAACCAAGGCAAGGAATGGTTGGTTAATTTTAATGCCCACAAAACAAAACTGCTCTCTAATAATCTGGGAGAACTATGTCTGCTCGCCATTATTTAAATGCAGTGTTAATTATCTTTTGTCCTCTTAAATTTTCTTCTTTTATTTTTCTCCCTCCTTAATGTTTTCCTTGTATTCTTTAACACTCAGTAACCCCCTGCATGTTAGTGTCTCTGTTGCCTTTCTTGGGGTGAAATGATTAAAATAAAATGGCAATATAACCAAGTTGATAAATACATGTTCTATAAACTGATACCTTAAATGTAATTCTAATCAGTAATGCAGCTATAAATTGCAATATCAGGTGTTTAGTGATATAGATTTTTATTTTATTTTATTTTATATATTGATACTACATCTCATCAGAAAATAGGCCATCATGGACCTCTCCTTATTCTGTTTCTTAATTATCAGAGAATTGCCGTTATTTCTTCATACAAAATCTTCCCATCAGTAAACGTATTTATAGTTAGCAGGGCATCAAATGTGACCATGTCAACTTGTTTTATCTCTCTAATGCATTTATATGATTTGCATTAATATTTTGTGAAAAGAAACAAAAGTAATTCATGTAATGTTGGATCTTTTTTTTTTAATTGTCATGCCTATTCAAAATGTGTTCAGTCATAACTATCTGCAGATTCCATTTCTTTATTATCTGTGAATTGTCATAACTACTTGAGAAAGAACTACTCTAACTGATGAGAAGTTCTATAATTGGCAGAGGGTCAAATTTAACCATGTCAACTGCTCCTTGTTTTCCCCAATATCTCAATTCAGTATTAGAGATTGACATGCCAATAAACAAACAGTAGTTATAATACTTGCATTGTTCTGTTGGAACAACAAAAAAAAGATCTTTTTTTATAAATATAGATAGCTTGTTTCTTAAATGGCATATTCCACCAAGATTGATTCCAATATGGCCAGCCAACATCAAGGCCTCTGATTGGGAGGTTTTGAGGAGCATGGAACAACCTCTTATTCCCAGGTTCAACTTTACCCAGGGTGGAAACACCACCTGTTAGGGTCCCAGCTATGGGCAAATAGTTAAAAACATTATAAAAGTGTAAAAATGGGTTTTTAATACCAGCAATACATTTTTGTAAAAAAAATTCTTACCAGCAATAAATTTTTGAACAAAAAAATTAAAACCAGCAATAAAAGTCATATTGGCATTAAATACACCATTGAGGTTGATATTCTGTAAAACAAAACAAACCAAATTAAACCAAACCAATCGAACATGAATCTACACAGATTCCATTTTTTTTTCTCATTTATCCATGAAATGCCATGGCTTCTCAGAAAAAATAATGAATTGGTTCCTTGTTGTCTTCTTCTAGACTGACTGCCTCCAAAGGCTAGACAATCCAGCCTATCCTATTATTTATTTGGGCATGATAGAAGAAATTGATTCATGCTTTTTTCAAGGTCATTAGTGCGGAGTGAATGCCACAGAGATGGCTGGTATTTGAACTCAGCTTGCCAATTCCACATTCCATATTTTTTACCATTATACTGCACACATGCCTGGATAGGCTTATTTTACCAGAAAAATGTAAAATGTACATATTACACTGACATTACTGTTGCACTGGCAACATTTCTCAGAAAAACCAATAAGGATAGCACTTTATCACCTTGAGTAAACCTAGCAGTGGCATTGGATGTGTTTTTCTCTCAGATTTATACATAGAATAGAAAGGATTAATAATCAGATATCAGAAAGGATCATCTATTGGGACTAGAGTTCACCCTGTGGCATCAAGTGAAATTCATATATATACGATCCATCGTTAAAGATGCTAGAAAAATAGTTGGTTCCATATATGGCTAGAAAAATTGTGTGACTCCATCTATCTTTATATTTAAAATGAAGTATAGCTTCTATATTTGGGGTGGAGCTTCCAAATGCTGTCTTTCAAGTTCAAAAGAATCTGTGTTATTTATGCCAGGTATATTTTTGTTATGTATTTACTGGAAACTTTGAAATTAAAATGGACTGACTCATTATTATAAAATATATAATATATTCTTTATTTATTGGATTTATTGTGAGACCTTTGATATTTGGTGTAGTAAAAAGTTTGTTTATAAGGCAGATATTGGCAGCAGTCTGGAGAATATCCGTTTTGGGTAGTGGGTCAACCTCGCTCTTAGTAGTAGTCATCTTAGAAATAGGTCAGTATCAATGTACTTCGTTTTACTCGGCCTTAAGAAGGGCAAAAATATCATTAACAAATGACCTCTTAAGTACGTCATGCATGGTTGGTTTCTCTGGCAATCATGTCTCTTGTTCTGTAGTTTCTCTTGCCATCCCTTCTCCACATCTAGCTCAGAGCTGTGAGCTTATATACTTTTGACCAGGCTCCAAGACTCTGGCAAGAACCTTCATTTCAGCTAACATCAAAAGTCCCCTTGTGTTAATTTTTTGATTGGGCAAAATTATTTTCTTTTCCAGTGTTCCTTTTTTCTTTCATTTTATAATTTATTTTTGTAGGGAGACACTACAAATCTAGATGGCATTGTAGGGGGAATGAATTGTTTTCCACCCTTCAGCTCCCTTTCCACAATACTTTATCACTATTTCATGGCAAACATTCAGACAAGCTCTATTCTTTAGGGTTACTAGCTCATGCCTTTACAGCCAAGACCTGCTTTGATAAATCTACATGTTCAAATCATCCTTATTCTTTACAAATTCCTTTCATAAAAAAGGATGTTCCACTCAGAAACTTTCTTCTCCTGTACCAGTATGTTGTGGAATAGACTCTTGTCTGTATGCCTTTCCAAACACTACAACTGTAACCTCTTTAAGTCTAAGGTTAGTAATTATCTATCCACCATCTTATTATAATCTTCCCTTTATGTCCATATCCACCATCTCATTCATTAACCCTCTATCTTGAGGCTTTTGTATTTGGTGAACTTTAGTAATAAAAAAACAAGACAAATATAGAAGGTAATGTCTCAGAGAGAAGAAGATTTGTTGATTTTCAATAAATTAACAGAACAAGAGCACCAGATTTTTCATGTTGCCAGAGACTAACCAATTATTTACTTTTGTTTTATTACTTTTTAAATCCAGCTTTAGAGTTAAACATATTCAATTCAGCCTTTGTGTTTTTCTTATCATAACATGGATAAAAAAAAAATAACATTAAGCACAAAAATGATATTAGAAAGAAAATTATCCTAGGTAACCTTCAGTTGGTGTCCACATTTATGGGAGAACATGAACACAAATCCCTTTCTCTAGCTTCTCAGTAGCTTTTCCTTCTGAAGATTTTACTAACCCATGTCCGTCTATTCTTCGGAATTTCTGATAATATCACCATTCCTCACACTGCTATTCAGCTTCAGACCATTTACATTTCATATCCAGAAGTAGAGACAGCTTGGACAAAGCTTCAGGGATAGGCTCTTATTTTGTGTTGTTTTTCCTGCAGTGTTATACAAATTTCCATCTACCAGAATTTTGTAGCCTAGCATGACTGGATCAATTTTATGAGCATAACTAAGTTTCCAGACCCCCACGCCCCGATCTCTCTTTCATCTCTCTCACTGGCTTCAAACACAGACTATCATTATCGTTTACCCAATGATTTCAAGTTTCAACTCTGTTCTGAACCTAATTATTTTTTTTTTTTTTTTTTTTTTTTTAAGCTTATCACCTCAAGCAAGGCTGGAGGCCACTAGCATGCAAGGGGTTACAGAAGGTTTGGAGGAAGAGCAGATAGGAGTGGTAAAGGAGAGGATGTGGAGAAAGATAGTGGATAGATCAAGGCAAGGGGGTTACAGAAGATTTGGAGCAAGAGCAGATAGGAATGAAAGATGAAAGGATGTGGAGAAGGGAAGTGGATAGATCAAGGCAACTGGAGATGTCGATTGGTGTTACACTTAAATAGTTGGAAATTGTATTTGTCAGGGAAACAGGAATAAGGGAGGGAATTCCACAGGTGAGATGTGCGAGACATGAAGCTATTGGAGTACTTCCTAACTACAGTTAGGAATTTCTCTGGTTTTCTAGCCATCCCTGATTTCAGCTGCCTATCGCTACCCTTCACTTCCTATGTAGTCTCCAGAATCTTAGCATTTAACCAAATCTCATGGCCACATTATGTAGGCTCCATCCAGTATAACATCATAATATTGTTTCAAATTAATTCTACAAGACACGTTAAATTTTATTCAGTGAAAACTAAACTAATAAAATTTTATTTAATATAGTTTTACATAGAGTACGACTAAACTGTACTGAAAGTGAAATTTCATTTAATCCTGAGGAATTGAATTAAAATTGTAATATTCAGTTACTGAATTTTGTTTTTATAAAAGCTATGAATCATATACTAGGAAGATAAGTGACAAAGATTTTAATCTGGATGAATGAAATTTATTGAAAGATCCCATGAAATTTGAAGGAAATGATATCATGTCTTTAAAGTAACATACACAAAGGAAAGCAGTTTTATTTCGTGATAAAATATGAGAAGTTAATTGTGAACTTTATCATAATATAGAAAAAGCTGCTTCATGTTAACAAATTGTTAAAAGGATTTATTACAAAAATTTCATCAAGGAATCTGTTGTAAATTATTTGAATTTCATGTGCAAAGTGTATGTTTTTTTCCTTTTTTTTTTTTTTTTTAGATTTATGTTACTCATATTATTCACGGCTTTATAACAATGAAGTCATAGATTAAAAAAAGTTAAATGTTTTGAACTCAAATTTATTAATGTATTTACTAAACTTAGTAGAGAAGCTGGCAGATGAATGTATAATTTAATCAGCAACAACAATTAAAGTAGCATAGGTACCATAGCCGTTATTGATGCGCAAAATGGAATCTGCAAGTTGAGTTTAAATTCCAGCCTAGACTTTGGCATTTTGCACTAATATCCTTGCGAAAGACATGAATCCATCTTATACCCACTAACTATAAAATCAATAGCTGGGTAGACTAGGCATTTGAGCTTTAAGCAGCAACCAGTCTAGGAGAATGGCTATTCTGAATTTAAAATCTTGGAGAAGGGCATGGGAGACTACTCTTTATCAAGACGCCAGGGCATTTTACTAATAATGGTAAAATGGAATCTGTATACAACTATGATTGCTTATGTCCTCTCTCTCTCGCTATATATATATATATATATATATATATATATATATATATATATATATATATATATATATATATACATACATACATACATACAGATAGAACATAAGCTCAAATGCATAGTTTACCCAGCTAATGATTTTATAGTTAGTAGGGATAAGATGGATTAATGTCTTTCCCAAGAATATTAGTGCAAAATAATGCACAAATATATATATATATATATATATATATATATATATATATATATGGCATTAAAAAGAACAATTAGGAGGCTTATTTGATTGTTAAGACTGTTAATGAGTGCCAGTTGAACATTAACACAATGAAAATGGTAAGCTTATTTGGGGATATATATATATATATCTGATTGTTACTATTTACGATAAATTTTATCAAAACTATTTTTAACATAAATTTTATGTAAAAGAATAACGATGATATCACATTTTTTACTACCTTGATCCTGAATTTCCACATTATTTGCTGCAGTCTTTACTGAAATATAGTTTACTGCTGGTAGAAATGATTGACCAGTGACCAAGATTCTGACACATTGTTTGTGACACTATATAAATATATTTGCCACCAAAATATACAACTATGTGCATATATATAATAAAAATATTGTTTTATGGTTGAAATTATTCAATATCAAAATGTACACACATCTGAAAATTGCATTCATGCATGAAACAGAATGTTGCCACTTTGTGTTGACAGCTGTATCCACTTCTGTATATATTTATATAATACTAAAACTTTAATTGTCTATGTATATATATTCTCAAGATACATCTTAAACAATATACAGTGTAACCCGGATATAAGAGAGTTGTCGGGACCAGAGAAGAAGTATCTTATATCCGGGTTCTCTTATATCCGGGTTCTCTTATATCCATGTTCTCTTATATCCATGTTCTCTTATATCCGGGTTCTCTTATATCCGGGTTCTCTTATATCCGGGTTCTCTTATATCCGGGTTCTCTTATATCCAGGTTTGGTCTTTTATATATACATTAACACGGGCTCTAATTTGGGACCAGCGAAAATCTCTTATATCCGGGTTTCTCTTATGTCCGGGTTACACTGTATATCATCTCAACCAATTTAATAGCATATTGTATTGGCCCTGCACTCAGCAAATTTCATTAAAATTATGAAGGATTCTTGAGCTAGGGCCGTTTTTCTATTTTTTATAGTATATCTAATAAGAAATTCAGTATTTGTTTATAATACACATTATTATATCAGTCCTGAATATAAGCAAACACTTGCCCATCCTGGGTTTGATGATAAACTACATCCGCATTCTGGATAAGACAATGAAGTACATCCGACAGCAAGACCTCCGATCGGGAGGTTTTGAGGAGCATGGAACCACCTCTTAATTGCTGGTATTCCCAGGTCAACTTTGACCCGGTGTGGTAGCACCTGTTAGGGTCATAGATATGGGCAAATAGTTAACCACCAAACTTTGGTCAAAACACTATAAAAGTGTGAAAATAGGTTTTAATATCAGCAATACATTTTTGTAAAAAATTATTAGCAGCAATAAAGTTTTGAAGAAAAAATTATACAGTTTTGGAAAAAAATATTACCAGAAATACTTTCTGAAAAAAAAAATATTACCAGAAATACTTTCTGAAAAAAAAAAAATTACCAGAAATACTTTCTGAAAAAAAAAAAAAAAAAATTACCAGAAATACTTTCTGGAAAAAAAAATATTACCAGAAATACTTTCTGAAAAAATAAAAAATTACCAGAAATAATTTCTGAAAAAAAAAAAAATGATACCAGAAATACTTTCTGAAAAAAAAAAAATATTACCAGCAATAAAAATCTTGTTGGCATTAAATAATCCCTTGAGGTTGATATGGTTTACACCAAAAAAACACTTTTATATTTCAACTATTATCTGTGTGAAAAATAATTAACATTCATGATACACTATAATGACATTATTAAATAAATTTAAATATGCATAACACAACATATATTTATACAATTCCCTATACTACATTTAGTACTTTTTTTGAATAAAAAACTACTTGAAATGTGAAGAGGCTATATGTGTCACATACGTAATGGTACATAAATAGATGCAATCTGTTTTGTTGCCGTTATGTATATTGAAATAAATATATAATAAAAAATATACTTATTTTGAAAAAGTCATCTACTGTTTTAAGCTATTACTACAAATTTCCACACAATGCATTAACTAGGAAACAATAAACCTTTTTTATCATCTTCAGGATTAATTATTGCTTTTGTATTCAAAGTACATTTTATGGAAGAAATTTCTCTTAATGTAAAGAAGTAAAACATATCTATTGATGTTGTAAAATACTTTATTTTCATACTTTAAATGAGGATATAACTGCATTAAGGTGTTTTTATTGCTTTTCATTCATTTCCAGGATGGAAAAAAATGACCTATTATTCTGAAAAACAGTACACCTGTTTTAAGATATTACTCTAAATTTTCACACAATGCCTCAACTATGAAGTTCAGTGGAACAATAAACTTATAAGGAAATTACCATTACCTGCACCAGTGGGTAGGTGTTCAAATATTTTGTACTAGCCAACATTTTGAGAGCTAATTTTCAAGGTATATTCAATCCAGTTCTAAGATTGTTGCTACATGATCTTCCTCATCTTTAAGCCCTATAACAAATTCTTGTTCATGTATAAGAATATGTAAGTTACCCAATATTCATGCCTGAATCATCTGTGTATGTCCCTTCAGGACATTCACAGTTATTACTCTCCACAATTTCCTATCCTTTGTAGCTCTTAATAAATTTTATATTTGTGTTCTCTCCTGAACCTTGTTCTGCCATCCATTTACTCAGGCTTACAATGCAGGTTATGCATTGTTTAGCTCTTGTCTTCAAATTGTCCTGTGAGTATCAATTTTTCCAACACCTCTTTCTGCATTATGTGCCCTAGAAATTTCAACTAGCCCTTTCTGATGCTAAAGGTCTTTTTTGTTTTCTCTAAAACTTTCACTGCTTGCATGTTTGGACAAGGGTATTCTCATCATCCTTGTGTACAACCACATTTCTGTTGTTTCAAATCTTTTCTTCATCTGTGAAGACATTTTCCAGAATTTACTGCCACATAGTAGGACTGCATCAGTCAGTTATATTCCGTGTGTGATACACGCTTAGGCAATCATGTATCTTTTGACACATGACTGATAAGGCAGATTTTTTCCCACAGTAGGTTGCCATTTCTTTCTGCGGCAAACCAGTTGCCATCCAAGGCTATAAAACCGGGTCTGTCCTGCTATTTACCTATAGCTGGGGGGAGAAGAGAAGGATTCATGCATTTCTCAAGGGTATTAGCACGTAAGTGAATGTAATGGATTCGATTGGAATTCAAACTCGGTTCTCTGATTCCTCAATCCGAGCCACTATCCATTACTCCACCATAAAAATTTTTTTGTTTCTTAATACTTTGCTTAGCTTTTGGAAGGCATCTTTCACTAATTGTAATGCATGAATAGTAGTATGTAAATGGTTTAGAATGTTTTTATATATGAATGTCTGAGATTGTATGAGTTGAACTGTTGGTATTGTCTATTATTTTGCTGTTCATTTTATTACATCTGTGCTCACGCCTGGCATATACCATTGGACATTGCCATATCAGATTTACCCATTTATCACTGACAAACATCCGCGCCTCAATTCCTCAACTTGATGTCTCTTCCAGAGATACACTGAGATATGTCACAGTTATCCAATAATACATTTTATATGAATTATCTTCTGTCAACAGAAAACACATAGTGGGTAAAATTGGATAAATAAATTAAAAAGGAACTATTATAAAATAAAAAAACAGGAAGAAAAAGAAACAGAGAAAATGTGAGGAGGCCTAGGTGATAAACAATATTGTCATTGCTAATATAGGGGAAGAAATTTTGACAATCCATTTAGCCATATTTTCAGACAGGGTTATATAAAGACAAGTAGAAAAAAATATAGCTGACAAAAGGAGTTTGAGTGATTTGCCGTCATTAAAAAAATAAATTGTTGTGGAAGGATCAGATAAGTCCATAAAATAAAACAATCCAACTCAAGAAAAAATAGTGTCAGGTGAACATGGTAACTGATATTGCATCCAATCAGGTTCTCCCTTTATGCGCCATGTCCCTTAAGGATGTTAGTGAATATGGCTCTCCACAATATTCTGTCCTTTGTAGATCTTAAATAAACTTTGTCATCTCTCCTAAACCATATTCTGCCTTCCATTTACTTAAGCTTGCTAGGTAAGTTGTGTGTTGTCCTCTGAGTACATCCGTTCATCGTGAGAGGTGAAAATTCAGGGTCTACTCAGTCATGATGCAACTTCAGCAGTTTGCTTGATTTGCAGTTTTTTGCTCCATAATCAGATTGAAATTGCATCTAAATGTTTAAAAATTTTAATGTACAGACAAAAAGATTTTTTAAAAATTTGTATAAAATGTTGCAATGTTTATCAGTCAGGATTCAGATTAAAGATTTATATATAGGAAATGTTTGACATTCATTGACCAGATAATGATTCTGTGAGTTGGCATTTCTAAAATCTTTTCATTAAAACAGTTTTTTAGGAAATTAAACTGCTCAAATCTACTATTATAACTTCTTCTGATGCTAATAGAAGTTTCCTTACAAATCTGTTGTCTTTGGTCATGTGGAAATTTAGCAGCTTGATCATATAATTCTTTTCTCTTTTACTTGTGCTAGACATTTTTGTTGTTGCTAATTTTCAAGGTTTTCAAGTGATGTGGTTTTTATTTCATATTGCGATACATTTCCACATTTACAGAATGATAAACTATGACATTATCTTCCTGCCCTATCAAAATTATAGAACCCCTCCTAATTTCTGAACACTTCCTGCTCTCTTGGGAGTTCATAGGACACCCTAGGGGACAGTACCATCAATGGTGACAATTATGTTCCTTTTTAATTTGTTTATTGCTCTCATTATACAGGTTGTGTCCCTGTTTTTAAAGCACTTCATGTTGCTAGCAAAAGTGAACAAGAATGAAAAATTGATAAGAAAAAGAAATACAAAGAGAAAAGTTAAAGAAATGTAATAGCTGGTACTGATATAGGCATGCAGAAGTTGATTCAGTCAGGAATAATTTTGTGATGTCTTAAGGGATCCTTGAGGGTAAACTGACAGCCCATTGGTGAGAATATTTAATTGCTGCTTATCTTACTATGCAGGTGAATACCATAGTCAGTTTTTGCTTGGCTGCCTATGGTTGAGATCACTCAGATGCTATTTTTCATCACTTGTCTGATGCTGAGTTCTAAAAAGGAACTTTGCTGGGATCCATCAAACAAGGTTTTTGTTTTTGTCTGAGTGTCGGGATCCCAAACATTTGACAACAACACATCATTTAAATGAAACATAAAAAGGTTACTTTCTAGAGGAAAAGTAGAAGCAGCATGTCAGTTGAAATAACATTTATACATTCTTTTCCAAAATATACAATAACAACAAAATGTTCAATTTTCCTTGCAGTGAAGTTTGTTTTATAAAGTAATTAAGTGTTTGGTTTGAGATGTGCGGACACTTAATTTATGATGGTCAGCCTAATGTTTCTGTCAGTGCAGGGACAGGACAGTTGATGGCTGCTGGCTATCATCTCTTCCATTTTGTGTGTGTGAGCATGCCTGTGTAGATCAAACGGGCTGCAGAAAATGCTTTGAACCTTGAGAAAACAGTTTTTCATTAGTTAGAAAATAATTTCAGACTGGCTTGCGAAAATCATTTTCTTGAATTTGCAGGAGTGGTGAAAGGAGTTATTGTTACTTTCTAAATGATCCAAAACATCATGTAGTAGGTCTGCAACTATGTCTGCAAATATTTTGGTTCTGTCTGTTAAATGGACACTAGAACCTTCCTGTGAAGGTGGTCAGGTGATATGACAATCTTATTGTCACCATAGTTTGTTATCACTTGAAGTGTTGCGAATTCCATTGCAGGATCTATATTGTCCGAGTCCTTGGAGGAAGGGTGTGTGGAAAATAGGCTAAGAAGGGGTTCTACTGTAGTTACTGGATTGCAAGAAATAGCATCAGTACACTTGTGCCACTTGCCTGGGCAGTATTGGATAATGAAAAAATATCTAAGTGATTTCTCTTTAAGCTTAAAGAGGCATGGGTTGTGCATTTTGCTAAGGTCTCTGTCCTCAAATATTTCAGTTAGTGGCTGATGATCTGTCACTACTATTATGTTAGAGCAACCCATAATAATAATGCAAATTTTTTTTATACCTAGGTGATTGCAGCTGCTTCACCCTCAAAGGGTTCATATCAGTGCACTGCATCTGCTTCCTGCAAATGCAATGAGCCAACCCTCAGAGCTGCACACCGGGTCTTCTTGGTGGGGCATCTGCAGTGCTTCTGTAACAGCAGAAAACCCATATGTTCTTTGCTCCAGTCTAGACCAAGACGGGTTACTCTGTTTGTATCAAAAGTAGTAATGCCCTTCTTTACAAAGCCAACAAGGATCTGCATGGATTGGTTAAATGCTTTCTCTCGACTTTGGTTCCAAACAAAGTGTGTATTTTGTTTGATAAGGTCTTGAAATGGTGACATTATTGGACAAAGAATATGCCTCTGCTACTTGGTTGATTAGCCCAAACCAAGACCTTGCATCGGTGATATTCTTTGGTACAGAGAAGTTGGAAATTGCATTTAGCAAGTTTTTGGAAGGGGTCACTCCTGATAATGTTATTTGAAGGCCTCTAAACTGAACTACATCCTGGCAGAATTTAAATTTATCTCTGAGGACAACTCAAATCAATAAATCAAATGCGGAAATCGATAAAGTCTAGCCAATGCAATACTTTGGGAAGATGAATAACCGAGATACATCTTAACTCACTGATTCCCAAACAGTGTGAAGCACCTCATAGGTATGGCTGAAGAGGATAGCAGGTAAGGAGGAATGATTGAAAGAAAATCAAAGATTTATGAACAGTTACAAAAAATGAATATACCCAAAATAAATATGATTTCAAAATTTTAAATATTATTATCAATAACTTGTAATTGTATATATGAGCCCAAATATAAATAGTTATAAATAATTACTGATCGATTTTATCATTGTGATATTTTTGCATTATATCAAGTATTAAGAATATAGTAACTAGGGTCTGCAAATTGAAGGAAAGCGTTATCAATGATAATGTTCTGATTTCAATACACAGTTATATCCTTTTAACCCTCTCTTTGTTTTTTTTATTTTTAAATGTACTTCTTATTGAATAAAATTTGGTGAGGTGTGAGCAAATTTTCATTCCAAAAATTAAGCCCACAGAAAATAGTTTGAGAACCACTGCCTTAGGATATAGAAAATGGGTTTATACTACATCAGCAGGCTAAGCAAGTGTTGTTACCATTTACATCATTGGTGATCAAAGAAGACTCTAGTAAGTTTAAAAAATAATTTTACTGTACAAGAAGAGCAAGCTCATCATTGGTTATTCAAAACAGAGTGCATGGACCAAGTGAGCAAAGATAAAAATAAAAACTTACATGAGGCAACATCTAAGAAATGAACCTATAAAGATGTTTCCTAACAAATGTAGTTTACAAAATCCTACCAATGCAAATAAAGTTCAAATTGTGGAAATTGATAAAGTCTGACTGATGCAATGTTTTGAGAAGATGGATAACCAAAGATATTCTCTAGAAATGTTCTATGTGGAAGGAAAAATCTTGTTCTGGAGTTCTTGGTTGTGGCTACAAAATATATGGTGAAATTACTAGCAAAATCACGTCAATCTAAGAGAACATTGTAAAGAAAAGAAAATTCTGGGAGATACTTTTGCAAAGAAAAATAAAATGGCTTCAAAACCATAGTTTTGTGATGCCATTTCATCTTACCAGCTGGGATCATGTTCAGCCAATATCATGATCTTTTGATCTGGTCAGTTAATTCAAAAGAAGGGAAATGCTAAGTGGTCATGTGAATGCAAGCTGGAAAAATGCAACAATCTATGTGAGTAAAGCAGAAGAAATAGCAACACAACCAATATATTTCTTATTGAAGTTGAATGCCAAGGTTTTAGTGCCAACTCAACCTCAGTAAAAAGAATAAAGAACATATATTAATCCATTATTTTATAACAGGGTTATTATAAGTTATTGGTAGAAACCCATAATTAATACTGAATTTTTAACATGTTTAAGCCTATAATTAATATGTGAGCTTTATTCTAGTTCTATACTTAATACCGGATTTTATAGTGTTTATTAATGGGTGACAAGACTCCAATATCAAGAAGACACTGCATTTGAATGGATCCCAAAATCCTGCACAGTGATAGGAAACCAACTAATGGTATGATTAGGTTTGTTTTTTTTTAATCAATTCATCCACAGCAAAGCGATGATGCCACTAAGACACAAGTGTCTATTGGTAGTGAAAAAGAATGAAAAAGAAATCCAATCCTAAACCAAAAAAACAACAGAGAAATCTCTACTCCATGACAAAAAAACATAGAGGGGTGTGAACTGTATAACAGATGAACCAATATATTATTGTATTGGTGAAGAAAATAGTAAATAAAATTTCAGTGTTTCTGCAGAGACATTAGAAATATAAAGCTGAAGCAGACTTTAAAATGAACAGAAAACCCAATCATAAACAGAAAATAAGGGATAAACCTCCATTCATGCTCAATTTCTGGAGCATACAATGTTAGTGGTACTGATATTTAAAACTGCAAACCATGTAATGCTTAAGGCATTATCTGATGAAGGGTTTGTCAAAGGTACAGCTACAGTTTTTGTGGTTTTCATTACAAGTTTAACTGTTGAAAATTCCACAGTTTGATGACCAAAAGTTAACACATTATCTTATACATCTGCATGTGTTTTCTCCTGATATTCCATATCCTATCCAAGATTCCTTCCCCACCCATGTCTTAATGGTAACATCATACAAATCTTGATTAGTTTCATAATAATAGAGTAAAGAGATATGCACAAATATTTTCTACTAGATTCTCTCTTGTATATTTTATTTTTTTTACTCTAACTCTCCATAGAGAATACCCATGATTATGAAGGCAGATCATTATTTAAATAAGTAAGAGGATACAAATGAAATGATTCAAAATTGAATTAACTTCTGTCTTCTTAATTCTTGTTCTTTTATTGCCTTCTCTCCTTAATAGTAGTTTTTCATATTCTTTCACTCAGTACCATCTTGCGGCTTTATTGCTTGGCTGATGGTTTAATAATGTTATTTCCCTTTTGTGATGTGATCCACACTATGTATAAAATGTCTGCTGCAGATGAAAGCTTTCCTAATTAAGAACTTTGTTACTTGTAGCAGATGTCTGTCTTAGTTTGGCCAATAATGTTATCAAGATTGGTCAGGCAATGACCCAAGAAAGCAATTTCTGCAGTTAGGACTGCTAAAGAGTTAATCCACACCTTGCATGTTATATCGTTCTGACAACACTGTGGTAGTGTGATCTGCACACTAAAAGCAGCCAATTTCAATCAATTGATGAATTAAATCCTGTTCAATTAACACTTGTGTCTGAACATGAGTTGAAAGCTTCCAATTTAAGCTTAAGCTGTCTTTTACTTTCACTCACGAGAGGTCTTTTGATCTGGACTCAGATACCATCATCACCTATTCTCAATGGTACTGGTAAAATTTCCCATCACCATACAGGAAACATTCAACATTTGTTGACCAATCAGTGTTATTGTTGGCTGAAATTTATCAAACTTTTTTTTTTCATCAAATTAGACTAAATTTCCACTAAATGTTATAGCTCGTTTTAAAGCTGATAGGAGTTTGACTATATCATTATTTTCACTTACATATGTTTGATAGGATAAAGAACAAATAGGAAACGTTTATAAATCTAACATAGTTAACTTTTATTAAAAGTTTCATCAGAGAATGAGATATGAAAAAAAATGATATTTTTATTTTTCTCTTGGTTGATTCTCATTGGTTAAGCAGACTTCTCTAGTAAATCAGTGATCATGTGTATCATTTGTATGGAAGTGTATCATAATGCCAGTTTACATGTGTTTGTGTAAATGGCAGTTTTGCTCTTGAATCGTTGAAACTACCACATAGTGGTTAACTGATGTTTCCTTCAATGATCAATTCATCGATAAAATCTCTCAGATCTAAACAATTGTGTTAATATTTTATCAAATGCTACCCTGATCCATGAAATTACACTGCCTATTTTGAGCACCATCAATAAAAATAATGGATACACTTCAGGTGTATGTAAATTACTTATACTTCCAATGTTTGCTTTTGGAAGTGTTAAAGTGATTTCCTTTCTGTTATTTGGTTAAACACTTTGTGATTTTTTTTTAGGGTCTAATAAAGAATGCTCTTCAAAAAATTACAAAATCTGTGTTATTTATGCTTAATAGACACAATACCAATTGGAGGTGAAATTGATGATTGATGGTTTGACTTAAAAATCGCCAGGAGATATACTGTATATAGTCATGCAACACATGATCCTGCTCTCATACAACCCTCAAATTTTCACTTATAAAAAATTACTTTATTTGTTTCTCATGTACCATACAAATTCCTTTTTTGAAAGACCAAATTACAATAGACTAACCTCTTTTCCTCTATCTCTTTATCTCAACTTCTAGTTAAATAAGTTAAAAAGTAAAAGAGAATGATACAATATGATTACTAACACTATACACATTGCATAAACATTTATAGCCGTAAACAACTGAACAAGAAACAGCTAAACCTCTTAAAGATGTGAACAATGGAAAAGATGCACATTCACTGTTTGTATTTTATAATACGATACTAACATGTGAATATTACAGGTATTATTATTGGATACAGTTAAGTAAAACATCAGTTTTATCAAAATCATGTTTATTTTAAATACAGCTATAATTTTGATTATAGTAAATTGATATATAGTTTCATCAATAGCATAGCCAGTACATAGGCTAATTTTATATCTCATGTATGATGCAACCTCCTTAAAATTAGCTTCAAAATTAGGTCTTCAAAAGTTGCATGATACGCAAGTATATACAATATTCACTTATTACCTATACGCTTAATGTAGATCACTTGTGGGACCCTTTACCCAGCAAATGCCCCCCCCATCTCAAACTTATTTCACACTGCTCACAAGAATAAAAGTTTCACATGGAGTAAAGTAAGACTTCAATTTTGCATATTTAAATTAGATTACAATTATTTTACCAAACCTACTTGAGCCTGGTGCAAGGTTAAAATACTGGAGTATCCAGTAATTAATTTCAATACATTTAATATTATCAAAGAAGGAGAAAAAAATGAGAAATGTTTGTTTTCATTTATTTAATGCCATATCCTTTCAGGATATAGACAATCAGCTCTCCACATGTTCCATATTAATTAATATCTGTTAACTGCCATGTATTTGTGAGGAAAGTAATAGTTTCTCATTGACCTCCTGCAAGGTTTTGAATTCAGAATAGTCACTCTGTTAGACAGGTTGGTAGCTCAGGCTTGAGAGCCTGATCCCCAATTTAACATAGATGGGAAAAGAATAGATGCATTCATATCTTTCCCAAGAGTGTTAGTGCAAAGTAAACAACAGACTAAACTTGTGGACTTGTATACTCTTAGAATAAGATACTCTTAGTTAGAATTATTTTAGATTTGTGTTCAATTCCTTCTCTTTTTCTTTATTTTAGTGTTATATCCCTTGACAGCATAGTTCATTGTGACTCTGCTCAGATTTGATTTTTTTTTAAATCTTGCCATTACTCTTGGGAAAGATCCTAGTGTTTTCCTAATGTTTTCAATATTTTTGGTCATCTTCTTTTTTTGTTTTTAATTCTTTTTTAATTCTTCTCCTAAACTGCCTGCTACTCAAGGCTAGATAGCTAAGTCTACCCTGCTATTTAACTCATGGTTGGGGAAGAGGAGATAGATTTGTCTCCTTTCATTCAAGCATAAATGCAAAAGTGAATCTGAAGTTGGTTCACCAATAACAGTTACTCTACACGGACATAATTTATTTTTACTAAATTTCTATTTATTCAGTTGGCTGATACAGTTTGTGAGAAAATGGTGGCTGTTTTTTTTTTTTTTTAAAGTAAATGTTTAAATTTATGCTATCCACTAAATATGTAAGTATTGGAATACTATGGTATATGCAACATTCAATAATATAAATTTAAGTTTGGTTATATTTACAGTTGAGTAAATGTGAATTTTACACTTCTCTCTGTCATTAGATGGAAATGGAAATCTGATCTAACAAAATATATCAATCTATAAAGAAATATGAAAATTTCTGAATGTTGAGCCCAAAATATTAGCATTTAGCCATTTTTAAAGCTGAACAACATAAGATACGGAGATGACACAGTATTGATAGCAGACAGAAATGAAACTACAAAACTGCTACAGAAGGTAGTGAAAGAAAGAAGTAAACATCAGTTGTAACAGAGGACAGAAAGTGTGACACTGAAATCCAAAGGTGGATTGGGTTAGCAAAAGATGCTTTCTCAAAACTAAGCAAAGTATTAAGAAACAGAAAATTTTCTTACAAAGAAAAGAGTACTGAACTGCTCTATAATATCTGTTCTCTTATATAACAGTAAATACTGGATAATCTCTTCACAGATGAAGAAGAGAATTGAGGCAACTTAAATGTGGTTCCTCAGATGGATGTTGTGAATAACATGGACTAAATATATAATAAACGACATTTTAGAAAAAAAAGAAACAAAATGGACAGTTACACTTAGCAGAAAGAGATAGCTGAAATTTCTATTGCACATGACGAGGAAAGAGGGCTTGGAAATTTTAATACTCACAAGACAGATTGAAAGCAATAGGGCAAAAACAGGGTTTAGGAGAGGTTTATTAAGAGCTACAAAGGATTGGATGTTGTGGAGAGCAATCTTTGCTAAATGGATGAAACACATAAAAGAATTTTCCACCCTTTAGTAGGGTCAAGAACTATTCAAGGTAGATAATACTGAATGGAGTTGTTTCATGGACATAAGAATTGTACTTTATGGTAATTAGATAATCAATAGATAACTGTTGCCCCTAGACTTGAAAAGATTAACATTCTAGCTATCAGGAAATCATTCTTTCAAGAGTCTGTACTATAAAGAAGTGGCACTTGGGAAAAAGCTGTCCAAATGAAATTATTTTCTTATCAGTGTAATACCTGTTTACAAGGTACAGCAGGTCTTATCTGCAAATGACTGAATTGGTGGAACTAAAAAGTTAGCTTTTTAGAATATTCTTAGTAGAAATTGCAATGTAGTAGTGATAATTTATATTATTCACATTATTCGAACCATTATCTTCATCTTCATTGCCATATTCACAACATTTCGGCCATTGTACACAATGGCCTTCTTCAGGTGATTCAAATTTTGAACTGAACACTTTATTTCAACCACCAGAGTAGATTGTTCTAGTTCCATATGCCATACCTCTTCCTCTCAAGGATACATAGCCCAATGGATAAAGACATTGGATAGATCCAGTGACTAGACCCAAAGAGTTGTGAGTTCAATACCAGGCTACAGCAGGGGTAAACCAAAAATCTTGGAGAATTGAGTTAATAGGAAATAATCTGGACATCTGGAAGTGGTATGGTATGTGAAACAAGAACAATCTACCCTGGTAGATGAAATAAAGACTTTAGTTTGAAATTACAATCACCCGAAGAAGGCCGAAGCATACAAATGCCGAAACATTGTGAATATGGCAATGAAGATGAGTATAATAGCCTGAATAATGTAAATAATCATAATACCTCAACTCGGTAAAATAGATATTGGAGTAGTGATAGGCTTGCATCTGGGAAAGAGGCTGATGGTTGGAAAATAATCCATCTCCTACAAATCATGTAAATATGACCAGAACATGAAGAATTGATCAGCTCCAGCCCAGATATGGCAACAAGATGCCATTTTTAGTCTCTTGTAAAGATAAATCATGGTGAGAGTAGTCAGCTAATTTCTGGAGCTGCATAAGAATGCAAACATTTTTCCAGCATCTTTAACAAGGGATCATATATACGAGTTCCACTTGAGGTCTGAAGTGAACTCTAGTTCCAGTAGATGTTTAAAAAAAAATGGAGCTTCATTTAATGTGGAACTGGTGAGAATTTATTTGTTCAGTGATGATGAAAAGTTACTAGCTTTCTTAGTGAGGTACTGATAGTGACAAGCCAGTCTTTATCCCACTGAGGTAAGGCAGATGAGAGATCAGCTGCCAGTCTCTGGTCATCTAGGGTTTTGCAGGTGCGCGCATACACTTGGTATCATCTGCATGGAGATTTACTAATGATCTGATAGTTTTATTAGGCGGAAGAGTAATATGAAACAAAAAGATGGTAGGATCAAGGGGTGAGTCTAGTGAAAAGCCTGCTTTGGAAAGGAGCCTGAGCATTGTCAGTGACTGACTTTCAAAGACCTATCTGATAGTAAGGACCTAAACTTAAATTTATCACTTTATCTAGGATAGACACACACACACACACACACACACACACACACACATATATATAATAATTTTTGTAATGCCCACTTGTAGAAGAGACTTTGTAAATCACAGATACAATAATAGTAACACCTTTGACCAATACATATGTCGCTAATTCCCATATATATGTTTTTTTTACTTTACCTATCACCTGATCTAATTATATCAAGATTAGGTCGACTGTGCTTGCTCTCTGGCAATCCATATTCAAATCAAAGTATCAGCAGTGACATTTTATTCTTATATGATGATAATGCAAGGTTAGTTCATAAGTTATGGCACTGCTTATATTTAATGCTCTGTACATAATATTGAGCACCTTTCTTTCATAACTATTGCATACGTTAAAAAGTTTATATATATATATATATATATATATATATATATATATATATATATATATATATACACACACACCGGGTGTAACAGAAACATTGTCCAAATAATGTAAAAGCAAACTTGTCCAATTGTTAGAATAAGCCTTGAATCGTTTTATCTTAGAAATGATTAAAGATATCTTACTGGAATTCTCCCAGGTTTTTATAACCCTACTGGAATCTACTTTGAGCAATAAGAATGTGTAATTATTCTCCAAGCTTAATAGAAGAATAGTGATGAAATCATGTTCATCATTAATTAATCATAGCTAAGGGTCAGAAGCTCATGAAGGATTGAATAAAGTTTTATATATATATATATATATATATATATATATATATATATATTATTCTAAGATCATTTTTTAACTTATTCAATATGATCTTACTCCTCTCTAACCTTCTAAATGTCTATCCTGGAGAAACAAGGTGCCTTGTACGTTTCATGTACAATTTCATTTTCAAGTCTTTTTCACTGCTCTTTGGACTATCACAGCTGAAACGCCTCTCTCATATGTCAAACATCTTATGAATTGGATCTTTTCTAATTGATCTCTTTAGCTCTAAGTTGAAATGATGATACCTCTTGTGTTGTGACCTCCTGATCCAGTTTTCATGTCTACTGTTCCCTCATTTTTAAACTTATTCACCATTTTGATGGTTATTGAATGGACTTTGGTGAATGCATGTGTTTGAGCAGATAGCCCTGATTTTTTTAAAGTGTAAATTTCTTGAATGGGCTCTGATTTCAAGAATCTTAACTAAGAAAATAAATATAATTTCCATCAGAGATTGAGCCTGTGCGCCTCTTGTTTGAGAAACTACATTTCAACTGAACAGACTTTTAGTAAATAAGTCAGCAGCATGGAGGTTGACAGGCTGTTGAACCAAACCAAACCAAAAGATATTGTTTGTGATCCACTGGCTGACATCTACCATGAAAGATGGCTATTTAGGGTTCGACTGGTTCCATGGCCTACACATTCACCCAACATCAGTCCTTTGAAATTTTATCCGTTGGAATACCTAAAACAATTGGTTTATGCAGCAGACATTAATAATGCAGAGATGCTTCAACAACATGTCATGGAGTCCTGTGAAACCATTTGGCAACATGTGAGAGGATTTGAAAGGGTCTGCCAGTCAATGATTGAACATGTACATGTGTATGTAGAAGCAAATGGAGGACATTTTGAAAATTTGTCATGAGTTGCTTGTATAACAATGGCCTTTTGAACATATGTTTGTTGTTTTTGGTGTAAAAAATCCACCCCCAAAGTATATAAAAGTATTTTTGATACACTCTCTCTATATATACATACATATATATATATATATATATATATATATATATATATATATATATATACACATACATATATATATATATATATATATATATATATACACATACATATATATATATATATATATATATGTATGTCTGTGTGTACACATATAAGTAGTTAATATATATTTTTAATCTGACATTATAACTTATTACTATAAACATTGTTTAGTGGGTCCACATGTTTGAGTAGATACCCCTGTTCTTTTAAACATTGAAATTTAATATCTACCAGCTGATAAGTAAAATGTGTTATGGAAGAAAATTCAACCTTCATTTCTTTGATGATGGAAACCCTTTTAATTGGTAGATATTAGGCTTTATTGTGTTGAGAAAAAGTTATTTCAACTGAAACATGACACCTAAATATAACATTTTAGTTATCTCTCTCTCTCTCTCTCTCTCTCTCTATATATATATATATATATATATATATATATATATATATAATATGTGTGTGTGTGTGTGTGTGTATTTAGGCAGCAAATTCTCTTTTAGGCAGGTCTGATTAAATTACAGACACAGATTATGTTAAAAATAAGCAGACATAATGTCTAATTTATTTAATCATATATATATATATATATATGTGTGTGTGTGTGTTATTTTTGTAGATATAATTTATTTAAATGCTTCATTTTTTAATTAAGCAGTATTAATTACATTTACCAGCCTGAATGTTTGAGAAATTTTGTAGAAAATATACACACTTGAAGACAAATCAAATCTGCAACCCTAATAGGAACAGTCATTTAATCTGACATGCTGTTAAACATTCAGCCACAAAAACCATCTGGTTAGCAGATTATAACTATAAAAATAATGTCTATACAGAAAATATATTAAATAATTGTCGGACTTAATCTGTTTCATAATACAACCATATATAATCATTCAGGAATTTACAATGAAACTGTTTCCACTAAGAAAAACAGTACATAACACACAATAGCTGAAATGATGTGAATATGACAATAATGATGAAGAGAACAGTCTGAACAATGTAAATAGTGTCAATAGTCACACTGAGTATTGACATAGAAGCTGTAACAACTATATACTTCAGGACACTGAAGATAAGAAAAAATGTGTCTTATTTATATGCATCATTTATGCAATTAAGTGTTTTCTGTTGATGCATCTTTTGGGATTTTTGCTTTGTCAGTTCATGCTGCATTTTTACCATGTTTTTTTTTTTTAACCTTTTGAACCCCTTTTCTGTTATATTTACATTCTTGGAAAGAAACCATGATGATAACTTGTTTATAAAACTTTGTTTCTCTTCTCTGAGTTCCTCTCATTGTCATAGTGGTTTGGCTTGGCTTGTTCACTGGAGCTGACCCAATATTTTTTAGTATCACATCTTTGGCTTCATTTTAAAATAATGCTCTATTGATCGTGAAAGTTCCCTCTTATCCTATTTCTATTATCTGTAACACTTTTCATCGTAGATTGCCCATTCCTTAAATTATACAAATTGGAATATATTTTAATGGCAATTTTATGTTATCTGAAAAAATATGATATAATCTCAACATTATAAAAACTATTTTTCTATATTAATGTAATCATAAGCCTTGTAGTACACTAACATCTAAGGAAATGATTCTATTTAACATTTCCTTTGACTTCAAAATTTTTATTCATAAATGCAAACCATGAATGAAAACTAAGAAAAACACATATGATGTAAAATTATACAAGCCTGGAAATTAAATAACCTTCCAACTTTAAGCTGCATTCTTAGAGAACATTCTTTTTTTTATAATTTCACCCCAGGCGGAGCAGTAAAACCACGATGACACAAGGTGTTACTGATTGTGAAAGAATAAGAAAAAAGAGAAACATTAAGGAGTGAGAATAATGGAGAAATCAAGAAGACAGTTGATTGGTTGGAAAGCATGGAGCTGGAAGGGAGTTCCACAAGTGAAAAGTGCAAGAAAAGAAACTGTTAGCATAGAAATTATGGTCACATCTGTCCAATTCAATTGTAAATGATATGACTTTCTTGACAGTCTAGTACTGCACTTAAATTCATAATGTCTAGGTACCATAATGAAGAGCTCATTTGAACAATTACCATAAAAGTATTTATAGAAAAGGTATAGAAACCACATTATGGTGGTGAAGTGACCGAAGTCTAAATGTCAGTAATATTGCTGATTCTTCTTCAGACTTTGTCAAGGATCTCTCTCTCTCTCTCTCTCTCTCTCTCTCTCTCTCTCTCTCTCTCTCTCTCTCTCTCTCTCTCTATATATATATATATATATATATTTATATATATATTGTGGGAGCACCAGACAATGTGGCAATAATATTCTAAACCTAAACAAATGGTAGATTTATAGATATCTAAGATATATTCTGGAGAGAGAACCAACATTTTTAGCAGCTATCCTAGCAATGGATTCAATATAAACTAATTCATGTCAGCCAAGAATGTTAGCCTGAGAAGGTGTATTAAGTCACTCTGCTGGAGGTTAGCATCAGTTATATACTAATAGGAAAAATGAAGATGTCTCAGATGATTAGTAAGAGAGAGAAGTTTCATTTAAAATTAACATGTCATTTCTTGTCTCAGTTAATGGCAGATTGTAGGTCATTTTTTAGATCAACTGCTAATTTGACTTTATCAGATTGAGCAGACTTATTATTGAATCAAGAGTAAATGGATAGATACCAAGTTGAGGATTGTTGCCATCAGAAAGGTCATTTATAAAAATTAAGAACAAAGTATGTCCAAGGATAGAAGATCTAGAAGAGTGGCTGTCAGAACAACTTTAATTTTGTGATTTAAAATTGAATCAGTGCAAAAATCAATCCAGAAATACCACAACCTTTTAACTTGTGATGAAGGCCGGTATGCCAAATGCTATTGAATGCTTTCAAGATGTCTAAAACAGGCCAATCTTTAACATTCTTACATAAGTCTTGATGGACTCTTTCCACAATCATCGTTAATATATCAGTTCACCTAGAGGAGCGAAAGTGATATTGCATGTCTGAAAGAAGATTCTGTGGTGTGATATGCTTAATTAATTCAAAGTTGATTAGGACCACAAGTTGTTTATCAAAAAGAAATAGAAGACTACTAGGAAGAAGGGTTAAATGGTTCACTTGATATAAAAACTGGAACTACAGAAGAAGATTTCTAATAAGCAGGAAAGCAAGAGGAAGCAAGACATTTATTGTATCGTTTAGTGAAAACATGTGCCAGCATATTTCTGTTTCACCAAAACATTTCTAACAACCATAGGCAATTAAAAAAATATTGATCAGTTTTTATGTCTGGAATTATAAAATAAAGCGGTGGCTTTTTTTTTCCTAAATTTTGTCACTGCATGACATTTTGGTCAATATTCTATTCTGATCATCTGTTGCAAGATGCCAATATGTTTGCGTAAATGTTGATAACCATTATCTAGTGGAAGTGATAGTAAATATTTATGGGTTCCTGGAACATTCATCCCACAAACAATATTGGCAAACTCAATGTGAGTCAAAGTAAAAATGAATAACACAAAACATTAAATATAAAACAAAAAAAAATGCATGTATTAACAAAAGGAATTACAGGTGTAGACAACTGTAATGAAAGGAAAAGCATTCAAACAAGTTATAATAATACTGAGACTTGTGTGCGCACATGAGCGTGTGATAGACTCGTGTGCGCGCATGAGTGTGTGATACACTTGTTTGAATATGTGTATATATGTTTGTGTGATAACCATGTGTGTGTATATGCATGTCTGAGAGGGTACAAAAGTTATGAGAGAGAAAACCATGAAAATGAACATTTCCTAGTGGAGAATGCTTTATCCACATGCAACTGCATCTGAAAGCAAGACCAAAAAGAAACAGAATAGTATTTCCTATTTATAGGCTTAAAGAGTGAGCACTCTTTGCTTGAGACAAGTGGGGTAGGCCACACATCTAGGGCTTGGATCATAAGAATCTTTTGCTCAAATTGACAGGTCCTTTTCTACAATATCTCAATATGAAATTAACACATTAAGCAGGTTTGGTTCTACATCCCACGACTATTGAACTGTGAGTAAATAACTTATATTTCTTGTATTATCTGAACTTGAAGATTAAACCATTATTATTCCTTGAATTATTCAGATTATTATCTATTTATTCACTTTCATGAAAATATCAATTATTGGGACATAAATCAAAGTAATATATAGAAAATTGATCAGTTTTTATTGTGATTTCATTGTTTCAAGTTGATTTTGTTTTAGTTGGATGTTCTTTTCTTTTAATAACCACGAGCCACAAACACTGAAATTCTCGTGCAGTTCATAAAATAAGAAGAGGAACCGAAACACATTCATTGGCTAAAACTGGGGCGTGAAGCAGTAGCGCTTCAGTCGAAATAATGTGTGCAGTAAATCAGTACAAGAAATGTCTTTCTTTTTCATCATTTCACTCGAAGCAAGATTATAAAAGCCACTAAGACATAATGGGTTTTACTGAGAGAGGAGAATAAAAGAACATGAACCAAGGAGACAGATGACAGTGATGATTAATGTTGAACTTCAATTTTGGAAGATTGTAGTTGACAGGAAAGCAAAAAACTAGAAGAGATTTCCACAAGCAAGAAGTGTATGAGAAGAAACTATCAGCCAAGAACTTATGGAAGTCATCTAGCAATGTCAATAGTAAAAGGATGAGACCAAGTCACCAATCTAGTATTTCATTTACATTTGGGAACTCAAGGTATCAAAGGTAAAAGCTCATCAAAACAATTGCTATGAAAGTTATGTTATGGCAGTGGGTGAAGTCAAGATGCCAGATCAGGATGATGACATTGCAGATTCTTCTTTATATTTTATCAAGAATCACCAGACCAGATCTTGCATCAATATTTGATGAATGGACAAATTATTATTATTCTATGTGCCATGATAATAGACTTACGAATGTGCAAGATAAATTCTGGCAAGAAAAATTGTCTAGCACAACATAATGAACCAACTTTCCTAGCATCAAATATAGCAGCTGATTCTATATAATCATTCTGTTTAATGTCAGTGGAAAATCAGAGGTAGATAAGATGCAAGTAGGTAGAGAAGATACAAGGAGTTACTCTCCCACATAATGAACCAACTTTCCTAGCATCAAATATAGCAGCTTATTCTATATAATCATTCCGTTTAATGTCAGTGGAAAATCAGAGGTAGATAAGATGCAAGGAGGTAGATAAGATACAAGGAGTTACTCTCCCACATAATGAACCAACTTTCCTAGCATCAAATATAGCAGCTTATTCTATATAATCATTCCGTTTAATGTCAGTGGAAAATCAGAGGTAGATAAGATGCAAGGAGGTAGAGAAGATACAAGGAGTTACTCTCCCACATAATGAACCAACTTTCCTAGCATCAAATATAGCAGCTTATTCTATATAATCATTCCGTTTAATGTCAGTGGAAAATCAGAGGTAGATAAGATGCAAGGAGGTAGAGAAGATACAAGGAGTTACTCTCCCACATAATGAACCAACTTTCCTAGCATCAAATATAGCAGCTGATTCTATATAATCATTCCGTTTAATGTCGGTGGAAAATCAGAGGTAGATAAGATGCAAGGAGGTAGAGAAGATACAAGGAATTACTCTCCTGCATCTTAGCACAATTTACAGAGAACTCAGACCAATCTCTCTTAAGCTCAAACGAATGTGATTGCAGTTTGCCAGTCACTGGCACCGAGCGGACAGGGAGGTCATCTCATCCTTACTCCTATGGCATCCTTCTGGAAGTGTCTCTTCTGGCGAAAGTTGACTTTCCCAGACACCATGGCTCAGGACTCATGGTTGGACATTGCACAGGGAGGTTGAAGGATGATGATTGGGATGATAATGATGGAAGGCAAAAGAGATTCTCAAAAAAAATGTAGTAGAATTTTGAGGGGATAAAAAACAATGCAGCAGCTGCGTGTCTCCAGAAATCCTCCTTCATGCCATGCAACCCATCTTCTGGCCATGTGCGGCACTTGTTTATATCTAGGTTGAGAAGTCGGTGATTGATTGAAGTGTGACCAAATCTTTGCATGATGTTCTCATATATAAACAAGAGTTACATGTGCTTTTCTTTCTTTTCCAATGTAGGTTACACATGTCATGCTGTCACTTGGTTTGATAGGTTAAGTTGTGATTTTCTTCATAACAAGAAAATAAAAAAAAGAGAAGTTCATTTTTGTTTTTAGAATTGGATCCAAAGTTATCAAATGAAAGAAAATATGTTGACAATTTTCAAACAAGTGACTCTTTTTCATGTTGTTTTATTATTTATTTATATATTTATTTAGCTTAGATAAAATGGTGTAAAAATATTTCTCTTTGGAAATTATTCTGTAAATATACAGTTAAATATGAGATTAATTTAATTACATCATATTACTTCAGCTAATTTCACATGCAAATTAAAAGTAAGGAAATTTGTTGGTAGGAGAAAATAAAGTAAAATGTTATGGTTTAGGCTGAAGAGAATTAGAAAAATATAAGTAAAAAAAAAAAAAAAAAGATTCTAGTTAATTTGTTTTTCCTCTCATATCTAAAGTCCTGATTTGAACATACATTTACATTTCCTTATATGTCACCAGCTAAGAGATAAGGAAATTGAACATATGCTAGGGGTAGTTTCACCCAACATTGCAAATTGCTAAAAAAAACAACCTAAAAACTTGAGTCATGTTCTTAAATAGCCTTGTCATGTTGAGACTTTCACATAGATGTCATGCATTGTGGTAAACCCATTAAAAAATATGTCAACTGTATACAACTGCTTTCTCAGATCAATATTTAAGAATGGGCATGGGTAAATTAAGCCTGTAGGTCTTAGTGAGGACCATTGTTCTTTGAACCATATGAACTGGTACTACAGAATCACAATAAACTTTACCAAATAAGAGAAGATAATGATATAACCAAGATGCTGACATTCCACAATACTTTGAACAAAAGGTTAGGAAGGAAAACTCCATCAATATTGGAAAGCATCATAACCATCTGAAAAATTGTTTTTAAAAGAAAGATTTCACTAATTTCAAACGAAAGTGGCACAGGCTGCTCGGTCAATGAATGCTGAATATTTAAAGTAACTGTGAATATTACAATTACAGCCATATCACTTTGATCAGTGAAGTTAAACAATGTTGAATCTCATTAGTACTTAGATGGATAGCTTCTTGGGAATAGATAGTGAAATATGAATCAGAGAACCAAGTTTGAATTCCATACAAGTTCATTATTTCCATATCACTTTGATCAGTGAAGTTAAACAATGTTGAATCTCATTACTACTTAGATGGATAGCTTCTTGGGAATAGATAGTGAAATATGAATCAGAGAACCAAGTTTGAATTCCATACAAGTTCATTATTTCCATATCACTTTGATCAGTGAAGTTAAACAATGTTGAATCTCATTACTACTTAGATGGATAGCTTCTTGGGAATAGATAGTGAAATATGAATCAGAGAACCAAGTTTGAATTCCATACAAGTTCATTATTTCCATATCACTTTGATCAGTGAAGTTAAACAATGTTGAATCTCATTACTACTTAGATGGATAGCTTCTTGGGAATAGATAGTGAAATATGAATCAGAGAACCAAGTTTGAATTCCATACAAGTTCATTATTTCCATATCACTTTGATCAGTGAAGTTAAACAATGTTGAATCTCATTACTACTTAGATGGATAGCTTCTTGGGAATAGATAGTGAAATATGAATCAGAGAACCAAGTTTGAATTCCATACAAGTTCATTATTTCCATATCACTTTGATCAGTGAAGTTAAACAATGTTGAATCTCATTACTACTTAGATGGATAGCTTCTTGGGAATAGATAGTGAAATATGAATCAGAGAACCAAGTTTGAATTCCATACAAGTTCATTATTTCCATATCACTTTGATCAGTGAAGTTAAACAATGTTGAATCTCATTACTACTTAGATGGATAGCTTCTTGGGAATAGATAGTGAAATATGAATCAGAGAACCAAGTTTGAATTCCATACAAGTTCATTATTTCCATATCACTTTGGTCAGTGAAGTTAAACAATGTTGAATCTCATTACTACTTAGATGGTTGACTTCTTGGGAATAGATAGTGAAATATGAATCAGAGAACCAAGTTTGAATTCCATACAAGTTCATTATTTCCATATCACTTTGATCAGTGAAGTTAAACAATGTTGAATCTCATTAGTACTTAGATGGATAGCTTCTTGGGAATAGATAGTGAAATATGAATCAGAGAACCAAGTTTGAATTCCATACAAGTTCATTATTTCCATATCACTTTGATCAGTGAAGTTAAACAATGTTGAATCTCATTCGTACTTAGATGGTTGACTTCTTGGGAATAGATAGTGAAATATGAATCAGAGAACCAAGTTTGAATTCCATGCAAGTTCATTATTTTCACTCATGTACAAAAATAATTTGGAGAGGTATGAGAATAGGTATGTTGTTTCCACATACAAACCTTACAATTTGTAAGACTTTTATGTGGAAAAATCATTGTTACAGATAGAATTTCTTTCTAACTCTTTCAGGATACCCTGAACCAGCACGGGAGAGGAAGGTCAAATGAACTCTGGAGGAAATTGAGAGATGTGAGTGCACATACTGTTCTATGATAATTTACCACCAATTTATTAGAATTAAATGGGAGGAAAAATCTGTTATGATCATCAAATATATCTGATCAAACTTTTATTTATTTTGTGCTTCAAGAACTGAAATTTTAGCTGAATCCCCTGACCAGATATTGCAGCAATATTTAATGCATGAACAAATTTGTATTCTTTTATGTGCCATGAATGTAAATTTATAAATGTGCAAGATAGATTCTGACAAGAAAAATTGTCTAGCACAAAAGAGTGAAACAAATTTCCTAGCATCTATTTTAACTCGGGTATTTCTTGCAATAAACAAGGCATTCTTAGAATATTGTATCTTTTCTTTTTGCATAAATATTTTCCTTGGATGAAATAGTTGGGAACATATTTTTCTTAATATTGAGATTATTTTCTAGCTCTTTATATCAAAAATATTTAATATCTTGATTCAACCCTTTTGGCAAGCATAAATTATTTGATGGCAAGTTTTACCAAGATTTCTTTATGGCTTGAGGACAAGAAATGAGATTATTGTTTTGACCATCCTTTTTAAATATATGTTATTAATGTGTTGACAAAATATTTTCTAGTTCTTTTGTCCACACTTCACGGCTTTTGTAAAACGTAGATAGATGTAAATTGCTAAATACTCATCCTTCTAAATGTAGAAATTAAATCAAATTTTAGACATATAATTTATTGTAATTATCACATTCAGCAAAACAGTATTACCCAAACTTTCATTGTATACAAATTTGTATTTATTTTAATGAGTTAAAAGCAAAATTATTCATCACTACGTAGACTGACTGATTCTATCATAAAAGAAATAGGGACATTTTTGAGGTAGTGTTATTTTTGTACATTAGCATTCATTAGAACTTCTTCAAGGTATGACATATTAACTATTTAAAAAAAAAAATTATTTTGGAAAGAGATCCTGTTCATAATATAAATACAGTATCAAATTGATCCCTGACTTCTTAAAGAGTTAAAAGCACTATTTCTTTATTTGCAGATGTCAAATTTGAAACTGTGCTTATGTCAGTCATAGCTGCATACT
The DNA here is from genome assembly GCA_964036315.1 of Acanthosepion esculentum. Classification (NCBI taxonomy): domain Eukaryota; kingdom Metazoa; phylum Mollusca; class Cephalopoda; order Sepiida; family Sepiidae; genus Acanthosepion; species Acanthosepion esculentum. The sequence continues at coordinate 102,986,811 of OZ038480.1, read as the reverse complement.
ACTGCTGCTGCCCTTTTCCAAATTCATGATAAAATTCATTTGGACTGTTTATTTGTGGAACAAATGCTCAAGGGAATTCTTCCATGATAACTACAATCTTAGTTTCTTCAAATTTAAAGTCAAGCAATACCTATCCCCCACCCATCCTCATAATTCTCCCTTACTTCCCCACTTCTTCAGTCTCACTCATTAATCTGCTCTCTTGAGCAGACATTGGGCCATGCATTTGGGTGAACTATGAGTAGATTAAAAAAATCCCCCCCCCCACACACATACAGTGTAAAGAAAAGGATCATCTGCTACCTACAACATTGAGCAAAAATCGTAAGTGGTGATCCAGAGACATAATGACAAGAAATAGTTATTATAAGAGGTACACTACAACATTAAAACTACCATTGATAGATGACAACAGCCTCCACAAACTGGAATAGAAGGGTACAACCTCAGACTGCCTACTCTATGTGAAGGACTTATCAAAAAAATACAAAAGATCTGTGGTCCATATAACATCAGGACAACCTTCAGGAGTGGCTGAATACTATGCAGACATCTCTTATGAGTAAGACCTCCCATAGAGAACATGATTAAGGGCTGTGTGTACATCATCCCATGCAGCTGTGGCAAGAAATATAAAAGAGAAATAGGCCACCCACTTAAGTTAAAACTGCAGGAACACCGTAAGACTGTAACATGGTGGAAAACAGAAAAATCATATATGGTGGGAAAAGGGATGTGGGATGAAGATGAAACAATATACAGGAAACATCACTGGAAAAACTCTGCACATATGCTAGGCTACAAAAATCTCCTAAGCTGGCCAAGCTTACAAATGAATACAATATGGAAACTAGTAATACAGAGAGCTAGAGAAAAACAACAATAATAAAAAATTATAATATGAGCTCTGGAAAAAAATTTGACTGAGACATTAGGTTTATAAGTCCCAAACTTTCACTCAGTGGAAGGACACATGTATAAAAGTGTTGGTTAAATGACCCAAAAAGAATTGAATTACTACAGAGAATTAACTTAAAGTGAGATATCCAAAAAAAGGCATGGCATGTGGAATTAGTACAATCTATCCTTGTAGACACAAAATAACAGGTTTGGTTCAAAATTTCAAGTGGACTAAATAATAGATTTGGTTTGAAATTTCAAATATATAGCACCTGAAGAAAGACGGAACATACAAAAATGTTGTAAATCTGGCAATAAAGATGAAGATAACAGTCCAAACAATCTAAATAGTGTAAATGAATTTGACACTGCATTTATATTATAAACATGACCTTTCAATTTTCAAATTCAATATTTTTTTTTACTTCTGACAAATGTCACAGCTTGATGAAGCTAATGTTAATCTACAATAATGAGAATAGGAACTACAAGCAAAGTGTACTTAGAATAAAAGAAAAAGTCTGCTGATATTTCTAAGAAAGCCTGGAGAATTTAACATTCACAGAACATATTGAAGGCAAAGAGAAACCATAATCTATTTAATAAGTTCAGGTGAATAAATGGAATATGAACTGTGAAAAATATAGAGAATGCAAATTTTAGAGTGAGGGAGAATGCTGTAGATTTGGGATTTTCTGCCTATTTTTCACAGATGGATGACAAGAAAAATGGCAACAAAAATACAAACAGGAGAAGAAATTTAATTTATTATAAAGAACATGTCTAATCAAAGATTCCTAACTTTTAGTAGATGTTGGAGTGGATAAATAATTTGGTGACTTAACCTCTCTTCCAAATTAGTGTTCTTGCCCACAAATGACACATTGGTGAAGGAAATACTTAATTTCAGAAAAATTAAAAAATTCCAAAAAGCTTTATTCAGAATAGTTGATACTCCTGATTTCTACAATACCAACTTGGATGTAAATCATTTGTAAAGTTCTAATCAAAGACAACAATTTGAGTGACTCTGCCATTCTACTAACAATTAAATTACCAAAATTCTTTGACCTTTAATTCATTGGGTCATTCACATATTTCCAAGTAACTATGAACATTGATTTCCTCAAAAGGAAGGTCAAGTCTAATTTACAACCAATTACATTGTCCACAGGATATTCCAATGGCAGTTTGCCATTGCCTAACCCTGAATTGGTGCACCCTCAAGCTAAAGAAGTTATCTTCTCTTCAGTTTGCCAGCAATGGAGATGGGAAAATCCACTAAAGCCCATTAAAAAAAGATTGTGAATATTTTGTTGCTAAATTACCATGAGCATTTATACAGTACTCTGTTCTTCTGTTCGTATTCAGATGATGTCTTCAATGAGCTGTGTCCCTTTAGAACATGGACTATCATTGATATTTGTTGAGAAAAATGCAACCAAATTTGATAGCTCAAGCACTTATCTCCCTCTACGTTTAATACTCTTCTATAACATAAGTTATATATAAAAAATATCCTTTTCTGTAAGCATGTGTGTTATCTTCCTCTGGCCACTTTATTCATTTCCACACATCTTCTTACCATTATTCCACTTTTAATATAGCAAACACAACAATATTCACAACTTCCTCTGCTTTGTAGCTTTGTGCAATGTTTTTTTTTTCCTATCCTTCTCCCTCCCTGTTATCAAAACCTTCTTAGGTTACTCTGTTTCACTCTTGTTTTCAATGTGTCTGTCAGCGTCAAATTCTCCAAACACTTTTTTCTCATTATATACCACAAATTTTCAACAGTCTTTCCAATTTTAATCATTTTTGTTTCTCTTTACCTCATTACTTCCTTGTTGTTCACATGCTCTGTCTATGTTATTCTGTGCATTCTACTGTTGTATCATATCAGTGTTGCCTCAAATTTCCTCTTCATCTGTGCCAAAGGTTTGATATTATAAAATAGTTCAGCATTCTTTTCTTTGTTTCTGGTGAAATTTTCCTGTTTCTTCTTACACTGTTTAACTTTTGGAAGACACTTGTAAATAGACCAGGATTTATCATTGGCAGGCATAATTTTAACATAAGATAAGCAGCTGACACCATTTTGATGAAAACTGAAAGAACTAGTAGATAAGCCCATAGAGGAAGAAGAAAAGTTTTAATTATTGTCAAAAGATAGAATTCATTATTGTCAGTAAAATCAAGAACCTAAGAGCTATGTGCTGATGATGTCAAAATCAAGAGGGGCAGTAAGTTTTTATCTTAATGGTATAATAACAGATGTCAAAAATGTGACACAGAAAATTTAAGGTGTATAGAAATAGCAAAAGATGCCTTCAGAAAATAAGCAAAGTATAAGAAAAATAAATGAGATTGATTTGTTTTTATGGTTTATCAAACTTTTGCAGGTTAATTAAAGCCAGTAAATATTTTTAGATTATAAGAATTTTTGAGAGAAAATAATGATTTACTGATATAAGTGGCATCTATCTCAAGAGACCAGGGGTCTGCACCTCCAAAGTTATGCCTCAACTGTTGATGATGGTGCAACACCTGCCATGGCTATACAGGCCTACATGGGAGTGATAGTCTTAGTTGCAATGAATGCATGTGAAACCACTCTCCCCTGAAGTCAAAATGTTGTTTTCTCTTCTTTGAGACGGCTTCACCCTGGCAGCAATCATTCGTTTCTTCTCTCCTCACTCTAGCCCTTGATGTAAATCATGTCTCCATTGTGAGTGATTGTTGGCGATATCTTCCTGCTTTTTGATGTCCATGCCCATCACCCTCATATCACTTTTTCAGATGTTCATGCCCTCTTTCCATTGTCCAGTTTCCTATACAGAATGATCTTTGGAACTATTCCATCAGTAGACTGTGGATTCCCATGTTTTCCTGCCACAGTGTCACCACCAGGGTGCAGGCCTGGGCAGAGTTTTTTGAGAGATTGGCTGTTACCCATGCAGCTCATCTCCCCTTTCAACATGACCAATTTTGTCCAAGCAAAAGGTTACCGATACAGTCCTACTAATTAACCTACAGCCAGTGGGGAGAAGAAATAGGTTTGTATCTTTCCCAATGGTATTTGCACATAAGTGAATATAAAAAAACAAGTGGAATTGGAACTTAGCTCCCCAATTTCCAATTCTGAGCCATCACACCACCTGCACATCGAATCTTACAGCACCTGGTTATCCCAAGTGGTCACCCATTTAGGTACTGACTAAGATCAGTGTTTGCTTAACTTTGGTGATCATATGAGAATCAGTGTGTCAATGTGATATGGCCAAAATGAATTAGAAACAATGAAAACATATGTCATCTACTTGTTAATGAATGCTGGAAAATTTCCTCACAGATGAAACGACTTTTGGTGAGAAATGCAGTTCTGCTGACACATATTGAGAATACAATGGCCCCAAGATGTAGCAAGAAAGATTTCGGGAAAATAGGCACTACAAGGCAACTGATATTTACAATCGGAAAATTAAAATTTCCGATGAAAGAGGGTCTGGCAAATTTACAGAATATATTGAAGTTAAAAGAAACTGGGAAAATAGCAAATATCGTACTTGATGGGTTTTTGTGTTAGATGGCAAATCAATGACAGAGATAGAGGAAATTGTCAAAAGTTATTTAAAGCAATAAATGACAGAGGCATGTTCAACCATATTCTAAAAGTATGTTGTACATAATAGATGAAGAGGGATAAAGCAGATCCCTTGACTACATTCTGAAATTTGCCATACAAGATTTAATATTTAATCTTTTGCCATTCAGTATAGGAATATTGAACTTGCGTTATCAGTGTAGTCTCTAAATAATAATGTATATATCATTTCAATAGATACAGCAGGTAGAATTCTATGCATATTTTTGTCAGGTTCAAATGAAAAGTTAGATTAAAATCTTTGATCTTCAAATTCTTTATCTCAATCGTAAATTATTTGTATTTTATTTGCTATAATTCTGCACTTTTAATCACAGCATGCTTCAACTAATAATGGAATTTTAATTATAAACTAAATACATGAACTTTCATAGACTTTCAACAATTTTTCTTTCTTTTTTTTTTCATAAAGGCTGTTTATCAGCTTTCTTTATCACAAGTTTGCTTCCGCTGCCTTCAAACCTCTATTCTTATCATTTCTAATATCATAAATGAGTATTTCTGATTTAAAGAAATAACCCTGGGTCAGTGTTGAATGCCGCTTTTCAACATGCATCACAGAAACTAAATCGTAGACTCTGATTATTAACACCCTGGCCACAAAATGGCCAACAATATAGGCTTAATTTTAAAAATGCAAAATTCTTTTGGGATGACAGTTTTGTCTTATATTTTGTTCACTTATTCCAGTGTACGGTTATGAACTCAGAATTGACATGCAGCTTGAAAACTGTATCCTTTTTGTGCAAATACCCTTAAGAAAGGCATGAATCCAACTCTACTTGTACTGGTCCATTGATAGCCATCTTAATTGCATTCTTGTTATTGGAAAACTATGATTGTAGTTTCTCTAATTATATAAGTAACCCAGGTAGGAGTAGCTAAAATGGCTGTTATATCTGTTATTGTTTTTAACAGATAGAAAGTAGAGATTTATTAAAGTCAATTTAGAGAATATTCATTTTGCAAGTTACTGCAGTGTCTCTCTGAAAGCACGAGGAGCAGAGAAGAAACTTGATGCTATCCAGTTAGTGAATCTATTCTGAAATTCACCCTTCATTGCATTAACTTTACATGATAGATAGCTTTCAAGCTTATAATCAAATTAATAGTATCAATGATTTACATGTGCAAATGTAACATTAGCTCTAAAACAAAGATGTCTGCTATCAATATGCAATTTAGGTATGTTTATCACGGGACATAAGAAGATTAGACAGAAGAAAAAATAGTTGTCTTTATCTTGGAACAGGATTCACATTGCAATCTGTAGCCATAAGCATTTCTTTCTTAGTAAAAAGCTATATGCACAGCAAATCTTAACTTTCTTAACAAGAAGACTAAAGTTCTCTCATGTATTAGCTCCTAATATAAGTGAAACATGAAAATATTAATATCTAAACTACCTATTAGGTTGGTGTAAAAATAATGTTGTTTTTTGACGTTCAAATTCATGTGAGAAAACGACATTATTTTTGCACCAACCTAATATATCAGTTTTTTTGTTTTTTTTTCTTCATAAGAATCAGGAGGCATATTAGACCCATCCTAGGTATGATAATAAACTACATCCAGCAGCAAGGCCTTTGATAGGAAGGTTTTGAGGAACATGAACCACTTCTTAATTGCTGGTGTTCTCAGGTCTACCCTGATCTGTGGTGGTAGCACCCATTAGGGTCCCTGCTATGCGCAAATGGGTAAAACCCAAACTGGGGTCAAAACACTATAAACAGGTTTTAATACCAGAAATACATTTTTATAAGAAATTATGACCAACAATGAATTTTTGAAGAAAATATTATTACCAACAACAAATTTTTGAAAAAAATATTACCAGCAATAAAAATCTTGTCGGCATTAAATAACCCATTGAGGTGTTGATATGCCATAAAACAAACAGCATATTAGACATGCCCACCTATTTCAGCAGGGAATAACAAGGAAAATAACTTTTTAGTCTACTAAATTTTTAGTGCCTAATCTGTCATGATCAACAGTTTGTACAAGGCCAGTATACTCGAACCTTCGGTTGTAATGACTTGTGACTTTGTTCTAGTACAAATAGAGATGGACATTCCCTCTACACAATTTCACTCAAGACTTGGGTCAACCACTTGCAGTGTTTTCAGGTATTTTTCAAAGATAGCACATTCTGGAATCACCTCCCAAGGTGGATTTCATAAAGAAATTACCCTCCTTATAAATCAGCCATGATAAAGTTGGCATCTAGATGGTCAGAAAGTGAATGTTCTTGCCAACCTGCCCATTCTTTTTTTACAGACCTCTGCACACCATGTATAAATGTATTGGCACAACATGAGGTGGCTGAAGTTTGGATTAAGAGTTGTCCCTCTCCTAGTGTGTTTGCTATCCAAAACTAGGGCGCTCAGTCTTCCCTGCTGTTTAACCCAAAAATGGAGAAGAAATAGATCCATAACTCTCTTATTTGTATTTGTGCAAAACTGACTGCAGCCATCTTGACCAGAATTTGAACTTGGCTCATAAATTTCTTATTCTGAGCCACTAACCATTACACAATAGCTGCATAGCATGCAAAGAAACTTGGGTCACTGTTGTGTCAGAAACTTTTTCTTGTCCATCTTGCACATTTACAAATCTACCATTCATCCGTGCATTGAATACTGTTGTTATATCTGGTCTGGTACTCCTGCTATTGATCTCAAGGTTCTTGACAAAATCCAAAGAAAGATGTGTAATGTAATCGATCCTGTCTTGACATCACAACTTCAGTGGTTTTCTCACTGACATGATGTGGCTTCTTTCTACAAATATTTTCATGGCAACTCCTCTGATGTGCTTTATTTCCTAGTACCCTCAGTACATGAATTTAAGCGTGGTACTAGATTGGCACCTCGGTCTGACTTGTTTACTGTTCAAATAACTATATGAAACCACCACTTCTTCTCCAAGAGTTTCTTTTCTCTCACTGCCCACCTGTAGAACTCCCTTCCATTTACTTGCTTCCCTGAAAACAACAATCTTGAAAAATTTAAATGCAACGTCACTCACCATCTTCTATCTCCTTGAATCCCATTCATCTTTTGTCCTTTCCTCAATCCTCTCTGTATTCAGTCTTTTCTCTCACTTTCACACCTTGTAACACCCCCCCCGCCCCATACACACACTGCATACTAGTGACATCCCTACCTTGCTTGGGGAGAAATGATTTAAAAAAAAAAATCTTTTTTTAAATTACACTACCTGTAATAGGTAGTGTAATTTTTTATTACAGCTGTTGAAACTGCCACTTTTTAAAGACTTAATGTTGTTGTAGAGAAAAATAAAAATTTAAACTTATTGAAGCAATAAACACTTGCAATAGGTTTCTTCTGTCTCATGTCCACAACACAATTCACAATTCAAATGAGAGTCTGTCGTAACAGTCCAACAGGCAATGTAGTAATGACAAAATGGGGTCACAAATCCAAACTTCACTTTTCACAAGCAGAAACACACGTTCATCCACCAAGCTCAGAAAAGTCGTCCTCAAGTAAGTAAAAAACAACGGCTTTTATTCACCGAGCGATTTTTTTTTTTTTTTTTTTTTTTTTTTTGATTGGCCATGGCCTCACCATTCAGGAGAGGAAAGAACATTAGCATAGATTCTGATACTTAAAGTAGCAGATTTTTGTTAACTACTTTTTCTTTAGTCTTTCTTTGGCAGATTGCACTCAAAATGAACTCTTTTTCAAGGTAGGTGATTCTCTCTTTCACTACACATAATAAACGAGGTTTGAATATATTGTACTTTATCTTGGAAAACACGTTTTGAATATTTACATTAAAATTTCCACTTAAGATATAAAGAAAAATATGTGAATACTTTGTTTTGTTTTTTTTTTTTGGTGTTTTTTTTATCCTCCAAAAGCATGTTAATATCAGCTGATCAACTTAATTTTCTCAGCTGGGAGGATGGGATCATAAAGGGGCACTTTGAAGTGTTGTAATGGTTAACAAACTTGTCTCACTAGATCAATTACAACTAAATAATGTGTTCAGTTCTCACTGAGTCCTCTCTGTTTTCAGCCTTGTGCCACATCTAAGCTATACTTAGTAAATCCCAATAAAAAAAGGTTTGATATTAGATAACAATTTAGTGCAGTTTTCTTTGTTAATATCAAATTAAGTATTTCAGCAAAGGATAGTGAGGAATGAGAAATTTACTCAAATATTTGCTCTTCTTTTCCCCCCCTATGTCAACTGAAATAATAATAAATTAGTCTTATCAGTCATTTTAAGTGAAATCTGTATTCACCGGATGAATGGATAAAGGTCGTTCCTAGTTAGGATCATTTAGTCAATGCAAATTCTATGATTCTTAACCAATAGTATTGCATAGTAGTTTAGATTCAGAGTTTCCATTCTCCTACATTGGCTGTCAACCAAAACTATAAATCTCAGACTGCCTTACTATTTAGCCCATAGTTGGAATATTTGAATTCAGAGTCTAATTTGATTTCTACAGCAATTTTTTTTTTTTCCTTAAGCATTTCACCCCAAGCAAGGTAGGAATTCCACTAGCACACAAGAGGTTACAGAGGGTAGAGAACAAGAGTAAAGAGGCGTGTGTGGGGAGAGGATAAAGAGAAGGACGGGTAACAAGGTCAAGGTATCAGAAGATGTCAATTGACATTACACATGAATATTTGAGGGTTATAGTTACCAGGGAAGCGAGGAAGAGAATTCTACAGACGGGAAGTGCAAGAGAAGAAGCTGTTTGAGTAGAAGAGATGGTTACATTTAACTGTTTCAACAGTGAAAGGGTGGGACCAAGATGCCAAACTAGTAGCTCACTTAAATTCATGCAGTCTAGGAACCAGTGAAAGCAAATCATCAGAACAGTTGCTGTGAAAATACTTATAGAAGAGACAGAGGGAAGCCACAGCACGTCTGAGAGAAAGCAACTGTAGACTAGATGCCAGATCAAGACCTATCACATTGCATATCTGTCTCTGGATTTTGTTGAGGACCCCCAGACCATATGACAACAATATTCCATGCAAGGATGGATGGTTGATTTATAGATCCATAGCATATCAACACTTTGCAGGTTATTTAAACCCAGAAAATATTTTTAGTTTCTAAGAATTTTTTGAGATAGTAATGATTTACTGATACATTTTTACTAATTAATCTATAGATGGAGGAGAAAAGAGGTTGATTCATACATTTACTAATGGTATTTGCCTGTAAGGGAATATAATGAACCCAACTGGAACTGGAGGTTGGCTCTGGTTAATAATCGTGAGCCATTATACATTACATCACCCACACATCCAAGCTTATTGTACATGTAAGTGGTCACCCATTTAAGTACTGACCAGGCTTTCGGTTATCATACAGAAATTGGTGTTTCAATATGATATGGCCACAAGCCTTGAATTCAGAGTTGTCCTCCTCCTATACCGGTTGCCATGTTTGGCTATAGGACCCAGTCTGTCCTGCAATTTACCAATAGCTGGGGTGAGGAAGAGATGTATTGATACCTTTCCAAAGGTTATTGGCACATAAGCAAATGTAATGAACTTGACTGGAATTCAAACTCTGCTCTCCGATTCCTTAATCTGATCTGTTCTCCATTATTCAACCATGCCTTCAATTGGATAATTGTGCTGTTCTTTTTTTTTTGACTAAAATTACCTTTGTCAGTATTGACACAAGCTTGTTCAGTGGATTCATGTTTTAACAAAATGAAGAAAAAATAATGCCAGTTTTGGTACTGATCCATAGTCAATCAAATATTCGGGGGTTGATGCGTGATTTATCTGAAACCAGTCAATAACCTCAGACTCCACCCATGAAAAACAAGTTTCTCAAAATCCTAGTTGAAATCACATGCTCAGCTTCCCTCCAATTTCGACACTGACACTTTTATTTCCTTCACCTTAAATTTTAATCAACTTGACTGAAATGCTATGATAGAGAGAAATACATCAAAATCTGTCTGGTTGCTGATTTTCACTTGGAAGATGACAACACCAATTGTACAAGAAGGAAAGATATCAATCAAAGATGATGGAAAGTCAAAATCTGTTGAGATTGCTTGAGTAGTGCTATTTGAATCTGGCATTGCACAATGCCACACTATGTGCCAACTAATGACATTCAGGGGTTCATTTTTGGATACAGATTGTTGCAACCCAGAGAATTCAAACAAGAAAAATATGTTTTGATTTATTTTATGAATAAAGCTGGAAGTGAAAGGATTTATCAAATAGAGGCAAAGTATATTTATTTGTAACTTCACATAAACAATATAAAACACAATGTCAGTTATCTAATGAATATATATATATATATATATATATTGAACATTGAAGTCAACACTCAGAGGTGACAGGCTGTTTCATGCTAAATGCAATCATAGGCCACATGTGTTGGGTTTTTTCTTGACTATATATATGGGTCAGTGGTCCATTGAGGGTAGTCCTTTCTGATGGTTATTTTGGTGGGAGTTGTTTATTTGTTTATTTGGGTTAATTTATTTTACTTGTTTTTTATTTTTATTTTTTATTTTATATATTAAATAATTTAGACATGTTGTGTCTACTTATTCTCAATGGGATCCTTTCATATTCGTGGATAAGCTTTTTTGTGTGGTTATTAAAAGATGAGAGGAAAACACTGTGTTGGCTCGTATTGTATTTATTCTGAGTACTTTCAACATAGCATAATGTCATCATCAGGGTATTGTTAATTATAGAGTAAGTATTTCGTGTTCATGGTTGTGAAGGACAAAAATTGTTGTGGTCATCCAAAAATTACCATTTTTATATGTGGAGTCAGGAATGCTGTGTCATGGCTTGGGTGATGGACACCATTAAAGGGGAGGTAACTAGGTATGCTAAGTCTTCATCTGAATAACACATGCAATATTTCTAAACATTTACAACATTTACCTGTCCACACTCGCAATTCAGAAAAATCCTTGTCGAAAATACCTCTATACTTTACCACATAAAGAATAAACACAAAATAAAATTCTCAAAGCTATTTATAAGAACAAATTGAAACCAAACTTCAATAAAATTAATTACAAATACTCCATACTTTAAAATATGTACAATAATCTTTAAATATTAGCACTTGTCATTAATAGTTTTTCCTTTATCTAGCAACTACTGAAGTTTGCAATTTTTCCACAGCATACCTAGTTACCTCCCCTTAAACGGTGTCTTTCACCCAAGCTATGACACAGTGTTCCTGACTCCACATATAGAAACAGTAATTTCTGGATGACCACAACCAGGAACACTAAATAATGATGATGACATTATGCTATGTCACAAGTGTGTTTATGTACATATATATATATATATATATATATATTTTTACATATACCAAGTGTAAAAGCAAAATTGTCCATTTGTTAGATTAAGTTTGAACTGTTGTATCTTAGAAATGATTAAAGATATCTTACTGGAATTCTCCCAGGTTTTATAACACTATTGGGCTCTACATTGTGAAATAAGAATGTATAATTACTCTCCCAGTTTAACTGAAGAATTGTGATGAAATCGATCATAAATGAAAATGACATGTTCATCATTAATTAATGATTGGAAGCTCATGAAGGATAGAAATAAAGTTCAAATATATATATATATTATTTCAGGTTTAGTTTCCAACTTATTCAAGATGATCTTCACCCTCTCTAACATTCTAACATGGAGTGACAAGGTGTCATACACCTTTTCTGTACAATTTCATTTTCCAGTCTTTTTTCACTGCCTGGGTGTTATCTCAATATCCATTATTATTTTTACATAAATAAATATATATATATATATATATATATATATATATATATATATATATATATATATATATATATATATATATATATATTACACACACACTCTCTCTTTATCTCTTATGAGATAATGTTTTGATGTAGTTGCTTAATAAATGGTTTTGTTGTTTATTTAGTAGCTTATGGGCCATTTAATCCCAAAATTTAATTTAGTCTTGGGAGCATTAGTAATTTCTTTTACAAAAATTTATTGCTGGTAATTTTTTTTTTTTACTCTGAAAATGTATTGCTGTTATTTTTACTATAAAAATATATTTTTATACTTTTATAGTATTTTGACCCAGTTTGGGTGCTAGTTATATGCCTATAGCTGACAAATTACCAGATGCTACCACCCTGGGTCAGGGTAGAACTTGGAACAACAGCATTTAGAGGTGATTGCATGCTCCTCAAAAGCTCCTAATCAGAAGCCTTGCTGCCGGATGTAGTTTATTGTCATACCCAGGACAAGCTTAATAAACCAATAAATAATAATACATACATTCTATTAAGCAGATGTATCTGAACATATTTACACTTTGGCATTACTTCTAGTCTTACATTGAATGTGTTTTTTTCTTCTTTTTTCTTTTTTTTGTAGGGTTGTTTTCATTTTTTTTTCCCCTACCTTTTTTAACTGATTTTTAGATCCATGTTGATAATGGAAATAAATTAAAATAGAATTTATGGGCATTGAAAAATAATTGAATGAATTGAGAAATCTCAACCATATTTTTGTGCAGGTCAGTGCGGATGAGTTCATAATTAATCAATATTTTTATTATTGAATTGTCAATACTTGGTCAATATAATACAATCAGCAATTAAATTCTAACCAATCACAAACTTTCAAGAAGTGATTTTTTTTTTTTTTTTTTTTTCAGAAATCTTTACAACCATCAGTCAACATGGAGATTGAAGATATAAAAATAATTTTGTATTTGTTTACCTGATCAGTAAAAATAATATACTGACATGAGACAATAAGAAAATCCCAGAATTTACATTCTTTATTATAACATCAAAAATGTTCATTTTCCTTTCATATAAAACAGTTGCTTGCTTGCTTGCTTTTGTTTAGCGGCATATCAACATATATGTGTTATTTAATGCTAAAATGTGATTTTGTAATTTTCTTTTATTTTTCTTGAGATAATAATGGTTTAGTGATACAAGTCTTACCAATTAACCTATAATGGGGAGGAGAAGAGCTGGATTCATACCTTTCTCAATGGTATTTGTGTGAAAGTGAATATAACAAACCTAGCTGGAATTCGATCTCGGCTCTCTGGTAAACAATTCCAAGCTATTATCCATTACACCACCCACACTATAGATCTGAGATATCTATATATCAAAAGCACCAATATTCAGAGCAATTAAAACATTTACTTTGTTACTTATTTTAGTGCATCATTTTACTTATAATTATTTCCACATGTTACAAACAATAGCAAGTGCATTATTTAAACAAATTAGACGTAAATAATCAACTGTGCTTTTTCCTAGCCATCTGTCACTTATATTATAAGATTGTTTTTACATTTTAATTATTGTGGTTAATTGAAATAAGTCCTACCTAATTTGTTGTGTATATTAAACCTCGTAACTTACAACCATATATTTCACCTACTAAACATAGATTGTAAGCAACTAGGAAGTTTTAAGGAAAATGCAAACCAAGGGGACACTTATACTTAGAATCAGAAAGAAACAGATTTTAAAATGGGACAAACATTGCTAAGAAATACAAGGAAAAGGAATTTGTGGAGAACCATGATTGCAAACATCCAAAGGTACGTAGAAGGTAACTTAAAGTTACATGATGAATTCGCATTCAGGTTTCAATCTTTTTTTCTTTTTTGTATACAGCAAGGTTCACCCTGTACAAGGCCCAGAAGCCACTCAAGGTAGAGGATTGTTAAGAGGTAATTTGTGCAGACAGTAGGGGAAGATAATGGTTAACTCTAGACTCGAATAGGCCAAGACTGTAGCGATCAGGGAAACATCCTGTTGGGAGTTGTTAAGTGATATAGGATGTCCTTGACATGAAGGTTTCTGATAGATATGTGCTTGTCATGAGTTCTAATTTTATATTCTTACACCAATGATTATGTAACTGAGATGTTAAAGAGAAAGGATTTCTCATAGATATTTGGTCAGTTCCATTGTTTTAGCATTGCCATAAATTATCTTCTGTCCTTTAAATGCCACCCCTCCAAAATTTCTTTAAATTATTTGATGCTTTTGTTAAATTCAAGTACAGTTATCATGTAAATATTTATTAAACTTTGTCTACTCTGACACAAAGCAATCTTAATAGAGAACTAGAAGATCACACGTCAGCAATGTATTATAAGAATGGCTGTCTACTGATCACTCTAGAATAACCACATATTTAATAAACATAGCTTTATCTAATACAAGACTATATTAACATAACAGTCAACATAAGCCTCACTTGTTACCTCTTACCTTACAACAGGTAATTTTACTATATTTATATATTTGGCACATGTCAGGACTAAGGGTCTTTTGGATATGTTCCCTAAATAAATATATTAAATGTTGTCCTCCAAGATTCTTAAAAGAATCAAGCAATCCATGCAAGAATTTAAAGTGTAATGACACAAAGAATTATATGAAGGTATTTTTTGTCATTAATCCAGTCCTAGGTATAATGATAACATTCAGCAGTAAGGTCTCTGACTGGAGGTTTTGAGGAGTATAGAACCACCTTTTAATTGCTGTTGTTCTCAGGACCACCCTGACTTGGAGTGGTAGTACCTGTTAGGGTACCAGGTATGGGCAAATAGTTAACCCTCAAACAAAAACAAAACACTATGAAAGTATAAAAAATACATTCTTATAGTAAAAATACCAACAATATATTTTTATATAAAAAAATTAACAATGCCATTTTATAGGATAATGACCAATAATACCTATTTTTAGCAGAAAGACCAATAGTACATTTTATCTGTATATTGCATTCAATATATTAACATTTCGGTATTAAATACCTCATAGAGGCTTATGTGCCACTAAACAAAATCAACCAAATAACCAACATGAAAGAACTCTTTCATGACATTAATCCATATAATATCCTGTAATTTCTAAAATCAAACTATGTTCGAAAATATAACTTCAATGAAATTACAGCTTAAACCACACATATTGCCTCTAGTAATTATGTTCACATGTATAGGAAGAAAAGCTGAGTATCATCTACCATGTATTCGGTTGTGAAAGCCGAATAACATATATCATGTTTTTATTACTTCAAAGCTCGCAAGAAAATTAAATTTCTGAATTAAATGACCCATAAAAGAGTTCATATGCCATTAATCAAATCGGTCATTTGGCATTAATCTGGTAAATCTCAGACTGATAAATGACACTTGTGAAACTGTGTTCAAATTTAGTTAAAGAAAAGCATTAAGCTATGAAATATATATCTATATAATAAATGAGAATGTCAGTGTGTCACACTTTTTCAATTTATTCCAAGATGCCATAGACCAACATATCATATACCATTTTAGAATCAGACTGACTCCATGGGCAAATCTGTTATGGTGAAACACACCTATTCTATAGTTATTAGACTCTCCCATCTAATATAAGTAGGAGTAGTAAGAGGAACGAGGGTCAGTCGATGTCGGATGACAGTAGTCGACAGTTAGTCGAATACGAAAGTAGTCAGCGACCACAACAAGATTACTCTGCGTAATACCTATTATATCAAGTTACGAACGTTTGGTACGTCAAACTTATTTAGGACCAATTTTAGTACAAATACAAGCCTCCACTGCAAAATAACTCCACAACAAAATCAGAAACATTCTGGGTTGGATCCAGACATGCAATCCTGAAATTTTGTGTTCTCAAGTTTTCAGTACTGCAATTGTATTTGGCAATATTTTTTACTTGATTTTTTTTTGCAGCAAGCTTTTTTGTATAATAACAGTCTTTATAACTTGGAAATAAATTCAGGAATAATTGAAATTAATTGTGAAATCCAACATCAGTCACTCATGAAATAAAAATAATTGTTTGTATGGAAAGTAAGGACTTACATACATCAAACTGTCTTTAAATTAAGTTGTAGCAGAAGAATTATAGTTGAGCAATAAACTTAAATATTAATGCAATATTTTAATGCAGTGAACAGTTTTGAGTTATTCTGTAGTTTAATATTGCCTATCGAATCTAATCTTCCTTTCCTATTATGATGAAGGCCCAATCGAGAGACCTCCACAGGAGCTATCTTCAATACTATCTGATGAGGCAGCTTTTAAGTTTATGTGTGTGTCTATATGTATATATATATATATATGTGTATGTATGTATAGCTTTAATTTTAAGGTATGGTGTATTTATTGGGTAAAAAGGCTCAATATCGGGGATCTTTCTTGAACACAATCTTCAGGCATGTGTCTTTGCAAAATATATATATATATGCAGACACATATACACACATACACAGGAATACTGTTGTCATCAGCTCAACTATCAATCAAGATGAAATTCCAGAATAAACTTTCATGTTTAACATTTTGGAAACTGTCAGGCCGAGAACTTTTCAGCAACATTCATACTTTAATCATTGTATCACAACTCAAGCAAGAAGACATTTTCTTTTTTTTTTTTTTTTTTTTTTATTAGAATATAATAATATTTTTTTTGATAAAAGGGAAAACTGAAAGTGTATGATTCCTGTTGATGATCTTTGGATTTATAATATTGTTTATAAAAGTTTGTCAGAACTTGCAAAGCTGCAGCTCTACCTGCTGTGAAAGAACAGGTGATGAAAAATATTTACAAAAAAAGATCAGTGACTGAAAATTTTTCACAGAGAAACAAGTTATTTTTGATTAAGTCTTAGATTTGTTTTAAAAACCTATAAATAGAATCTAGTGCTGATCTTGGAGCATTATATTAACCCTGATATGTCTTGTTTTCATCTTCCAACTGAATTTGAACAGAATTTTATCTTCAAGATTACTGAACAGATATACTGCTTCTTTAACACACTGCATAATCAGCTATATATATATATATATATATATAGAGAGAGAGAGAGATAGAGATAATGGTAAGAAGAGCTGTTTCCTTGTAAGGAAATACTTGACATTTATTAACAAAGCCAGTGCTACTTCTGTTTGAAATTTATCAAATCTTTCTCTTCATACAGTTTTTCATGAAAATAGGTTTCTGAAGTCCTGTGATATTGCTCTTGTCAATCTTAATGGTGAATTCCTTACTCATCTTTTGCTTGAAGGAGTTTTAAATGTCAATATCTTGATTAAGTCATTTTTTTTTCTTTGAGTTACATGTGCTACCAATTTATTGCTGCTGTTGAAAACTTCTCCCATGATATGATTTCTGTTATTTATTATTTCTGTTCTTTCTTTGGGATTCTGCAGCACCAGTCTACAAGTTTTAAAGGATGGTATTCACTGAGACCTGCTGGCTTCAATCACTCACATCTAATCAAATGCACCATGAAATCAGCTGATGCTGGTCATTGATTTGTCTTATTTTCCATTTGACAAGATTTTAAGTTTAGATTTTTTTTTAGTCATTATTGATAGGTTAGGTGGCTTACTAGATCTTTTTGTACATGTATATATATATATATGAGTCAAAAAAGATGATTAGTTTGTTTAGTAAGTTCACTCCTCATTGGTTCACCACTTTTGTGGTTTTGTACCAGGTTAAGGTATATAGTATGTATTTCAGTGACAACTTATTTATGCATATTTGGTTGAACAAAAAAAAAATTTTTTTTAATTTAATTTTCCTTTGGTTTAATTTTCCTGCTTTCTGGCTACGTTTAAACATAAATTGTCCAGTGTTTTCTCATTTTTCCACATCAGCGGGTACTGATTTCTTTTTTCTTTTCTTTTTTTTCTTTTTTTTCTTTTTCTTTTTCTTTTTTTTTTCTTTTTTTTTCTTTTTCTTTTTTTTTTCTTTTTTTTTTCTTTTTTTTTTCTTTTTTTTCTTTTTTTTCTTTTCTTTTTTTCTTTTCTTTTTTTCTCTTTTTTTCTTTTCTTTTTTTTTCTTTTTCCTTTTTTTCTTTGTTTTTCTTTCCTTTTTTTCTTTGTTTTTCTTTTCTTTTTTTCTTTTTTTTCTTTTTTTTCTTTTTTTCTTTGTTTTTTTTTTTTTTTCTTTTTTTCTTAGCATCAGGTCTTCATGTACGAGTATATTTTTCATTAAAATGTACTTATCTTTTAAATGTAGCATTAATTCCATATACACTTTAATGCAAATTATCAAAACCAGTCAACCTTATGGCATATAAAGATCACAAGACTCAAAAATTTATTCACCAACATACCTGTTTATGAAATTATGGCATTACAATTAAAAATATCTGCAAATATCTGTTATTTCCATCACCAAAAATAAAACCAATGGCTTTCAAAAAGATCATCTGCAACACACAAGTTCCATTTTACAACCTCTTAGGAATGTTTACATAACATGATGGTATCACCATACCTTAAACTATTGTGTCAATATTATCAGAATTCTGTAAGTCAGTATTAGAAAATAAAATAACAACACCCTATACTAACAATTTCCACATGCTTTGAAATTTCTAGGGTATATAATGAGGAAAGACGGCTTGGGAAATTGGATTCTCACAGGACAGATTGAAGGCAAGAGGGACAGAGGTAAACAACACATACGTGAGATTGATTAAATGGGTGGCAAAACAAGGCTTAGGAGAGACAACAAAACAACAATATTTTCAAGAGCTACAATAAACAGGAAATTGTGAAGAGCCATGATTTCCAGCATCCTGAAGAAACACAGCACAGAAAAAATGAAATGATGTTGTTGCTGTATTAACTTAACATTAATGACAAGATCCTCCTCTTACAACTAATAATTGGTTTGAAATATCCTATTAACTCTTGGTATATTTTGGTACAATTTTAACTTGAAAGAGTACAGTTTATCATCATTACCAAATTCCTTTTGAGTTTCAAATAAACAGGATGGGAATTATTTTTCTTTAGAAATATCTACCTGGGATATCTTTATTCCAATCACCACTTGTATCAAGCATGCAGGAAAATTTTCTCCACATCTTTAACTTGGCTGTAATCATTTTAGGAAAAAGTGCATCAATACTGAAAATTATTAAAAACAATTATATAAAAAAAATTATGAAGAAAGTTCCAGTCACTCCTTTCATACCATGCACCCCATCTATTTGAAACTCGTGTGTCCTTTTTCTTTTAAAGTTGCTCTTTTGAGAGGTGAAACTCAAAAATTATATGTAGCTTTCATTTCGTGTTCTTTGGCATGAGTGAAACATGCAGGTAGTCAATTACCACAAAGTTTGCTTCCTCCAGAAACCTATCAAAAAATTCTGGAATTGGCAATCCTACAACATCAAGAAAATCCTGTTGAGATGAAATCCTTGAAAAGCTGTTGTAGGGAGGAATGCGACATGTATCAACCTTTATAATCAGTTCTTGATGAAAAGCAAGTAACTTCTGTTTCAGATGCTGTTAAATAGGGTAATATGGTAGATAATAGAATCCTTAAGGAAGTACTAAAAGGAGAGAGATAGCTATTAGATTAAGATAAGTATCAGATGAGTGATAATGACTTATCATGAAGCAAAAATGTCTTGACAATTTGACTGAGACAACGATCCCCTTCAAGCTATTAACATTGACTCAAACCCATTTTCTCTTATTTTTTTTTTTTTTTTTTTTTTTTTTTTTTTAAAGAATGAAAAAAAATCGCTTTTGGAATCTATTTATTACTGCCAGCTTAATTTTCCAAAATTTTACTACATTTTCATATTTTCAATGGGGGGGCTAGAACATTCTCAGTGCTAGATAAGATATATTTATAAGATATATTTACAAGATATAATAAAACATGAGGAGGCATGGTGGGGTCATGGATAGCAGCTTGGATTGAGGAATCGGAGAGCCGAGTTTGAATTCCATTCGGATCCATTACATTCACTTATGTGCTAATACCCTTGGGAAATGTATGAATTCTCTTCTCCCTCCATCTATGGGTAAATAGCAGGATAGACTGGGTTCTATAGCCTTGGATGGAAACTGGTCTACCACAGAAAGAAATGGCCACCTACTGCGGGAAAAAAATCTGTCTCGTGAGTCATGTATCGAAAGATATATGATTGCCTAAGCGTGTATCATGCATCACGCATAACTGACTGAAACTTATATTTTAGAATTTACTCTTTGCCAGGTTGACACATTTAAGACTTACTATAGCCACTTCATTGACATCAAATATTTTTCTTTAATTTTTTGACTTTTCATGTTATGTTGTGTACATTTCTATTGTATTCCTACACTCGTCACCCCCCCTGACCAAAAAGTTCTAGTTCATACATGTTTTGAACTTAAAATATATTATGCATTTTATCTGACAAGTGACCTGCCCCTGTCAGAGATCAAATGATGTTGGCCTTTTAAATCCTTGAAGATTATTACATCAGTGGGTCACATGTTCCAAAGCTCATAATTGTATTTCTGGCTGAACTTTTCTATTTCATTCCAAGTTTTTGTATGACTTGGTTTAAATAAATTTGAATTTATTTTCATTTTTAGTCCTTTCTGTCTCGGCTATGGGATAAAGTCACTAAGATTTAAGGGGTTACTGAGAGTGAAAGAAAACGAGAAAATGTTACCGAGGACAAAATACAATAAAAGAATCAATTCAATAAGGCAAAAGATTATGATTGACATCATATTTAAATTTTTCAAGATTGTAGTTGACAGGAAAGCTAGAAGTTGGAAGAGAGTTCCATGGGTGAGAAGTGTAAGAGAAGAAACTGTTAACTATGATGGCTCTTGTGGTCCTACCAAGGATTGAACTCACCATCATTGGATAACAAATTACTGTAGATATTAGGCTCCCACTCCTCAGCTTAATGGATGTGTTCTAAACAATGGCAGTAGCTTATCTCCCTTCCTGCCAAGGTGGATTTAACGTTTAGGTATTATTTAAGTTTATTATGGGGTCTACGGGGAATTTTTGCCCAGGCCTATGGGCTTACAAAAACCCACATTTAACCAGCTTTATGCCACATCCTGCTGTGGCGGCTTGGGTAAATACTGAATTTTTCTTTTGTTTGGTGAAGTACTGCTACTCAGTTTATTCATCAAGATCCTGTTTTATTAGAAACTATTAGCATAGAACTGATGAGATTTACCTGCCAATCTAGTACTGCGACTAAATTTGTGAAGTCAAAGTAGCAGACAGGTAAGGTCAGCAGAACAATTGCCATTAAACTATTTATAGAAAAAGTAATGGGGAGGCTAAATGAAGCTGAGATGCCAGGTAGCAGTTGTTTAATCTGTAAGATTTACTCTAAATTATAAAATAAAGAAAATAACTTTTGAAGATGACTTAATTCACTTTTGAAGTGGGAGAAATAATAATATTAATTAGGACCCATTTCTGCTTGAAAATGTATTCACAAGCAAACAAAATAGAATCTTGACAAGGGATTATATATAGCAAGTATGAATGTGAGCAGTTATTGGGCTTACCAGAATATTTAACTCTTAGACAAGGAGTTTTCAATTACTATAGGCTTTGTGTGTAAGAAAACAATTTCAGGACTTAACACTACTTAAACTTCAGGGCTGACACAACAAATAAGTATAGTTTAAATCTCTAGCACTAGGACAAATCAGAAAGTATGGTAAACTGGCCAATTGTACATGATTTAGTTTGGAAAATAACTGATATCTTCATGTTGACACAATTAAATTCAGCTATTCCACCATTTTTATTTTTTCTGTACATATACTACATTATTGTATATACATATGTTAACTCATGTAAATATGTGCACATAGATTTTACACAGTATTTACATTAGTCGGACTATTGTCCTCATCTTTGTCGCCATATTTGTCACAACGTTTCGGCCATTGTACGCTCCGGCCTTCTTCAGGTGGTTGGAATTTCGAACTGAACCCTTTATTTCGATCACTGGGGTAGACTGTTCTAGTTCCACGTGCCATGTTTGATGGATGTCAGTTATCTCCTGCTAATTTTCCCTCTGAAAGTTCTTTATCCACTGTGCCATGTGTCCTTGAGGACAGTGGATAAAGGTGTTGGTTAGATCCAGTGACAAACCCAAAGAGTGTGAGTTCAGTACCCGGTTAAGGCAGTGGAGAATACTGTACATAATACCTCATCTCAGAAATATAGATAGATTTTACAGTTTACTTAACATAGTTCAGCATAAGGTCAAATGTGAGCATATAGAGGCAGGAAGACTGTGCTGTACCAACCTTCCAAATGAGAGGCTAGCCTGACTTGATAATCACCAGTCAGAACCTTGGCTTTTAGTAGGGATTAGCACATTAATGCCTACCATTAACATCTGGTATTAATTCTAAAACTTACAATAAAAATCTGGTATTAAAAATTTCAAAAAGCTATTAATGATAAGCTTCTAAGAAAACCCAAAACTTCTATATATTATACAAGGTAACCAAAAAAGTTCTGTCCGTTTTTAAAGGAAAAAGAGAAAACACTTCACAGTGTGTGTGTAACTTATATTTAGTCTTTGAAGTAATCGGCATCCAGCACCTTCTGCCATGTCTCCAGCTGTTCAATCCCCTTGCGGTAGAACTCGGGAGATTTTGATGCAAAGAAGTCAGTGAGGGCTTTGCGCAAGTCTGCTGCATTGGTGAAGGATTTCCCACGAAGATCATTATCCAGAGAGTGGAAGAGGTGGTAATCGGATGGTGCAAGGTCAGGTGAATAAGGTGGATGGCACAGAGTCTCCCACCCAAGTTGCTGTATGGTATCCCTGACCACCTGCGTGACATGCGGCCTGGCATTGTCATGGAGGAAAAGCACACCTTTGCGATTCACCAGTGCTGGCTCCTTCTGGCGCAATGCCTGTTGGACATGTTTCAATTGCTGTGAGTACAGGTCTCCAGTGACCGTTTGGCCCATTGGTAGCAGTTCATAATGAACCACTTGACGACCTGTTCACCAGACACAAAGCATAATCTTGCGTGAGTGCATAGGCAGTCTTGCGGTGTGTGGAACAGCATCCTGAGGAGACAACCAATGTCTGGAACTCTTGGGAGTTTTGAAGAGAAACCACTTTTCATCACTGGTAAGCACTCGATTGAATAAGGATGCGGTATGGTGGCGCGAAAGCAGCGATACGCAGGCTGCCCTTCGTTGTCACTTGTGGACCTCCAACAGCATTTGTGGAACCCACTTGCTCAGTTTGTATGTCTTACCTAGGCAGTGCAGGTGAAGTCTAACTGTTTCATCGGAAATGTTGAACTGTCTTGCAAGTTCACCACACGTTAGACTACTGTCCTCTTCAATGGCAGTCTTCAGGACTCCGTCATTCAAGACCTGTGGTTGTCCACTGCGAGGCTCATCATGGAGAGACACATCTCCCGACTTGAATTTTCAAAATCAACGCCTTGCAGTACATTCATCCACAGCACTATCCCCAAATGCTTGACATATGTGGTGACTTGATACAGCTGCTGATAAGCCAACTTTGAAGTCATAAAGCAAACAGCCCCAAATGTGG
This sequence comes from Acanthosepion esculentum, assembly GCA_964036315.1. Lineage (NCBI taxonomy): Eukaryota > Metazoa > Mollusca > Cephalopoda > Sepiida > Sepiidae > Acanthosepion > Acanthosepion esculentum. The sequence goes on along the minus strand of OZ038480.1, from coordinate 102,962,847 downwards.
TCTCTAGACACTTCCATCCTTCTCACAGCTGTCTGGCTTATAACTGATGGCCGGGCATGGTGCGCATATTTTTTATAACATCTGATGTTCCTACTTCCGGCTGTCCGAATTTGAAAACAATTGCTACACGTATTTCATATATATTTCAACTTCATTCAATGACTAATCAAAAAACGGACAGAACTTTTTTGGTTATCTTGTAGCTTTCTAAAAAAATATCTGGTATTTTCTTTTTCTTAAAGAATTTGGTATTATAGGTTTCTTTAAATCTTGTATTAATTAAACGTTTCCTTTTTTTAAAATAAAATATAGTATTGTAAGTCTCTTAAAAATATCTGATATTAGACGTTGTGGTGTGTATGAAATAAAAACTCTCTTTACCCACTCCCTTCAAATTCAGGTGAACTGAGAAAAAGACTGTGAGCTCATGTTAAATTTTCTTTAGACCAATGAAAACCTTGTTCTCACAGGAATTAGTTGTTGAGCCTAGAAAGAAAAGAAAATAGCAAGCTTATGCAAAATCCTTTTTTATATAAAATAAGGAAAAAATTAAATCAACAAGAGAAGAGTGTCTGAAGTCATGTGAAAAGTTTCATTTCAAGTGTCCAGCATTCAGATTTTTGCCAGTGTCAGATTACTTGCCATTGATATTATCAGACTTAACCAAGCACTTGTTACTTCAAAAAAATTTATTTCAACAATCCAAGAAAGTTAAGTATTTCAAATTATCTCTGTTCTACTTTTGAATGTATGCAAACCGTATATTCCTTCTGTGAATAAATCTCTTACTTTTGTTTTAAAATTTTTTAACATTATTTTGTGTCAGATCATTTAATCTGTTTTATGAAAATTTCTTCTTCATGATGATTCATTAAAACTATGGATTTTCAAAATTTGTGATTTATTTTCCTGCGGTGAGCTACTGACACAACTTTAAGTGCATAAGTTTGTAAATAATTCCTTCATTTGTTTTGTTAAAATTATTCATCATTAATCTTCTTGGAGTTGGCAAATCAATTATTCATTTTAACTCCAAAGTCCAACAACCCTATGAATTTTCTTAAAAAGGAAACTGGTATGAATTATAGGATTCTTTAAAAAGGAATCTGGTAGTTATTATAGGTTTCTAGCAAAAACTTGGAATTATAGTTTTCAATCTATAACCTATTAATAGCCATCATTCTATTTTTCAGATGATTGGCTTCAATGGTTTAAATGCAGAACACAGTTGCCAATGACCAATATACAATATATATCTTGCCAACCAGGCAGATTTTGTTTTCATTTCCTTTTACATTTTTCTGTAGTTTATAATTGTTTTACCCATTCTAAAAAAAATTACTTTTCACTTATTTCAGCTTCTTTAGAATGACTGTGATTGTAATTTCCTGTCATTTTAATGATGAAAGTCCGATATCAGCAAAAGAATGAAAGATGTGTATAAGCAATCTCAGAAAATAAAGCCTTTACATTGCAAGTTAGCATTAGATGCCAGTTCAATTTTATGAATGCCACTGGAACAGGAAATAAAATTATTTTATGGAAATTACTTTCCCTTATAGTTTTGGAGTTTTTATCTTATAGCAATTTTAGAAGGCTGGTCATATGAAAATCTCTTGCTTCACAATCACTTTGTTGGTAGCAGTGAGTCAGCTGCAGGTTTGCCAGCATTTTAGAAACTGTTTTCTTGGTTTGCTTCCTATTTTTACTTCCTTTTCCTTTGAATAAAATTTTTCATAAAAATGCAAATGCTTTGAATGAAAAATATTAAAAAGGTTACTGAAAATGTTTCCGTCAAGCCTACTTCCCAAAATGAATCTGAATGACAAAGCTTTAGATTGTATTTTAGATGGGCGGGCTGAGAACTTTTCAGCACACCCTCATAAGTAAAGTGGCTTGAAATTATTGCTATATAAAATAAACGCCAGAACTGCCTAAAAAACAGAACTGACAAAGCTTGCAATAAGCAGTTAACAAGGAAAAGAAAAGAAAAAGGCAAAGATAAAATTAAGCAAACAGTATATGTAGGACAAATTAACAGTAATAAGGCAAAGCAACAGTAATATGGCAAAAAGTTCACAAACTATGTATTGGGGATGTCACACAAGAGCAATTTCAGATAAACGAACATATCATTCTGACTTAATGACAAGACAGACTGGAAATATTTTATTGGCTAGAAATAAATCCCAGCATGCATTTGTGTTCCTGTACCTATAAATTGGGGAAGGAAAAGTGTTTTGAAGTCATTCTCAGTTGAGATTGGAACACTATTTTGCTTGAACAATTCAACTCCCTTTTCCTTGTACTTGATATTGTAAATATATTTGGTTGATCCATTTTTTAACTCTCATCATATAGACAATCTGTAGGAAAAGAGGCAAAACTTTATTTCTTGAGGGGTGGGGAAAATGACAATAGAAAATAAAAGGGAACAAATAGAACCAAACCAATCCATTTCAGGGACCATATGTACACAGATGCAGCTACACCATACTCATATACCCAGGTAGTGTCAACCTATATGTAGGAGAAATTACTCAACACCTCATTTGCAGAGCAAAGAAAGCAACAAAGTAAAAAGAAACCTCTTTTATCTTCCTCATTCTCCAGTGGTGCTTCCTGTCAATTATCTGAACCTCGCCCCAGATATGATTTTTGTCTGTTCTATGTTATATCCTATCATTATATAGATAATCCTGACTCTCCACATCTTATCTTTTGTTACTCTTACTAACTTGCTCCATTACCTCCTGTCTTTGTCTTTGTTCTGCCATTCTTTCACTCAAGAAGGTTACTTGCTGTTTTCTCTGCTTATTTTGTTTTCACTTGTATGTGTTAAATTCTCCAAGCTGTCTTTCCTCATATGTCCCAGAAATGCCAGCTGTCACTTCCTGACTATTATTAACAGTTTCTTTGCAGTTCCTATTCTGCTTAAACATTCATCACATTGGTTAAGATTCAGTTGACTGAAATACAAGGCTTTTATTTGAGAATGCATTTTATTGAAATTGTTGGCTTTTTAAAAATTTTACATTCATTTCTTTCAGAAGTTTTTCATTCTGGAGAAAAATAAATCTGGCCACCAATGTCTAATTATGTCAATTGAATATGGACCCTGATTTGAGCTTTTTACACAAATATGTTTTTTCAAGTGTTTCTTAATTTTGTGCCACTGTTATAAGGGGAAACAATTTTTTTTAAATTTCATATTTAAAATAAATATTGATTTTATTACAATTAGATTAATTGTAAAAAAAAAATTCTTCTCTTATTGTATTTACTGTTCTTTATATGGAATTTGCTTTTCTTTAGCAACTGTATTTGTATAAATTGGCACAAAACTTTGGTGCACATTTAACATTCAGTTCATACTACATATAAGTAATCAAAAAATGGGGCACAATGTCAGTGTCCAATTCAGCATTATAATCACATTATAAGTAGAACACCTACTTTAGAACTAATATTGTAACAGAATGTTTTCAATAATTAAAGTTTCACAAAGGAATGAATGTCATATTCAAACAAATCAAAATAAATTACAAAAGAAAAATGTATTTTCATACAGCATGATGTTACTTCAGTTAACCAAAACTTCACCTATTTTTCTCAGCTTCATTATACTGTTATACTAATGCTGTCTTGTCAAACCTTTCTTTCCCTTTCCTTTTTTTTTCTACGAAAGAGAAATTTTTTAACTGTGCCTAATAATGAGAAATGGATTGTTATAAGTATGAATTACATAAAAAAAAAAAAAAGTATCAACTATTCAAAAAAATTTGTTGTATTAATGAAACTTTTTCAAAGTAGATATATTTACAATAAACAAGGTCTTAAAATAATGTGTTCTGACTGGTTTCTTTCTGTTCGTGCTACACATATGTCTATAAAGTTTTGTTCATATACAAGAGAGGCTGAATTTTATTGATATCAAACAAATTAGGCTGAAATAATGTTGACTAAAATATTGGATTACTCTCTTGCATGGAGTATTGCTGCCATATATGGTCTGGGGCCCTTGCTGTTTGCCTCAAGGTTCTTGATAAGATCCAGAGACGGATATGCAATGTGATTGGCCCTGATCTGTCATCTCGTCTGCAGTCGCTCTCTCACAGATGCGATGTTGCCTCACTCTGTCTTTTTTACAAATACTTTCACGGTAATTGCTCCGAGGAGCTGCTTTCGCTTGTCCCTAGGCCTCATGAATTTAAACGTCCTACGAGGCTGGCATCCCGTTCCCACCCCTTCACCGTTGAAACTGTTAGATGTAGACGTCTCTTCTACTCCAATAGCTTCATGTCTCACACATCTCGCCTGTGGAACTCCCTTCCCTATTACTGTTTCCCTGACAAATACAATCTCCAACGGTTTAAGTGTAGCGTCAATCGACATCTCCAGTTGCCTTGATCTATCCACTTCCCTTCTCCACATCCTTTCACCTTTCATTCCTATCTGCTCTCACTCCAAATCTTCTGTAACCCCCTTGCCTTGATCGACCCACTGTCTTTCTCTTTCTCCACATCCTCTCCTTTACCACTCCTATCTGCTCTTCCTCCAACCCTTCTATAACCCCTTGCGTGATAGTGGCCTCCAGCCTTACTTGGGGTGATACGCTTAAAAAAAACAAAAAACATTTATATGTAACATCAGGAAGCTGTAGTTGAAATTTCTATGGCACATAATGAGGAAAGAGGATTTATAAACTTTGACACTCAAAGGACATATTGAAGGCTGAAAGGACATATTGAAGGCTGAAAGGACATATTGAAGGCTGAAAGGACATATTGAAGGCTGAAAGGACATATTGAAGGCTGAAAGGACAGATGGAAACAGTGTGTAACTGACTAAACAAGCTTGTGTATTAACAAAATAACAATCTACTAAAGAACTACAAAGGACAGGACGTTGTGGAGAGCTATGTTCACCTGTGAAGGGATAATTTCAAAGAAAAGATTGTAATAAATTTGCTTAAATTTAGACTTTACTTGGATGATGCGCTTGTTGCAAAATATTTGATCACAAATGCACCGAAGGGAACATGAAAAAGGTGTTTATTTTAATGGTGGTCTCATTAAGATGCAAGGTCTATGTACAATTTCTTCTGCTAATATCTTTGTTGAGTAAATATTAATCATATTTTGTGAATTATTGAACGTAAACATTTGCTAAAATGCTTTTAAAAAAAAGATTTATGGCTGGAAAGTTATTGTGGCTGTCACAAAACAGCCTGATTCTGCTTTGTGATTTATAACCATTGATTTTTTTTTTTTTTTTTCATTTGGTTAAACAAAGAGAGGAAGTTAGTGGTACAAAGGGAGGTAATTAAGATTATCTGATTTTTGTTTCATAAATGACTGCATAAAAAAATGAGAAAATTCCATTGCAATCTATTAATGTTTTTTTTGTACATTCATATATATACAGTGATAGATACATATATAGGTATGTATTTGTAGGTTCTTGTTATAAAAGCTCTAAAAACATTTTTGAAGAATTTCACCTGTACATTTACATATATATTGCTTATAAAAAAAATCTATTGGCTTTTTATGATTGTTCTGAGAATCAATACTTGTACACTTTGAAGGAAACCTACCTCTCTTTACATGCTTAGATAAATACACACACACACACACACACACACACACACACACACACACACACAGGGTGCGATGGATAAATTGTCGTTCAAATATTGCGACTTGTAAAATAACACTGACATCTCATTTTAACATATATACTTAACAAAATTACACAAAAATTTCTTGAAATACTAAAGAGTAAATTTATTCTATAAAATCACCATTGGCTTCAACCGCACCCTCCAGATGACTTTGGAATCTCATGCAACACTTCTGGACGGTCTCCTTGTTTAAGCTGGTGAATGCTGTTCTTGACTTCAGTGCCTGTTTGGTATTATACTGTGCTCTAATGTGCCCCGTACATAATAATTAAGGGATTGCAGTCTGGGGAGTTAGGTGGACAGATGTAAAGGGTGATGTGGTACCAGAAATTGTCTGACAGCCATGATTGGGCTCTCCTGCTCGTGTGCTTGAGAAGTTTTTACCTCTGTCATGTCTGTCCTTAACTGCCTCAGCCGTGAGTTAGTCCCAAAGTTCTGGTATGCTTGTGGTTAGTTGATCATCCTGAAGTTTTTTGATATAGTATTTCAATTTCAGTTTTTTTAATAAGACAATTATATTTACACTACATATGACAGCTAGGTCCCAGGTTAAGCAGTTCCTTTTGATGTTTGGTTTGTGTGTGGTTAGAACTATTAATGAAGTTACCAGTTTTGTTATGGAAAGTGATATGTCTATTGGATAGTTCAGTTTTTTGGGTTTTTTTATTTTTAGTCAGTGTTGAGTTTTTAATGTATTGATTTTTTTTTTTTTTTTTTTTAAAGTTTGTGTGTGATACTGTTAAAAAATCTAAACAAAACAATTACAAATTGCCACTAAAGAACTATATAATCACCTTTAGATAATAGTCAAAAAAGTAAACAAAACCAACATCTTTATTATCTTAAACAAATCTGGCAAATACTCAACGACTACACAAAATTTTAAAAGTCAAAAAAAATTTAACCAACCAACTAAAATTAAAAATCAACAAACTAATCACGGCTAACAATGTTGAACAGGACAGTTTAAAACTCCAAAAAAACATCGGCAATTATAGGCCTGGCTACATATATGGCCCTTCAAAAATACACAAACATAACTATCCTTTCTGCCCCATTATATCACAAATTCCCACTCCTGTATATCAGTTAACAAAAACGATCAATCAACTTATCGCACCATATCTCCCTAGTAAATACAGCATAAAATCAACTCTTGAGGAAATCTAAAAAATGAAAACCTGACAATGAAACCATAGCCTCACTTGATGTCGGAAACCTATTTACTAATGTCCCTGTTTTTGAAACTATTGAGATCATTATAAATAACATATACTATAATCCATCTAAACTCCCACTTAAAATTAGGCTTAATATATTATGAAAACTACTGTTAACCTGCACTACTGAAGTCCCATTCTGTGATCATAACATCAACATATATATACAACACAATGGCATCTCAATAGGTTCAGCTTTTTGTCCAACCTTTAGCAACTTCTATAAGTCCCATCTCAAAAACAACATTTTTAAAAACCCTCCATCTACCTTAGATAAGTACACAATATCCTTTTATTAGTCAAAAATAAGGAAGACATATTTAAACTCCAAAAACAGTTCCAAGACAACTCCGTTCTTAAGTTACACATGAACTTAATACTTATAACAAAATTCCCTTTTCACTATACTAATTAACATCAATAATAAAAAGTTCACCATCTCCCCATATAAAAACCTACCAGCATAAATTACTGTACTCTTAACTATAAAAGCAAATGTCTAAATTACTATTATAAAAAACCTAATAAAACATGCAAAAAAGTATTCAATTACAAAACAGATCTACAGCAAACTTAAAAATATAAAACAAACACTCATCAATAATAACTTCCCCAACTGCATCATTGATGAGCAAATAAGATGCTCTATCAGAGGCCTCTATACAAAACATATAGAAAATAATACGCCTCCAACCAACCCCAAACATATCAATCTTTTATATCGCAACCAGATGCATGCTAATTATAAATAAGGCAAAAATATACTAAAAAATTAATAAAATCTAATACATCCACCACAGACCCTAGTAAAAAATATAACTTATATACTACACTAAATCTACTATATCTAATAAAATCATTTGTAATGACTCTTCCTCAACTTCTTGCATGTTGCAGAAAACCAGCATTGTTTAAAAATTTAAATGTCCTCTGAGAGATAGCATCTCAAACAATAAAAACAATATCTCTGTTGGACACACGACAACAATGCTTTCACATAGGCTAAGTCTTCACCTGAATAACACGTCCAATATTTTTAAGCACTTACAAAACATACCTGTCTACACTTGCAATTCAGAAAAATCCTTGTCCACAATATGTCCATACTTTTCCAAGAGAAGAATAAACACAAACTAAAAATTCTTGAAGCTATTTATATAAAAATAATTGAAGCCAAACCTCAATAAAATTAATTAGGAATACTCCACAAACATTTTTAAATGTGTACAATAGATAGTCTTTAAATGTTAACATTTGTCATTAATAGTTTTTCCTTTATTTAGCAACTACTTGAGTCTGAAATTTTTCCACAGCATACCTAGTTGCCTCCCCTTAAACAGTGTCCATCACCCAAGCCATGACACAGCATTCCTGACTTCACATAAAAATGAAAATGGTAAAAAAATGTTTGTCCTTCACAACCCTAAACACTAAATACTTACTCCATAATTAACAAGAACCTGATGATGACAATATGTCAAAAGTACTTGGAATAAATACAATATGAGCCAACACAATGTTTTCCTCTAGTCTTTTAATAATCACACAAAAAGCTTATCTGCAAATATGAAAGGATCCTATTGAGAACAAGTAGCCAGAACATGTCTTAATGAAAATATATACACACACACACACACACACACACACACACACACACACACACACACATATATATATATATATATAATTATTTATTTGAAAATTATAACATAAATATGTTATAAAATCACTACAAAAATACCCATTTTGTTTCAACACTTCTGGTGTCTTATCAAGTGATGGTGTTTTGATAAGACACCAGAAGTGTTGAAACAAAATGGCTAATTTTGTCGTGATTTTAAAACATATTTGTTATAATTTTTGACTAAATAATTATATTTTCTCTACTCTCTATTGAGTACACTTTTAAGAATAGTATTTTTTGGTTATTGAAATTTATTCTGTATAGACCAATCTTATACTTGGAGATATATATATATATATATATATATATATATAATAATGGATGTAACAGCAAAATTGTCCACTTTTTAGATTAAGCTTTGAATTGTTATATTTTAGAAATTATTAAAGATATCTTACTGGAATTCTCCATAGTTTTGTAACACTACTGGACTCTACTTTGAGTAGAACCATTCATCATGACTGGCAAAAAAGCAGGATCTTATCCATGATGATGAAATGATACCAGTTTAGTTTTGAGGTATTGAAAGTTATAACCCAATTATTTCCCTACTGAACTGTCAGGATAAGACCATAGGAGAGAACAGCTTCAAGGTCATGTGTTATAATTTTTTTTTCCTGTAATCTTCAGTCTGTAAAAGGCAAAAGAGCCACTCGAGATAGAGGATGTTGCAGGTGACATATTGGTTCACAAACAGATACTGAATGACTTAAGATGACAACAAACAAAAGGAAAACCTTAGTAAAAAAAAAATAAATAACAAGTATATTGCCAAGTATATTTTCATTAAAAAGAAAATATATCAACAAAAATAAGGTCAGGGTGCAGTAAGAAAAAATATCTCATATCTTCATGTAGAGGGTGAGAAGAACATTGTCCTGAGAAGGATAGTTTTGTATTTGTTGAGAATTGTTGTCCTGAAAAGGACAGGTTATCACATATCATTGGTGCTGGTGAGGATGGCCAGCTGGAGCTGTGGAGGTCTGCTGGAGATGGCTGACTGGAGCAGCAGCTAATGATGATGGCTGACTGGAACTGCTTCTACACTTTGATCCTATTGCTTTTTTGAGCTTTGTGGACTTTTTTATAAGCGTAGATGTTAAATTTCTTTTATAGTCGGTTTGTGTGGAGATATAGGAGTAATGGTAGTGAAAATAAATTAAAACAGAAAACATGTAATTTTTTCATTGATATACAATGGGAGGAAATAAATATTCATACATCATGAAATTTTTTAATTAACATAGTTATAACTTATGAAAAAACTTAAAATCCATACAATATTTCTACACCATTGCATAATGCTGGTAATATGTAGAAAAAACAATTAGAAAATTGTGTTATTTATTAAATTTCAAAGAGAAAAAGTATTTGTATAAAATGTCTTTAATATCAAAAGGCTTTAGTTACCTTTATTTACATAATTCTTTGAAAGATTTTTTAGATTCTTCCAATTATCTTATTACCAGAACTATCTAGAACATGCTGCAATTCATTTCTTATGAAAGGTTATCTCTGCAAACAAATCATACACAATAATTATCATCATTGGGAAAGGCAAGGCACTATCAAATTTTCAAAAAGGATTGATCATCAAACATTGGAAAAAAGCTATAGGAAAATAGTAGATATCCTGAATATACCATTACTACTATTAGTTCTGTTATTGCTAAGGTGAAAACTGTTGAGAACAAATTGAGATCTGGTGCACCACAAGATTCTTCCCAGATCAATGAGAAGAATTCAGTATGAAATTCAAGAAAATCCAATGACTACTCAGATAAATAACAATAAGCAATGAACTTCATAGAAGTCAACTAAGATTGCGTTCTCTAAGAAAAACTCCACTACTATTGAACGAACATAGGGATGCCCAGTTAATATTGGTTCGTGAGCATAAGAATAAACCTGAATCATTTTGAGAAAGTGTTTTATGAAAAGCTTAGATAAAAATTGAACTATTTGGGCATAATTCATGTACTCACATTTGGAGAAAAGATGGCACAGCCTTTGCACTGAAGGACACAATCCCAACAGTGAAATTTGGTAGTGGCAGTATCATGGTTTGGGGATGATTTACTGCTAATGGTCTGGGTAATTTAGAGATAATAGATAGGAAAATGAATACAAAAATATACCAAGATGTTTTGAACTCTAATTTGTTTGGGTCAGTAGTAAAGCTTGGACTCCCCAAATGAATGAGTTTTGCAACAAGATAATGACCCTAAACATATAGCTAAATCTTCAATAAAATGGCTTATTGAAAACAATGTCAATACACTGAAATGACCATCACAGTCTAAAGACTTGAATCCAATAGAGAATTTGTGACATTTATTAAAAATTCAAGTTCATAAAAGAGCTCCAAAAAACATCTTGGACCTGAGAATATACAAAGAAGAATGGAGTAAAATACCAAAGGAAACTTACAAATCATTGACTAAAATCTACAGAAAGAAACTGATTGCTATTGAAATGAGTAAGGGATATGCTATAAAGTATTAAATAGGTATTACAATTTGGGGCAAATACTTTTTAATCTCAAATTTTTTTAATTTCATGTAATTTCGTTAATATAACAAATGTTTCTGAATTGTTTTTAAGTTTTTATTTCTAGCTAAGAGATTAAATTCAATATTTCCAATAAGCAAAATACTTTACTTTTGAAATGCAGGAATTTAAATTGACTGGAAGTAGATTTTGTTTTGAAATTGCTAAAATTGTTGATTTAAGCACCATTTTTAGCCATTTTCATTGCAATGTATTTATCTTTATTAAGAAATATTTAAAAAATAAAATATACTTTTCTGAAACTTTATTTGAGGAATATTAACTGATTTAAAGTTTAATTACTCTGATTTGAAACAAATATGACTTTTAGTTTAAAATATTGCAGAAATGCATTTTTTAACACGGCAGTAACTGTTTAAGGTGTTGACAGCATGACAGATGAAAGTTTATCTTATTTTTTTTTCTACGGTGGATATATCTGTAAAATTTATTTGAAAAAGATAATGTGTGCACCTTTGTTTATATAGTCTTTAACTACCCAGTAATCTTTAAAATTTAGGAAAATATTCTCACCACTCTAACATTTTATTGAATTTTAAGTACTTTGGTTCTATTTTATGATAATGTCATGTATGGGTGGCTGTAATTACAAAAATTGGCATGTTTATACACACAAAAATTCTTTTTAAAATATTGGTAATTGATGAATTAAGCTTTTCAATTTTCCATTATGATTAGTAAATATAGTTTTTACTTAATAACAATATCACATGTCCAAGACAAACTAATATGATAATTTAAATATTTAAAACTTTATAGATTATTCTAATTAAATTTTTTTTTAATTAAATTAATTGATTTAAATTTCCCAAAGAGTTCCGCTTTTAACTAATATAAACATTAAGCGAAACAAAATTTAATTACTCGAAATTTTATAAAATTAAATAAGTGGTGATGTTGGCAGGAATAACAGATGTAAAAAAATAAGTTTAAACAAGATTTTCTAAAAAAAAAAACATTACTAAAATAATTTCATTCATTTGTGAATAAGTCCTAAAAGTTTCATTAAAATCTGACTATTATTTGATTTTTGCACGGATTTCCAAAGCAATGTATCTTTCAATGTAAAAACAATGCTAAAATTTCCTATGTTAATCTTCGGTCCTTGGCTGACAAAAAAAAAAAAAGAAATTTTAACTAAAGTTTTGAAGATACTAAATAGAATCAAAAAATGTAATTTAACAATTAAAAAATACTATGGTCTTTCCTCTTAATAATAATAATGTAAAAATTTTGACAATAAAAATTTATTTTTATTAAATTTGAGGCATTTTTTCATCATGGTATGCTAACTTTTTAGTGAATTAGTAGTGGTACCTCCTATTATATCATCTAGTTAGTTTCCATGAAAATATTAGCTATAAAGATGCCCAACATTTAAATTTTGATGTCTGATGTATTTTGAGGTTAAATTTAACCTACTTGTTTCAATTTTTGTGCTCCTGATTTTCATGTTATTGCTTTTAATTATCCAACATTGTATTAGCAGTCAGTTTGGGAGGAAAGAAAATATGTTGTATGGTTCTGGATAAACATTTACTGCCAATGCTCATGACATTTTTGCATTGACAATTGTTTTCTCTTAATCAGAACTATTTTCTTTAAATTATAATTAGGTGTATTACAACGAATGACTAATGCACTTAGTTTATTGTTTTGTAAAAATTCCCTCTTGGGTTCACCTAATAAAATTTTTTACATGTTTCTCTTATATATTTTATTACATGCATTTATTACAGTCAGTAAATTCCTACTTCAGTTTTAATGGTTTTATTCTTTTCGTGTTGATTAAATTTTTTTTTTTTTTAAGAAGTTCTGAAAAATGCTATAATAAAATTGGATAAATTCTATTAAATTATAGTTATTATGGAGGCAGAATTATGTGCCTAAGTTCTGTCTGAATTTATTGGATAAGAAGTTATCATTATTTATAATATGACTAATGTCCTAATCCGCTTTGCTGTCACAATATTTCAGTTCTTCTAGACTCCAGTCTTCTTCAGTTGTTTTTCAGTCTAGGTAACTTCAAATTGAACCCTGTATCCGGTGTACCTATGTATATTGTTCTCACTGCTCTGTGTCTAGGAATATCTTGTCCTTTTCTAGTACTGCTCAATAATTGATAGCTCTGTCACTAACCTAGCTCAGAGATTGAATTCAGAATATGCCATCAAATTCACAAACCTACATTTTACTTCCCAAGATTAGTGTTCCATGAAGGTTACTCATATTAACAGATACCTGAAGAAAGCCAGACATTAAAGCAGTGGAAATGTTGGGATAATAACAACAAAAATAAGGACATTAATCCAACTTTACATAATGTAAATAATGATGTGCCAAGCTTCATTGAAAGCTAGAAAAAAACCGGAATCCTAATATATTTAGCATTCTGAAAACTAAGAATATAATATACCTGATGTGAAAACACAGTGTCTTTTTTTTTTATGAAAAATTGTTTTATGTTTGATAAAGTATTACACAAAGAGCTGTTTGAACTGTGAGGTAAGCTTGACTTATTTGGGGAAAGATTTTCAAATAATCCAGAACTTATACTGGGAGCAAACCACATGTTAACAGATAGAAAATAAATTCAGTAAATAGACAAAACGAGAAAGGGGCATAAGACAAGGATGTGTCTTCTAACCAAACTTATTCAACCTTTATAGTGAGGTGATCCTGAGAGAATTAGAAGTCCTACAAAGATGTCTTATTGATAGCCACAATCTTAACCACATTAGATATACAGGTGATACACTGATGATGGCAGACATAGTAAAGGAAAATGCAGGAACTTCTAAAGATGGTAAAAAAAAAAGAAAAGGAGAAAGGGCTAAACATGTATTGTAAGAAGAGAGAATATATGATTGGCAGCAAAATGAACAGCTTAACATGCAAACTATGAATTGCATGTTGTAATGAATACCAACAGCCTTAGGTGTGGTTAGGACCTTATGATCTAGTTAATTATTCCCCTTCTTCAACTCAGTAGAATCTAGCAGGGGTTTGTCAGACCTACTAATGAAAATGGATTGAACCCCTTGGTTCAATATATATATATATATATATATATATTGAACCCCTTGGTTCAATATATATATATATATATATATATATATAATATGAGAGAGAGAGTTGGTCAGAAAATCCTGAATCACTTAGGAAATGGAAAACCAAATTTTATGGAGCAACACCAACATTTACTCTTCAAAATAAAGTCCATCCTTCTTGACAATCTTCTGCCAGCATTCAAATCTGTCTCAGATACCAGTCTGCTGGCTTTGAAAAAAAAATCTGTAAACAAACTTCCTTTACTTTATCAAAGGTGTTGAATCACTGGTTGTGGAGGAAGTGTGCCATTGTGTGGAATAGGCAATGTATATTGTCATATGGTCTTGCTGAAACAAACCCTGACCTAGATTGACCAAACCTGGATATGCCTTTAGCTTGTCATACATGCAGTTTAGCTGCTGGCAATTCATTTTAGTGACTTTGTGGAACAATCTTGAAATGCAGTACTTCTTGGAAATTCAACCAGACAGAGATCAAAATCTGTTGTTTTCTTCCCACTTTGGGAGATAGGACTTCTGGCCGACATATATAACAACAATCTACTTAATGAGTATTTCTTATCTAACTATTATATAACTATAGTTATACCAATTGTTGCTTCCGTTCCTGTTATTCTTACCTAAAGTTGGAAACACCAAAATCAAGCAATTTTTCTGCCATGCTATCAGCATGGCTAATGCTAGACTTCTGGCGAGCAACACACTGCACCTTCTTGACCTCACATGTTCAACTGAATTGAAGTGGAGTGACTACATTGATACAATAGCTGCATCTACTGCAAGGAAAGTTGGGTCACTGTGTTGTGCTAGGAAATTTTTTCTTGACAGTCTATCTTGTACATTTATAAATCTATCCATGCATTGAATACTGCCACCAGATCTGGTTTGGTACTCCTGAAATTCATGTTAGGGTTCTTGACAAAATCCAAAAGAAGGATTTGTAATATAATAAATCCTGAGTTGGTATCACAACTTCAGTTACTTTCTCACTAACATGGCATGACTTTCCTCTGTTTTTTCTACAAATATTTTCATGCAACTACTCTGATGAGGTTCCCCCCTGCCCTGGTGGCCCAACTATATAAATTTAAGCTTGCTACTAGATTGGCATCTAGGTCCCACCTATTTACTGTTGAAATAGCTAAGTGCAACTGTCACACTTCCTGTCTGTGGAACTCCTGACTACAACCTTCAAATATTTAAATGCAATGTCAGTTGCCATCTTCTATATTCTTGAATCCTGTTCATCTTTTGTCCTTTCCTCAATCCTCCCTATATTTAGTCTTTTCTATCACTTTCACTTCCTGTAACTCCTTACATTCTAGTGATATTTCTGTCTTGTATGGGTTTGAAATGATTTTTAAAGTAAAAAATTTAAATATCTAGGAAGTATCTTAACAGAGGACAGAAAATATGCTACTGAAATTGAAGGTGCATTGGAATAATGAAAGCTTCTTTACAAAAGCTAAGCAAAGTATTTGGTTATATATATATATATATATATATCTCCAAACAATTGAAATTTCTAGGGCACATCATGTGGAAAGAGGACTTGGAGAAATTGACACTCACGGGAGCTAATGGAGGCAAGTGGAACTGAAAAAAAACAGCAAATAACCTACCTCATGAAATTGTGTAAAAATTAATGACAGTATATGGACTAGGAGGGATAGCGAAAAAATCAAACCTTACTATAAGCTACAAAGGACAGAAAGTAGTGGAGAGCCATGATTATCGAAGTTGTAAAGGGACATGACACATGTAGGGAAATTTTTGTTTCTCAATTTCATATTTCGTAACATGAAAACACTCATGCAAGTAAAATGTATAACTAACTTATGAGGAAATACACTAAAAAGTTATCAAACTTGTTAGGAAATTTATAAGTGATTAAATAAAAATGTTTGAGAACAGGGAAGTATGAAGATTGTCCAGAATATAAAGTAAAAACAAAAACATAGTAACATACTTGAAATATGATTTATGATTCTCTCTCCATATATATATATATATATAATAATAATAATATATATATATATAATGGTGTATTTTTCTATTTTTCTTCTTCTCCAGTCACTTGTGTTAGGTTCTATTGTTTTAATGTGCATTGCTTGAATGACCTATTCAAAAGAAAGGCACAATGAGTCAAAATCGATATGTTTTAAGAGAATTGCTTGTCCATTATCATTTTATTATTTAAAATGAAAAAGTGGTCATTCTTAAGAGGGTGGGAAAAGATACAACAATGAGGAACATCAAAGCAAATACCATTTATGGCTGGTTGTCATGCCTCATTGGGCCCTGTTTTCTGCATCACTGGATACATTTTTGGAGATGAGGATTCTGTGCAAGCACTTTTGTGAGTGGTATGTGAAGTATTCAGTGGGTGACAACTGCCATTTTTGGAAATATACAATGTGCTATTTTAATTAGTAATCCATGTAAAATTATCTTCTTGCATTTATTTTCAATGTTTTTTTTTTAATTTCATTGTCAAGATAGCTAATTCTGTTGTAAAAACCATTTTCATTTTTCACATGAAATTGTTGGCATTTAATCTTATTGCATTGATAAACAAAATTCTTCATTTTGGTTTGAATTTCTTAGTACCTCATCATTAAGCTCTCCCCACCTTCATCCTCTCTCTCTCTCTCTCTCTCTATATATATATATATATATATATATATATAAAGTGAACATTGAAGTCAACACTCAGAGGTGACAGGCTGTTTCCTGCTAGACGCAATCGTCAGGCCACTCATCATATGTATAGTGTACTTTCCCATCGTATTCGACATATGAGGGTCAAGCAGCTCAGTTCCTAGGAACCGGCAACCCAGACACCAGCACATATGATTTAGTGAAGGCTTTGTGCAGAACCAACTGCACTTTTTGAAGGGCCAAATACAGAAATCTGGTGCACTATGTGCCACAAGGTCCCCAAATGACACTCTGCACGTTTTGATTTCAGAGTTGTCCATCTCCTGGATCAGTTGCAGTCCAAGGCTATAGAACTCGGTCTGTCCTGCTATTTTACCCATAGCTGGAGGGAGAAGAGGAGGATTAATACCTTTCTCAAGGTTATTAGCACGTAAGTGAATGTAATGGATTTGACTGGAATTTGAACCCTGCTCTCTGATTCCTCAATCCAAGCCGCTATCCACTACTCCATCATGCCTCCTCCTATATATATAGTAAGTACACCTTAAGACATGTTAAAATCTAGTGTTGCATCTGTACATGAATTTTATAAGCAATTTAGTATTTTGATCAGTACTTGGGTTGCTTAATGTTTGTGCAAGATTTTTGGTTAATTTTTTGATGTGTTGATCTAATAAGTAGAGAAAAGATGGTGTAATGTAACTGAACTAGAATTGTAGAATTCTTGAATAGTCTAAAATTGCTTGAGCCTTTTTGAGTTGCCCAAGCCACACTGACATCAGAAGTGAAGTTGCTAAAGATTTAGTCAAATTTGAGTGCAGTTGATTCTAAGCACAAATTCATTTCTATATTTTATATATATATATAAATATATATATATATATATATAAATATATATATATATATATATATATATATATAATTCATATCTATATTTTATTTTCTTTGCCTACGACACAGCAATCAATTGGAGAGAAACAAGATAATTGTTAATGTTCACACAGGGATGCAAATCTGAATTCATAAAATCTATTCCAGATACTGAAAGAGGTCCAATTTCATTTTCTTTTTCCCCCCTTGATGTCTAAGTCCTTGACACAACGACAAACCTTAATTAACTCATTAACATTTGGATAAATTATTGAAAATACATTTTTAACTAACATAAACACAAAAGACTTTATGGCAAAATTTTTTGACACTTTAAGTATAAAATGGCAAAGTTTTATGGTTGACTTATCAAATTCAAATATAAAATCATCACTGATATTCCATCAGTACAAATACTGAGTAGTTAGCCAAAAGCTTGTAGATTTTTCAGGGCATGATTTTACTTTATCATCATAAAAACTTTTGGTACATATATATAAACATTATATACTTTATGTGCTTTAGAAACTCCTCCCCATTTTTATTAATTTATAAAATGTTAGATGACCAAAAGCACTAGACTACTATTATAATATTATAGTAATAGATGAAACAAGTCAAAACACTGAGTCATAAAATACATTAATAAAATAATTACAGAATTATCCATATCTTGTTGGCATAGTGTTACAGGAAAGAAAGAAACTTCATTGTTTTAAGTGCTTAAATATTCATACAAAATCCTTAGATTTTCTTAATTGATAAGGTACTTACATGAAGCAGTATTTTAGAGTATTTTGATAATTAAAAAAACAATGTCTCTTTATGGGTCAAATTCCACTGCCTATAATACTAAGACAGAGTGGTAATTTCAAACATTCATTACCAATATGGAAAAGTATCTTACAGGTCATTCCCTTTAGGTGAATCTTGAACATAAAAAAAACAAACCCAAAGACAAGGTAAAATAATTGGTCATCACAGATTATCTCTTGAGAAAAGTGCATACATTATCTCTCTGGAATGAGGTTATGATAAGTGACAGTAAATTTTATATAAGTGTGAGAAGATCAACAGTCTGCTTAAGTAAGATTAGTATGGATTTCAACAGCTTGTTCTTTTCTTTGTGTTGTAAAGGAACTTTTTGGCCATTCTTCTGTGTATTTCTTGGAATCATCTAGATACACAAGTGTTAATCATAGTCTTCTTGATGCACTTAGTACAGCTGGAAAATACTGAACTGTCTGTATAGTATGAAATGTTTTTTCTCATTATTTTATGAAGAGATAGCAATTTGCTCTTTTCTAAAAAAAATTCCACACTTCATGAAGACTGGGTCAAATAAATATCAATAATTCAAATAAAATAAATCATTCAAACAAAATTTGTAAGATAAATTTATCTATAAGGAAAGAATATTGTGGTGTGGGTACACTACAATTTAAATCTGTGAGCAAAATTTTAATTTAGAAAAATATTATGGCTCATCTGTCTTTTTATTTTTCTTTCATTAGTTTAAAATCTATTTTCAGCTCTGAATATGGTAAGAAAAAATTTAACGGCAGGAGAAATATTTTTGACATCTGAAAAAAAAATATTCTAATGATTTTTTTTATTAAAACTATCACCTCATACATCTACTACACATGACTGTTTTAAAATTCATGAAACTTAAAAATATAAAATGGATCAAAAGTGACTTTATGATAAACATATCTTCTTGCATTGTGACTAGTTCAATTTTGACAAGCTCTATATAGGAGAAAATATTCATGAAATATTAGAAATTTTTCCCATTTTTCCAATGTATAAAAAAGCATATAAATTGTTATTTTTCCCTTTTATATTAAGAAATTTTTAATTAATCTGTTTAACTTTTAAAATATATATATATATATATATATATATATATATATATATAATTTTTGTGCCATTTGTTTATTCTTCCACTAAATCATGAAGTATGTGATTATTATATATTCACAATTCTATTATACCTGTCACAAGTATTTGAATGATAACTGCCAGGGATCCCAATATGGTGATTTTCTAGTGTAGATGTGGTACAAGGCCGAAAGTATGGAGTACCCATTGAGGATTGAACTCGCTATTCAGTCATAATTGTTCTAGCAAGACAAGATTGATAACCATTACACCATGTTTAGGGGCCCCCAAGGGGATCTCAATATTAAGAAGTGTATTGGTTACCAATAGAAGTGTCACATTTGCTTGTTCAGTGGAAGAAGTGAAAAAAGAGGAATAACACTGCTGATTATTATTATTTATATGTTAATAACCCAACAACCATTAGGCCAAAAGGTGTAAAGGAATGGATGGTAAAAGATATGAAGAGCACCAGAAACATTGAAAAAGCAGGAATAATCAAAATGTTAAATTAGAAATTAGAAAAGCATTTAAGATGGCAGAAAAAGACATATTTTACACAAATACAGTTACCATCTGCTATTATAATCAAAATGCATATTGATTTCCTTTTTGCAGCCATTTGAAGTCTTGGCATTGACAGTTAAAAAGATTATTATTCAACTCATTCACTATTAAAAAGCTGAATAATTAATGGATGTCTGCAGATGCATTTACTGGTTTTAGAGACATTTTTATTGAAATCTATCTATTTTGTCAAAAATTATATTGTATCTTGCCACCTTGTGTGCAAAACTCTTTTATAAAGCAATGGAGTGTTGTGGGGTTCAATTGAAGGCGAAGGAAAGGGAAAGAAAACATTTCTGTTTTTTTTACTACTACAATAACTTGTTTTGAGAAACATGATTTTTTAACCAAAGGCTACTGAAGCTGGTTGAAATCTGAGATTGTGTTGATTGCCAAAATCTTTCAGTTAAATTGAAGCCAACCTTTTGGCTATAAAAATCCCTACAATATGACCATCAAGGGGAGTGGGAAATGTGTTGCCTTCTAAAAGCAACTGAAAACCTGACTGAGTGTAAACTCAAAGAAGTGAATGCAAAACTTACTCCTCAACCAAATTGTCATATTCATGACAGAATTAAGTCTTATTTTCACCCTGACTATTGTAACAAAATAGTCATTTCCATGACAGAAAACAAGTACAGTTCTCAAAACAATGCTCTACAGTGAAGACTGAAAGCACTAACATATTCTGTTACAAACATCAACAACTCCCATCAAATCTCAAGAACTATTAAGAACATTCACATTTCATACCTTCATGGTAAATAAACCCTTTTAACTGAGTTTGATCTCTGAAACTCTTTTATTGTACCTTCTTCCTTGTAATTTGAATGATTTTGTATATGCAGGCATTTTTCTTGTGATATTTTATGTTATTTGATTGGTTTTAATTGTAAAATATATAATGACCAATGAGTGCTACTTTAGAAAAATAAGTTACTTGTCCAGAAATTAATTATCCTCTTTTTCACTTGCACAAACATCCAAATTTGTGCATCTCTAATATTTTTAGTGAAATTTTATTTGAATAAAATTGTTTTGGTCTTATATCTCACTGAATTTCTGTCATCAATTTTTTTTTTTTACAGTGCACCTTGTCACTTGATATCCATTTTCCCCAATCACTTTTGACCAAATCCACAAAAAATAGACATGAATAGTTTTTTTTTACCTATATTTCATAGTTTAATTTACAGTTCTAAATACCTGGAACTTTGAAACACAATTAATAATTATAGAGACAACTCTTGTTTTACTCAATGCATGCCTTTCTTTCACATCCTTGTTTGTACATCTTGTCAAATACAAATTTTATGTGTAATGATGTCTTTGGCTTATCCTTTCTTCACCTCAGTTTGGTTTCCTGATCTAAGTTAAATTAATGTGGTGACATCCACCAAGGATTGAATAAAGGGTTCAGTTTTAAATTTCAAGTAGGAATAGAGACAACTGGACCAGGTTGGTAAGTACAACGGTAGAAATACTGTGAGTATAACAACCAAAGTGAAAATGTTGTTCTGAATAGCAAAGTATATAATAATAATAAACCCTCATCACAAACTTTTGATAGCAATTGCCTCATTGATTATTAACTTAAATAAAAAATCAGAAAACTTACTTGGTTTTCAAATTACTGACGATCATATCTTACAGAAGTTGTTTACATTTAAATGAAAAATATTTAAGAAAAGTGAAGAATATTATTAGCATCAATTCTGTCAAGACATAATTTTCAAAGAGGTAAATCAAATATGAGCCAAGTTCTCATGATACGAGAGGATTGTGATATATGTATATCCACTTATATGAAACTCAAGGCAAAATTTCACTCTCTGGACAAATTTTACAGCTTCTGCTTCAGAAAAAACAAACATTCCTTGTTGAATGCTTAAATTAATTTCACAGTTTTCAAAAGGAGATTATTAAATAAAACATGCAGATATCTTGTATACAGAATTCACTGAGCCACAATGATGAGAAGACACTGTATAGAATTTGCTTCAGTCATTACAAATTTTGCAAATAAATGTGTATACAGATTTGAAAATTTAAAAATATTGTAGATATGATTTCTGTTTACTGAACATAGATTTGCAGAAATCTGCATGTATAATTAACCTAGTGAGGATCAAAGTCATGTTATCAACTCTCAACCATTACTGCTATTCTTGATTCTTTAATGGATGAATTTTTTTTTAAATTCTCCATGTAACTTCTATCTTATAGATATTTTTTATGCACATTGTCCCATTAATGGTATGAACAATCATGGATCTCCATGACTTCCTGTCTTTATTTTCTCCCTTGACCATTTACTACTAATCTTTGTCCTTGTTCTTTTATCCATTCACACAAACTTTTCAAATCTATCATTCACTGTTTCCTACTACTTTTCTTGCTTTCAATATATCCTGTATGTGTTAAATTCTTTCCTTATGTGTCCTACAAATTTCAGCTTCCTCTTTCTGATTGTAAATATCTATTTCTTTGCTGTTGCCATCTGTTAGTAGAAACATATCCCTGTTGCTTTAGGTCACTTCATCTGTGAAAAGATTATCCAGCTGTCACCTTAATATAGGAGATTAGATAATACACAGCAGATGAACATTCTTTACTTTGTTTGCAACAAATTTTTCCTATTTTTTAATACTTTGCTTAGTTTCTTCAAGACAGCTTTCACCTATTCCATTGCCTATGTTACTCATTTGTTTCTCCAGTACATAGATAGTTAAACTTCTGTACTTATTTGAATTTTGATGTTTCCAATACATAGCTCACACCTTAGGCTGTTTCATTTGCTGATAGCCTGGCATGCTGGCTTCTGGGAGCTAATAGTTAGTCCTTTCCTCTTACTTTCCTTTACTACTACCTTGTCTAAGAAGTTTCTTTTCAGAGTCTGTCATAAGCAATATTCTGGATAGTGATGTAATGAAATAACATGCCATCCCCATTAGTGGTGGCACTATAGATAGTAACTACCTATAAGTATCCGTTAGGACAGCAGACAGGAGTCAACACTTATAAAATGACATACTACAGTCTTTGTACAGATGACTGCTTTAAAATTGATTTCTAATTTTATTTAAAAAATCTCAATTTTCTAATAACTAATTTTTAACACTAGTATTGATTCAGATTAGTAGCTTGGTACAAAGAAATGCCATGTGTTCAAAAGTATGGAAATTGTTTGTCAGAGATTATCTCATGACAATAGTCACTCCCATCATATATCTATTAGGGTCTTTGGAGTATGTTGGATTTGTGTAATGATGAAAATAAAATGCACACAGTGTTGATAAATGCAAAATAAATCTTTATATAGCTTAATATAATAATACAGAAAGATAAAGTGGAAGTTGAAGTTTTAAGAGTTCAAGTGTTCAAATCCTGGTGCATATGCCATGGTCAGATGCAAAATGAATAACAGAACTTTCCAACAAACAGAATTAACAAAGTTTGCAATGAACGAAAAAGGAACATGGCAAAAATGAAATAATATCAAGCTAACAGTAAGAAGGCAAAAAGTTTGGCTATCATCTATTTTTCTGAAAATTAAGTTTCATATTCTTTTGTGCTTATTAAAATATAAAAATCCTAGCATCATACAAATATTAGATTCTGAGAAAAGGATAAACATATTCAAAATAGATGCATGTACAAATAATTTCATTGTTGACTATGTATGTATGTATGTATGTATATATATTTAAATATATTTGCAATGATACAAAAGCATATTAAGGCATAAAAAACAAATTTTTTTTATTAAAGGCCATGATAGATTTAAAATAAAAACACCAGTCAACCGGATTCGTCCCCCCTCATTAGAACTGTTAACAGGGAATAGAAATGCTGTGCTGTGTCTCTAGCATCTTTGGTGGTATTACTTTTATTATATATATATATATATATACACACATACACACACACTTTTTTTTCCCTCTTCCCTGCCCATTTATTCATGTCATCCATTACAGACTTTTTGTTCTTCATAATTTCTATTCCCGTTAACAGTTCTGATGAAAGGGGACAAAACCGGTTGACTGGTGTTTTTATTTTAAATCTATCATGGCCTTTAATAAAAAAAATTTGTATATATATATGTATATATATATATATATATATATATATATATATATATATATATATATATATATATACATATATATATGTGTGTGTGTATCCAAAGGTGTTAGCTGCCTGCTTAACAATGTGGGTGAAGGAAAGTAAATATAGCAGCAGGGTGCTTAAAGGGTGGTGAAAGAAAGGATATATGTTTGTAAATGTAGCAGGGCAGTGTAAATGTCTAGGGTCACCAGCTGGTCATGCAAGTGTTATATTCTATCTCTCATTACGTTATAGTGACTGCAACATCAGAGAATAGACAAAATTAATTAATCGATTCTGATTTAATCAGTTCTTAATTGCTGTTATTCCCAAGGCCACCCTGATCCAGGGTGGTAGCACCTGTTAGGTTCACAGCTATGGGCAAATAGTTAACCCCCAAACTAGAGTCAAAACATTATGAAATTATAAAAATAGATTTTTATAGTAAAAATACCAGAAATAAATTTTTTGAAAAAATATTACCAGCAGTTTAAAAAAAAAAAATGACTACCAGTAATACATTTTTGAAAAAAAAAAGAATTACCAGCAATACATTTGACTCTTTACAAAAATACATCAATGAAACCTGATCTACAAATTGATTTCTTACAATGAATATATATTCTATTCATATGAACCTATCCTAAAAATGTCACCATTAAATAACCCATTGAGGTAGATAGGCTGTTAAACAAAATAAACCTAAACATCTATCACTGCAGATATATCTTCAACAGACAATAGTTGCATTCGACTAACTAATGACCCTGTTTAAAGTAGAAATCAATCAACTGAATACTTTCTCAAATTTACAAGCAGTTCTTGTCACTACAATCTTACTTTTCAACTGAAAATTTATAATGAAGATTTAACAGTTTTGACGATAAAGCATTAATATGAAATTGTTATCTTCTATTACTTCTTTATGTGCCGTGTAGGTGATTATAGCTCTCCACAATTTCCTAACCTTTGTATCTCTCAATAAATTTTATCTTCGTTTTATATCTCCTAAACCTTGTTTGGCCATCCATTTACTCAAGCTCACTAAGTAGGTCATGCATTATTTTCCTCTGTCTCTCTTGCCTTCAATCAGTCCCATGAGTATCAGATTTTCCAAAACCGCCTTCCTCATTACGTGACCCAGAAACTTAAACTTTCTCGTCCTGATATTAAGTATAAGTTTCCTTTTTGTTTACATTTTTTCTAAAATATTGTCGTAGCTCACATGTTCGGTCTATAATATCCCCAGCATCCTTCTGTAGAAGCACATTTCTGTTACTTCATCTTTGAGCATTCACTGCCATATAGGAGTACTGATATCATGTAAAATTTCAGTACTCTTTCCTTTGTTTCTAACAAAATTCTTCATTTTGTATTCGCAATCATGATTGAGGAAATCTGTTGTATTGTATTTGAGAAGCGGTCCATGCAAAGATTTTTCTTGAAATAACTTTTTTAGAAGTTCCAACATATGGAACTGGTCAAGGATTATGGACTTTATGGAAATATTTAAAAAGATAAATATTTCTCTGCATTTCTTACTTACCTAATTATTTTTTATGTTTTCTTCTATGTGCCTTCAGGACATTGGCGTTCATTGTTCTCCACAATTTCCTATCCTTTGTTAATAAATTTTCTTCTTCTTATCTCTCCTAAACGTTGTTCTGCCATCAATTTACACAAGCTCTGTCGGTACGTTATGCATAATCTATTTCGTTCTCTCTTACTTTCAATGTGTTCTGGATCGAATTATTCAAGCGCTCTTTCCTCATTATGTGCCCTCAAAATTTCAACTATCTCTTTCTGATGTTAAGTATAAGTGTCCTTTTTGTTTGCATTTTCACTATTTAATAATCTCAGTTGTTGCCTAAACAACAGCTAAGCTCTTCGTTCTGTTATGATACAATAACAATAGCTACTGAATTTCACCTAAAATTATTCGTTTCTGTAATTGCATGGCTTCCTCATAAATTTTTAATTTTTAATTCTAAAACAAAAAGTTTTTATGAAAAGGAAGTTTTTCAAAATCTTTCATATTTAACGGAAACATGAAATTTTTCCAGATGTAATTAAATGCAGATTATTTTAAGATATTTAATGAGCAGCACAGAAAATTACTGTTTTTAATTTTTCTTTTCTCAGTATTCAAACTAAATCTGAATTTGGCCTGCTGCAATTATTTGGATAATATTGTCAAATTCAGCAGAGCCTACTTATTTTATTTACTCATTGTTAAAAAAATATTTTTTTAAAACCTGAAACAGATATATATTTTGTATAATTCACTTATTTTGTTTTGAAAGTGTATGTCAGCATTTTATGCCAGATGAGGAAGTGTTATTTTTATTTTTTATTTTTGCAGTGAATCAAATTCTGAGCAAAAAGTTTTAAAGTTAGAAAATCTAATTCTAATAAAGAAACCAATTTAAACAAATTAAAAGAATGAGATTGGATGTTTTGCAGTATTTTATTTTTCTTGTGGAAATATCAATTGAATAAGAGACAATTACATGCTGACAACAGTGAAATATGTTCCAAACTTATTTCTACCATGTGGAAAAATCGATATAAAATCACTAACACTAAATCAAAGCAAAGATAATTTAAGAGATGTATTTGATAGATGATTTTTGTTTATTTGATTTCAGTAATATTTTTTTATGAATGTATTCCCTGTTATTTTAAAGTTAATAGCTTTCTCTGCATATTTATGTTGACAAGTTGTTGGTTTTATGTCAGGTTTTTGAAAAGATACTTGAGGTATATTTAACTGCAGACTTCCCTGAATTCCATGTGTATTATCTTAAAATGGCTAATATCATTAAATGCATCCAAATCTAAACTTGTAATATTTCAACACCACAGAGCAGACCCCAAAACTGTACTAATCCTGAAGTGTAGTCATATCCTCAAAGAGGATCCTTGCCTTGAAAACCTACAAGGTCTAAACCTCATTCCCCAACTTCAAGAAGAATGTTTGTGTTCATGTCATTGCAAAAGATGCTGTAAAAATGGTCATTCCATTGCATTGCTCCAAAAAATACCTAACTCCTGCTGCTATGCTCTATTATTACAAGAGCCAGATTAGACAAAGAATGGAGTATTGCTCCCCAATCATCATTGTCCAGCTTCAACAGAGTTCAAAAGTGCTTACACGGCCGTGTGGTTGATGAATTATTCTCCATTCTGCAATCCGTATCCCATGAGCAAAACATCACCAGCTTTTTCCTGTTACTATAGTAAATGTTTGGATGAGTTTCATTCCTTAGTGCCACTAGCTTGAACCTTCAAAAAATAGGACCTGTTATACCATATTCATGGTGGCAATCCATCTCCATGTTCCTTTGATAAAAAGCAAATTATACTCAGACAGTTTTTTCCCCAGAACTCTTACTTTTTAAAACACACTCTCAAGAGAATGCTTCCCTGACAACAACAATCATGGTTTCTTTAAATCCGGGGTCAACTGATATCTATTCTGCTTATAATACTTTTTTACTTCCTCCTTTCACTCCCTTACAATTTCACTCAGTAACCAACTACCTTAAGTGGCCCATGGGTCTTGTACATTAGAGAACTATCAGTAAAAAAGAAAATACCATATATTTTTATATGATATCTTTTTATGTGCCATGTTCTTTGAGACTGATGAAAGTTATACCCATGTTCCAGAGAAAGAGCGATAACACTGTTGTTTATGGTGTGCAGGAAAGATACTCCTGAGTGAAGCATTGTTCTGGTTTCCACGTTAGCTGTCAGTAGGAACAAATTCGAGTGGAAATTTATTTTTCCTACCACCCAATTTTCATTTAATTCTCACACTGGACAAAATTCACATGAATACATGACGGCATGTTTACATTGATTTGTTTGTTTGTTTCATGACATATCATCTCATTATGATTCATTTAATGCTGGAATTTAATTTTCTTGGGAGTTTCGAAGTAATAAAAATGATATGTTAGTCTGCTTTCAAAATTGAATCCATGGTACTCATCTTTTGTGCATATACATGTTTTTGTGGACATAATTACTAGAGGTATGTGGGTTTCATGTAGTTTTGTTGAACTATCAGTAAAAAAAGAAAATACCACATATTTTTATATATCTTTTTATGTGCCATGTCCTTTCAGGATGTAGGCAATCATGGCTCTCCACCTCCATCTTTCCCTTGCAGCTATTAATGAGTTCCTTCCCTCTACTACCTCCCCCAAGACCACATTCTGTCATCCACCTGCTCAAGCTTGTCAAGTATATCATGCGCTGCTTTCCCTTGTCACCCATTCCCTCTGTTTGACCTGTAAGTATCAGATTCTTCAGGCCTTCCTTCCTCATTACGTGTCCCAGAAACTTAAGCTGAATCTTTCTGATATTAAGTGTAAGCTTTCTCCTTGTTTGTAACATCTCTAAGACCTCATCATTGCTCACACGCTCAGTCCATGATGTCCTTATCATCCTTCTGTAGAACCACATCTCCATTGCCGCAAGTCTGTTCTTCATCTTTGAGGAAATCATCCAACATTTGCTGTTGTAAAGAACAACAGATGTCACATAACAGCTCAGTATTCTTTTCTTTGCTACCAAATAAATCCTGCTGTCTTGCAAGACTCTGCTCAGCTTTTGAAATGTGTCTTTGGTCATCCCAATACGTCTACGGATATCAGTGTCGCACTTACCATCCTCTTTCAAGATGCTTCCCAGATATTTAAACTTCTGCATCTGCATGATCATTGAAAGAATAACATTTAAACCTATCTGAAAGTTAATGTGCTATAGAAAAACATTATTCTATAGAAATCTGCCCTTCAAACATAATACTACAGAATTGCTGACTTTTATCATTGCTCAAATCTATGTTTATATTAAGATAATTAAATGATACATTTTTTGTTAATACTTTAAGATGTGATAAAGATAAACTTATTATAGGCTTTTGGTGTGTGCTGTGTAACAGTTGATCAGTTAGTTTTGATATCCAAAGTGATTATGGGAAATTAAATCACTGAAAAAGAATGCCCCCTTCACCACAGAATAAAATTTAACTGCATAATGTGTTGGTAATTGAACTTCAACTAAAATACTTAAAGAAATCTTTCCCTTTTATTTTCAAAATGATTGCTTTCATTTCTAACTTCCTGACATGAAAACCAAACTGTAACATTTTTATAATTTTGGACATGAAAGAGATAAAAACAACTGGAAAAATTTTGAAAATCTTGATGTGGTGGAGACATACCTCGCCGAAGCAAGAGAAGGCAAATTGTCTGTAGATGTGCTTGTAGACATCATAGACCTGCGAGGCAAACTTTGGCAAATGAATACTGAAGTGACACAGCACATATTTTATCAGTGAGAATGAGGCTAACACAAGTAAGAGATCTTGGTTTCTTGTCTGAGACCGAGGAAGGATAAAAAGACCTGAATTTTTGTTTTAGGGCAGTAAAGCACAATAATACTGTTGTTTACGGTGTGCAGGAAAGAGAGTCCTGAGCAAAGTATTGTTTCGGTTTCCACATCAGCGGTCAGCAGGAACAAATTCGAGTGGAAATTTATTTTTCCTACCACCCAATTTTCGTTTAAATCTTAAACTTTTGTGGATAAGATTTTGAGCATGCTGGCTTTGTTCCAACTGTTAATCCCACTAGATCAGTTGCTCTTAAACACAAATTCAAAGTAAGGCTCACTCAGTATATTTGCAATTTAAGTTGTAGATTACTTCCACGGTTGTTAATGAAACCAGAGCAATTACTGGCAGTAGGATTAGCTAACAAGCCTAACAGATGGTTGTACTCAGATATGAGAAGCAAGCAATGACTTACTTCAATGAAATGGATATTGTTTGCTATTAAGAGGATTAAGTAAGTGCAAATATAGATAAAGAAAGAAAAGAAATGGCAAGCCTAAAGAAATGATGTAATAAAAACCTTTAAATATGTAATGTGAACTGATGGGGCTACTAATTTTGAACACTTGAAATCATTTTAGTTAAATAGGTAACATATTTGAATGTTATATTTGCATGGTATAGAATTAACGATTTGGCTTGGAATATTTTATGAAATAGTTTGCTGTCTCAGGACAAACATTTCTTTTACTGTCATTATTATCATTTATGAGCTGTCTTGACTCATTATGCTACCAGAGTAAGAAGACTCTTGAAAAATTTATTTGAATGTAACATCTCAGCTACTCTGAAATGGTTGGATTCCATTCCCAAGCTGTCCTATTTTAATAGATGTTATATACAAATTAAATAACCTGTGTTCCAAAATCTGGAAAAATCTGAAAACTGAAGCACTACATGTCCCAAGAATTTTGGATAAAGGATTTTCAAACTGTATTATCAATCAGTCGGTCAAATTTTCAGAATATATTTACATGAGAAATACTGTTAGAAATATCTTGATGAAACTTAGGTTGCTTGCTATACATCTTCAAAACTCTATGAAATGTCAGTCACTAATTTTTGTGTTATAAACTAACTAGTACTTAGTGCTACTAAATATTAATGTATAATATAACTTGTTTTGTAATGTATTTTAATTTTAATGCATTATGAATGTCATTTAGCTTTGTCTGTACTGCAGAGTAACCTAGTGAAACCAAAATAGTGGTGCCAATGAAAAAATACAATATATTTATAAACATTTATTTTGAGTAAATGGCAATTTACTTATTTTTTCAAAAATGGGCCAGCACAGTCAGACAACAATGAAATAATAATACAGCGATGAAAGTGTAAAAAAATATTGATAATAAATTGTCTGTAGATTGTTAGGATGCAAACAAAATACAATATAAATCTTTTATTTATAAATTAATCCAAAAGAATATAGACCATGTTTTGGTTGATTTTGTTTAGCAGGCATATCAACCACTATGGGTTATTTAATGCCAAGATCTACATATTTTGAATGCAATTTTATGGCTTCAACCACAGATAAGATGTCTTGTTAGTAATTTTAAATTAAGTTATAAATAGGTATTCCTAGTAATTTTACTATAAATTGGCATTTTTGATAATGTTTTCTATGAATAGGTATTCTTAGTAATTTTTTATATAAAATTGTACTGCTGGTATTTTTACTATGAAAATATATTTTTATACTTTCATCGGGTTTTGTTTTTGTTTGGGGGGTTTACTATTTATCCATAGTTGAGACCCTAACAGGTACTACCACCCCATGTCAGAGTGGGCCTGAGAACAGCAATTAAGAGGTGGTTCCACATTCTTCAAAACCCATTATCACAGGCATTGATGCTGGGTTTAGTTTATTGTCAATATAGGTCATGGAAACACTCGGTTGATCAACACAGTATCCAATATAGCTGAATAAATTATTATTAAGTTTATCATCCATTGATTTGCTTAACTTTTTTTAGCATTTCAACTTTAACATTATTTGCAGCAATTTTAATTCTTCCAAGAGATCTTTGGTTGAATATTGTTTCCTTTCACATACATATATCTTTTAATGATGGACCATAAATTTTCTTTTGGATGAATATCTGGAGAAGATTGTGAGGAGCATCTCATTAACCTGCTATCTTTGAAAGCTTTTTGCTAATGTAAACAATAATTACCTCTCCAGAATGGGAAGAAGCATTTTATGACATTAATATATTCTGTAGTTTAAAGCTTCTTGGTTGTGATTTGCACCGTCCAAAAAATGTCTTGACGAAGAACTTAAAGCAATTATCTGCATTGATTTAGAAACCATGATCAACTTTGAAACACCCATAATTTTACTATCTGTAATATTAGCTCAAAATATTACTTTTAAAACATCCCTGTTATCTTTTAATTCATGTTCCTTGGCTGTTTCTATGAAGGTCCTTGTTTCTAGCTTAACTATCCACTGTATAAGCATCACTAAAAATTATTAAGAAATCAGTTTTCAGGTTATTTTTTTTGCTTACCTTAGACAACTTACATTGTGATGTTTACTCAAAGGTATTAGTCTGGCTAAAGACTTGAAAGCAACCAATGCTCTTAATATTCAGCATCTAATTTTACATTAGCAATACAAGTTGATTCAAATATTTTCTTGTTGCTCAATCCAATTTTCTTGCTTAATAATCATAAATTCTTTTTTCTGATAGTATTTAAGATCTTATTCTTATCTTGCAGATGCTTTCACTTTCTTTTTGCTCTATATCTACCCAATTATGTTGCATTTTACAAATTTGCTTACCCATCACTCGATAACGTTACAATATCTTGTTTCCTTACCATATCAATCTTTTTAATATCTTCTTTCTAGGCCATATCTGTCTTCATAAATTTTAAATTAAAAAATGTCTCTCCCCCTCTCTCTCCCCCTCTATATATATATATATATATATATATATAGAAAGTCCAAGTTCATAGACACTACAAAATACTTGATGTAGGTGTCGGAGTGAACTCCTTAATTGTCCAAATTGTTCACTAGGGGACACTCTCACCACACTTTAAATACTGGGCAATTTCTTGCCTTTTTCTCTTTTTCATTCTTCATTTTCAGTGAACACATCTACAGTGTAAGCTATCACAGAAGATTGCATCTTCCCATTTGTGGGAGACATTATGAACATTATACACACATACACGTACGTACGAACATTCATCAAAATACGAAGTCTTTACGTTCACGCAAAAACACAAATGTTAATATTTTTGTCTCTTTTAAATCTTGTTTAATGTATATACTTGTTATATATATATATATATATATATATCGGTCTTGTTTGTTTTCTTTACATATCTTTGGTTGGACTCGACTTGAGTCCACCATATTCTGGTAGTGGACTTTATAATATTCTGTCAGTAGTTATACACATGTTCCTAATTTAACAACATGTAAACCCACAGTCCGCTACATAGGTATATGAAATATGCACAAAATGTAGAAGAAAAACATTTCTATTTTACTGTTACTAGTTTCATGTGGACTCACAGAGCTGCTCAGTGTTACAGTAATGCAATCACCAGGCAGAAAAAGAGGCAATAAGACACGCATTCAAAATTGTAATACAGCAACAACATTCCTTGGAAGAGTAAGCCCCACTTCTTTGTTTATTCCTCATCTCACGGAAAAAGGATACAGGTGTGTCTGAAAATTCTGACGTTAAAATCATTCACTTCATACTTCAGTTTAGTTAAAAGGTTAATATATAATAAATGTCATCAACCACTTTGTTGTGTTTTTATTCCTCAAATTTCATTAACTGGCATTAAAAAAAAAAAAAAATATTAAATCTACATCTCGCCTGTGGAACTCCCTTCCTTATTCCTGTTTCCCTGACAAATATAATCTCCAACTATTTAAGTGTAATGTCAATCGACATCTCCAGTTGCCCTGATCTATCCACTTCCCTTCTCCACATCCTTTCCCCTTTCATTCCTATCTGCTCTCGCTCCAAATCTTCTGTAACCCCCTTGCCTTGATCTATCCACTATCTTTCTCCACATCCTCTCCTTTACCACTCCTATCTGCTCTTCCTCCAAACCTTCTGTAACCCCTTGCATGCTAGTGGCTTCCAGCCTTGCATGGGGTGAAAAGCATTAAAAAAAAATCTCTCCACACACACACACACACACACACACACACACACGCATATATATATTGCTCAATGTATATTTGGGCAGAAACCTTTCGAACATTTTTCATTAAATATAGCTGAAAAGGAAGACTTAATTAAATTTTTTAAAGTTTTTCCAGCATCCTCACATTTTTTCTGTTTTATAGGATAATGGAAATACAAAAATTGTCCATAATTTTTATTGTCCCAAATGCTTGCAGCCACCTCTAAAGACATTTTCAAGGATGCTTTGTCTCTGGTGCTGTTATTTTTACCTCATGTTTTGACAGTTATGTTTTAAATTATTTTTGTGTTTTGAATATGAGTGTTCATTCCAAGCCTTCATGTGTTGCATGTGGCTGCAATTCACATGAGCATCTTTCTATTTTTAAAAAGCATTTAACACTCCATTTCCACCATTAAATAATGTGAAGTTAATTGTAGGAGAGAAATGTTTAATATACAGGGCCTCTCTAACAGCAAGATGTTTCTGATAATGTGATTTATATAGGATTCTAGTGTTTTTGACAAGAATTTTTATTAAGGGTTCTTGTAAATTATGGATTGAGAGATGTATATAGACACAGATGATGAAAAACTGAGTTGAATAATAAAATTTCAAATAAATTATTCTAATTATCTCTAATAAAAGCATCAACAAAAAAAAAGTATTCCCTCCAACATTGGTTGGTTCATCCTAAATTTATTGAGAAAAAAAGATATAAATGATACAATCTGATACAATTTTTTATAATGAAAGCCACTAAGATAAAAGTAATTTTCTGAAATATTGAGTTACACTTATAGATAAATATGTTTTATAAATCATGAAATCTTATTTTGTGTTTTATAGAAGATCAAATTCAAAATTTGCATGCAACTCAAATGAATTATAGGCCATGCATAATTTGTTTGACATATACCAATATTTTTTGTACCAACCATAGCACAGTAGTTAACACATTATTTGCTCATGTCGGATTCTAATGACTTCCCAACTATTGTAGCCTATATTTTAATAATTAAATCCTTAAATTCAGTGTGATTTTTTTTTTATGCAGAAAGGATGAAAGATAAAACTAGTTTGGTGTTACAATGAGCATCCACCCCTGTAAAACTTTGACTCAAATCATTATGAAAAATCCTTTCTCAAGCAGGATCCACCTTGTTTTGTGCAAGATTAATCCCAGTCCTGCCTCAACAAAAATAGACAGGTATTTAATGTATTTATGCAGAAAAAAAGACAGTTCATACACAAATTTCAAATAGCATATTATTGGTATCTTTTAGTTTCTAGTTAATAGTCTTAGACTTAGAAAGAGTTGAAACATCAAGAACACATAATGAAGGAAATATTTGGAATAGTTGAAACTCTCAGGACATATTGAAGTCAAAAGAGACAGTTTGAATAACCTACCTAATGACCTTGAGTAAATGGCTGACAGAAAAGGGAGGGAGAATGATAGTAAAAGTTATAAACACTGTAAAGAGCTACAAAGGATAGGAAGTTGTGGAGAGTAATGGTCACCACCAACTGAAGAGAGATAGCCCATAGAAGAAGAATTCCTTATTAATAGTTTTTGATATAAGGATGTTTAGCACTGATATAGAAATAAGGGAAGAATATTTGCAAATCAAACTGTTTCTTAATCTTTTGAGCCCTGACCACTGCTTTACTGGTGGTAGAGAAAAATGACATAATGCCCAGCCACCATAACTATTTTTATATCTACTGTGAAACATTACATACCAATTATTTGCGAATTATGAGTCAGGAGCTCAGGCAGAAGGGTTAAAATTGTTCAGGAATGCCAGGCTCAAAGGGTTAAATTTCAAAGACAAAATCTTACATCAGATGCTGTACACAGCAAATCCTGAACAAAATATATGGACACTATTATGTTTTCTAAACTGACACCAAGATATTCAATTACTCAATCTGAAGAAACCACTGCAAGTGAAAAAGAGTGTCTAACTTGTCACCTCAGATTTGAAAACCTTTAAATTTCAGTATTCTCTCACCATGTCTTCAGTAAAATTTGATCACACAAGTTGCTAAATATCGATTTGAAGGGATTCACACAATTGCCTTATGACCCATTTGAAATGATTTTCAATTTGCTCATTTCACTTCCAGCGCCTTATGTGCAAACTTATTCTCAATCCATGCAATTCCTTAACCAGCCTATGGCAGAGGAAATCTTCAATGATTGAAGCTAATGTCAGCTGATGTGCCCGTAAAACAAAATGAAACCAGAACGGTAATGATCTTTTAGGATGCCTTCTGGTTATGAAAAGCTTATTGGAGAGACATGTGGAAGTAGAGTGGGATAATAAAGTCCGCTTTCCAAATACAATAGGATTGGCTGCTGGAACTTGTCAATCAGGAAACTGACTGGAAGAGGATAGCACATCAAACCTTCTCAGTGTTCTCAAATGATCCTGTACTGGAGAAAGTTAAGAATTTTCATCAGCGGCAGAGTGCAAGAAAAATTATCTCAGATTCTTAGTGATAATCAGTTCTTAGGTAGTTATTTTTTTTTATTTTTCCTTTCATCTTTTTTATCTGGGAAGTGTTTTAACAGAGGACGGAAAGTGCAACACTGAAATCCAAAGAGCTATTTACTATGTAATATTATGTACTATTAGGCTGCATTTTTTAAAAATAACAATTCAGAATGTGTGCAATCACGGCTCTCCATAGCGTCCTATATTATTTATAAACTGACAGAAAATAGGTAGTGGAGTATTTTTCTTGTTGTCTTCTTCATGTTTTGGAAATCATAATAGTCCTTATCTCAGACTGGAAACAATTGAAGTCAAGAGATCCCAGTCTCCTATTTAAGTCATAACAAACAAGAGATCACTTCATGCCAACAACGTTAGCCAAAAGGGTGAATTCAAAAGACCAAGTTTAAAATTTGAACTTGCTTTGTGAATTTCATTCTCTGTACTAGTAACTGTTACACTACCCATAGATGCTCCTGATTGTATTAGAAAAGAAATATCTGTGAATATTTAGACAAGAAATGATATCATGTTCGTTTAACTCTACTTTTTCTCCTTAATTTGTCACAAAATAATTGACTGTCAATGTTTAGAATATTTCAAAAATACTATTTTGAATGACTGAGAATTGTGTTTCTTGATTAAGCATAG
This sequence comes from Acanthosepion esculentum, assembly GCA_964036315.1. NCBI lineage: Eukaryota > Metazoa > Mollusca > Cephalopoda > Sepiida > Sepiidae > Acanthosepion > Acanthosepion esculentum. Next base: position 102,925,803 of record OZ038480.1, on the reverse strand, counting down.
TATAGCTTAGGTAACTAGCTACCTAATCCCTTTTGCAGACGCATGCTCAGGCACAGTTGTCATCTTTAACACCTGCAGAACCAACCTGTGGTTTATACTGAAACTATGCTGAGCAGACTTTAGCTACATTTTCAGAGAAAGGGCATAAATATATGATAATTAGTTTGAACAAAGTTAATATGCTCAAACCCTCAAACATGAGGAATCATAACTTTGTGCTAGTGCTCCAAAAGAGTTAAAAAATCTAATAAGCAGTTGTTGAAAGGTCAGAGGTTATATGATATGGTGTAGAACAGACCATCCAAGTTCCAAAACCTTTTCCTAAGTCATTCTTGCTGTATGTGGCATTGTTACAGAATCATATTTTCCCTATTAACAAACACCCGTCACTTTTCAATCAAATTTTTATGGACATATAAATTTGCATTTACTGTTATTATATTTTAACAACTCTAAATAAATAATATCCCAATGATCTCTTTCATAGAATCAGTTGTGAAAATTTATCTTTGTAAATGCACTGCTTTTTACATTAAGCATTGTTGTGTTGTGGGTGGTATATTGGCCTGCATACACATATTGAATGACGGGAAACAATAAACAAAATGAAGACTTAAAAAAAAAAAGAAGCATATTGTCAAGTTTATTTTTATTAAGGTAAATACATAAACAAAAATAGAGGGTGAGAAGAGTGTTGTCATGAGATGGACAGTTTTGTAGTCACGAGTCAATAATGACATATCATTGCTGGAGATGGCAGGAGCTATGGTCGATGGCAAGTTGGAGATGATGATGCTGGAGCTGTGGTTGAACTGGCAGCTGCTGGAACAGATACTACACCTTGATCTTAGTCATCTGAGCTGCAGAATGTGGTTATTTACCCAGGTCTGCCCACTGTGACACAAGGTCATGTTTAATGTGGGGAACCTGAGTATGTACCCTTGGGCCAAGGACAAAAATTGCCAGCCCCTGCAATTGTTGGTTGTGCTGGCATTGGTATGACTACCAATCCACACCTCTCTTGTGGAATGCTTGGATGCAGCCATGGGCAGTTATTTCCCGGGACTGGGCACCTTACAGTTTTTATTTTCCCCAGCTACATCTCTGTCTGCAGACAAAGCCACAGCAGAGTTGCACTCTGTCCAAAACAGTGATGCAACTGACACAGATGATAATCATTACCCTGCATGGGGTGCAGAATGTGTTTTTGTTTTTTTCATTGCTCTAAGGCCTTTTTATATCTTGAATCAGTCTTAGAATGATGCAGGTTAAGCTTTTTTCTTTTACTTGTTTTGAAAAAATATGTGCATGCTGACAGGATATGACAATTGTATGTAACCAGTGGTGGCATCCTACCAGTTTGCACAAACCAATTCTTAAAATCATAAAATCTTAGCGAACTGTTGGATTATCCTAAAATAATCTTATATATTAATAGCCAATATATAATAGCTAAAAATATAATTAATACCATTGCTGTAAGTTCTGCAGAGGCTGAAAGAGGGTTTTACTGTGATGAACATAATTTATTCTGACAAAAGAAATCATCTTGAAGTTTAAAACATGTGGCAAATCTTCTAGTCATAAATTTGATATGTTATCCATTGGATCTTTAGAACTGCAGCAATTCTATTCAAATGTGGCTAAGAAAACATGACACAGCTGATGACACTACAGACAGAAAACATTTCTGAACAGAATTTCAATCTGGAAATAACTTAATTTGATAGAAAACTTTTATTTATTATCAAAATGGTTTAATTCTTTTTCATGCCATAAAATGATTTGTTTCCAAACAGAATAAGTTCCTAATGATTACCTGCCTTTATAGAACCGGTTTCTGGAAATTTGGGTTACTGTTATTGGATATAACCCAATTTTTATCATCCTCTACAATATATTTAATGAACAGTTAAGAGGATTCATCCATCAATACAGTTGGTTTACAAAACAGAAATTACATAGGAGTTAATCTAATATCTAGCTATATGTAAGATGAGTTGTTCAATGAATCCAAAGGATTTCTATACATAACTGAATTATTGGTTTTCAGTAGTCAAACCCCTTTTCAGAATCACCTTCTGAAACATTTTCAAATGTAGAAATAATATCAAGCAGAAAATATTTGACATCTTAAAGGCTCAATGAAGCCATACTTAAATTTAAATTAGAAAAATCTGTTATGGCAGACAGTGCTTGAATGGAGAAAGAAACCAACTGTCCTCTGTAGGTTAAGTTCCAGTCCAGATAAATAAAATTAAAAGCTGCATATATATTTGACATGTGTGGATTTCTTTGTTATTCCCTCATTCTCTCTTTGTAAAGCAATGTATAAGATAAATATGGAATTTTTCATGTGAGGTCTGTTACAATGAATTGATGCAATCAGGGTATTCACCACCATTTTTCTGATTTACTTTTTTGGTAGAAACTACCTGGGAAATGAGACTTCTTCTTTCTTTACAGACTTTATACCTGACGAAGAATAGATTGGTTTAAATGTTTTACCAACAAAAAAGATAAATTATCTGAATTTCATCTTGAATGATATGGTAATATAAATCATTTTCTTGACTCTTTGTAAAGTTCTACTTGAAAAAGAGGGGAGATACTAAAAACATGTCTTATGGGAGTATCTGAAGTTGACTCTAACAGATCTCTTTTTACATATGTGCATTTTTTTAACTTTTGCAAAAATGTTCAGTAAGAAACACTAGTAACAAAGCCTCAAATATTCTCATTTGCATTTATATAGAGTCAGTGTTAGTGTAAATTGAAAAATGTCCATTTGATAAAAAAAAATATCTTGGGTTTAAAACCTTCAAAATCTTTTTCATTCAGTAAAGTAATTTAGTGTCTTGTTTCCCATTACTGTTAAACTCCTGCCTTAATGTTTTGAAGGTTTTATTTTATAAATCATTTGAAAAAGGAATGGGGTGAAATTTAAAACTATTGTTTCCTTTTATACATTATAAAAGACAAGTCTGCCAAATACTTATTTAAAAATGTTTAGAGAGAGATGTTATCACTTGCATGATAAATGGAATGATTTTTTTGTGAGGTTACTTAAATCTCAGTAATTATGTAGTTTTTCTTGCATTTGTGAACTTGCAGAATGACAGAGAAGGAAACATTAAAATCTAATATTGGTCAAAACAAACTGGTTACTGATAGTGACTTTGGGGTTTGTATAACATTTACTCTTAATGGGTTTCAGATCCATCTTCAAACTGCTCTACATTTTTGTACTTGAAGCACTTACAATCTGCCAAGGCTTTTATTGACTTGTTCAATCAATATTACACTCAGATGATCAAATATTCTTAATCAGACATATGAATTCAAAATGAAAGTATTAATAATTGATATCCTATTTAAGATATATAAATATGAACAAATGCAAGATAGATCTTTCAAAAATTTGTTCAAAAAGCATGGTTTAGTATTGTTTTCCCCTTGGGTTTTTCGTCTTTTTGAAAATGATGATTCAAACCCAGATTTCATGAAATTTATGGAATTGGGATGAGTAGTGATGGTACATAGGCTCAATCCATCATAAATATTCTGAATATAGAATTAATAATCACTTCAAATACATCAGTGTATGGCTTGCTTATGATAAATTTAGAATAGAAAATAAGGAAATTTGAGACAAGATACGTTGTGCAAGGTAACTTTTTCTAACATTGGAAGATGCCACAAAACCAGAATATTAACCTGAGGACATGAGGCATGTTCTTAAATAGTCATGCCATGCATAATATCAAACTCATTCAGATATGTCTAAACTATCATCTATATACAAACATATTCTTGGATCACTGGTTAAAAATGGCTTCAAGCAAATGAATCAGATCTTGAAGACTGGTGCTACAGAATTACAAAGAGCTTGACCAAATAACAAAAGACACGACTGAAAGTAACAACAATAGCACAAAAAATGACTGGAAAATAACACCATAATCAAAATATTGACTTTCCGCACTATCTTAAACAAGAGGGGAGCAGGGAACTACTATCAGACTGATAACAGTTGAGAAGTTCATTTTCTTGAAAAACTGAAGAGAATGATTTTATAAATTTCAACTGACAGTAGCGCTAACTATTCATTCAATGATGAATGTTTCTTGTATGGAAACAGTTTATTATGCTTGCCAAATGAACATCTTTAACATTTTCTGTGCTTCCATATGGGGAAATTGCAGAGATATGTGAAAAAGATTCTAAGACAATTGCAGACCTGAATATGAATAATTTTAAGTTAAAACCTCTTTTAGATTATTTTTCAGTATATTCTTTTGATGAATATCTTGTTTCTGTAAAAAAAAAAGAAAAAAGGCATCTGAAAAAATATAAGTGATGTATTTATCATCCATTTATATTCAAACGAGGATTTTTGGATGCTAATCAAAGCTATTCATAATGAATGGAAGCCATTCTTCTCTGTTTCATAATTTTATAATATTGGTAAGATAATTGAATTAATAGAAGCAGCAAAATTTTTCCAGTTATCTAAAATGCAATATAAATAATGTACATAACTTTGTTATTTGACAACGAGAGAACAATAAAGATTTACTGATTATCTACAGCTCGATTGACAATGAAATTTGATGTTGAAAAGAGAATTTCTTTATATCTACAAGAAAACATGAGACCATATTATCAAAAACATGAATAAAAATATTTATTGAAAGTTTAATTGGAAAAAAGTATTAGATTTTTTTCAGATTGTGTTACACTGGAGTCATTAAAAGGAACTTAGCTCACATATCAAACAAATTGCATCTGATATTGGAACTAATAGGAATGTTCTTTTGAAGTAAGTGTTGTAGAGTGAGTGGCCATAGTTAAATATAAAAAAAAGCCAGAATTGTCCAAGAAACAGAATTGGCAATGTTTTCAGTAAAAAGAAAAAGAAAAGAACAGGATATAAGTAATAACAAGCCAGTAAACAATATATGTAAGGCAAATTAACAGTAAGAAGGCAAAGATTTCACAAACTAAAAATTAGTGTTGTCACACAGGAGCAAATTCAGATATGTGAATGTAGCATTCTGACTTCAAGACTAGACAGACCAGGACTGAGTCAGATGAAATCAAGAACGAGCCTATTTAATTGGCTAGGAAAAAATCCCAGCATTCACTTGTGTGCTTCTGTCTATAAATTGGGAAGGGGAAAGTGTTTTGCCGTTTTTCTATATCAGGATAAGAAAAAAGTGGGGAAAAAGACATTTTGTATATGATTAAATTTTTATACTATGTGTTATTTAGTAGTGAGTATGTGGTGATTGAGTAATTGTAATGGATGAATGGGTCATGAATCTGATTAGGTAGATTTAGGATGGTTAGTGAAGACCAGCCTTACCCAATTTCCCTTGTGCCATAATTGTAATATAATTACAATAAATACACATTCCCTATCAGGATTGAAACCAAAATGTGTCCATTTTAGACATTTTCATATCTTATAAAAATCTTTTTTTATATACTCAATTTTGCCTTAAACAAGGCTTGAGGGCCGCACAAGTTAAATGGTTACAGTCAAATTTGTAATGCTGAAAGTAATGGTAATATTAGTTTATTCCTTATAAATAAATATTAGGGACGCATTAACAAGCAGCCAGTGTTATTTGAGTTAATCTTTTCTTTACTTATTAGGTTAGGATCAAAGTGTAGAAGCTATTCTCATCTCTAATGATGATGGTGATATTAACTGTTTTCTTATAAACATTCAGAATTCATTGACAAAGCAGCCAGTGCTACCTTGGGTTGAGACATATAGAATCTTTCTCTTAAACAGTTTCTCAAGAAAATAGATTAATGGACTTACCTGTTATTGGTTTGTTCCTGTATTGCTGAGGACTTTCATCCTAATCTTTTGTTTGAAGTAGTATGCAATACCAACATCTTGATTATGTCATTATTCTCTATTTGAGTTCCGTCCTGGGTATGACGTTAAACTGCATCCGAGTCCTGGGTAAGACGATAAACTACATCCAACAGCAAGGCCTCTGATCAGAAGGTTTTGAAGAGCATGGAAACACCTCTTAATTGCTGTTGCTCCCAGGTCCACCCTGACCCGGGGTGGTAACACCTGTTAGGGTCTCAGCTATGGGAAAATAGTGAAATCCCAAGGTGTGTCCACGTCCTGGGTACAACGATAAACTACATCCACATCCTGGGTACGACGATAAACTACATCCGCGTCCTGGGTACGACGATAAATTACATCCGCGTCTCGGGTACGACCATAAACTACATCTGCGTCTCGGGTACGACCATAAACTACATCCGCGTCCCGGGTACGACGATAAACTACATCTGCATCCCGGGTATGACGATAAACTACGTCCAACCAAAAGGCCGTCGATCCGATCAATCGGCTGGTCATGTCATGCCCCATCACATCTAACCCATCCCAAAACAACTACAACTTAGAATTAACTTTCCCACCCAAACCCTACACTAAATATACTAACACCCTACCCCTAAAATGTGATGGGAAACAATGATGTTGCCAGCTATACGTTTTTGAAACGATGATGTTGCCAGCTATACGTTTTTGAAACGATGATGTTGCCAGCTATACGTTTTTGAAACGATGATGTTGCCAGCTATACGTTTTTGAAACGATGATGTTGCCAGCTATACGTTTTTGAAACGATGATGTTGCCAGCTATACGTTTTTGAAACGATGATGTTGCCAGCTATACGTTTTTGAAACGATGATGTTGCCACCTATACGTTTTTGAAACAGTTGCCAGCTATACGATTTTGAAACAATGATGTTGCCAGGGATACATTTTTTTTGAAACAATGATGTTGACAGCTATACGTTTTTGATATATTTAGTAAATACTGGATCTGGCATTAAATAACCCATAGTGGTTGATATGCCATAAAACCCCAAACAAACAAACAAAATCTATTTGAGTTACATGTACTAGTCCTCAAGTGATGTGGTTTCTGTTATTTGGTATAGTTCTTTATAATTCTGTAGCACCAGACAACAAGGTTCAAAGATGGCTGGTGGTCATTAAGACCTACAGGAAAGATTTGATCTGATGAAGCTATTTAAAAACTGGGCTCAAAACTTTCAGTTAATGTTTTGGTTTTGTAGCAACTTGTGGTATTGGGCAAAACTACCTTGAACACATTTTATACTATGTCCAATACAAAATTTGTTATAACTGATCCATGCACTGAAGGATCTGAAGTGTTCAGTCTTTATTTATTCCACATGCTTTTGTTCCAATTCCAGATTGTAGTTTTGGAAAGATTTGGCTTCAGTCCAATTTCTTGGAACACTTGGTACAGAATGTTGCCTTTGATCATTCTTATCACATCTATGAATACCTATGTAATTTATATAGCCTCCACCTCCCAGGTGTGCAATATGGAAGAAGTGATGGAAAGTAAGATGAGGAGGGAAGAGGACAATTGAACCTTGACTTGAAGAGGTCAAGGCTGAAGTGTTTAAGGAAGCACAAATGTGGAAGTCTGTTCTGCAAAGTGGCAGTTTTTGGAAAACTCTCAATGGAACTTTGTTGTTACATTTGGGACATTCAGGAAATGAGAGTGATTCAACTTCAGGGAAGTGTCTTGGCATGTCCTCACTGTTAAGGTCTGAAGTAGCGAAACATAGGTAAAGTAGGGTAAAGCATATCATGTGTCTACATAGTACATCGGCATTAAATGAAAAATAATTCCTGTTCTTAGTAGTGTTATTTGTTGTTGCCTGGAGTTTCATCTATAGCATATATTTTTCAAATGTGTCCTGTTGAATGGGTAAATGTTTAAACTTCACTTTTTGAACTCCTCTCATAAAATCATGATAATGCTTCATATTTCACTTAGTATAGCAGGGGAAATCTTAATTCTAAATTGTTCATTGATGTATTTTAAATGTTTTTATATCAGAGAAAAATGTATTCTATCTCTTGCTCCCTTTCATTCCTCAGTTTATGTGCTTTGTTGTCTGTCAATTTGAAGTGTGTGTTTCTGATGAAAATAAGAGGTGCTGATGAAAAGTTTTGGGAATTTAGGATTGCTTAATCTTTTCTTACATCTTATCGGATTTTCCTAAATATCTCAAAATCACTCCACCAAGAAATAAACAAAGCCATTTTCAGTTTGGGAGGAGATGTTTTGTTTACGCACCAGATACTGGAAAATCAAGTGTTTGAAGGAACCTGCACATCTACAAGGCTATGAAAGCTTCCTCAGCAGGCCTTATATAGAAATAATACCATGTAAGTGCTATTAATAAAGAAATAACAGAAATGTTTTAATGGCAGCATTAAGGAAATAGAATTGGCAGCAAAGGCAGTGAAGCCTGACAGCAGCAGCAGCAGAAAACAGTCAATGAGAATAGAAGATTTAAGACTTAAAGTTCTTGGCTCTTGGTTATACCTGGGGGCAAAAACCACGTAGATTAAAATGTAGTTTTATGAATTTGGTGGCATAGTAATTTGGGGTTTAGTCTCTGAGCTTTGTTGTAGCACATGTAGACTCAGTAGAAATAGGGTGAGTAATAACTAAGTAATACTAAAAGGATAAAAGCAGTCTACTCCTACAGTATAAATAAAGAGTTCAATTTGAAATTTGTTGATGGTTACTCAGACCAACAAACATTTGAAGGGAACAATGACTGAAACATTATTATAACAACAATGAGGAGGACATTAGTTTGAATGTAGAGAATGTAAATAAAATTCATTTTCTATAAAGATATTAGTTTTAAATTATTTTCACATTTCTCCTTGAACTTTTAGGTATTAACTTGAAATATTCTTGCTGCTTAAAATTATTCTGCAACTTTATTGACATCTCTGAGTTATAAATTCCACAGGTGAGAAATGCAAGGAAAGAAACAGCACAGAACTTAGTTACATCTGTCAATTTCAACTTCAAAATGATGAGACCTTGCTGCCAAACTAGTACTGCACTTAAATTCATGAAGTCTAGGAACCATAGTGAAGAATTCATCAGAACAGTTACCATAAAAGAATTGATAGAAAAGTCACAGCGAAGTGACTATGGCAGTGTGAAAGTGACTAAAGGTGAAATGCCAGGTCAGGACACATAACATTGCAGTCTCTTTTTTAAATTTTAATTTATAATCTTGATACCATAGAGAAAAGTTCATCAGATGAATTAGTGCAAATTTATAGAAAAGGCACAGGTAATTTATATTATGGTGGTGGGGAAATTGACTGAAGCTGAAATGCTATGTCAATATCAATGATATTGCAGATTCTTCTTTAGAATTTTATCAAGGGTCTCTAAATATATAGCAGTAAAAGCAGACTATATTTGGCAGCAATATTCAAAGCATGGATAAATGGTAAACTTATAAATATGTAAGACAGATTCAGGTGAGAAAAATTGTGGAATGCATTAAAATGAGTATGCAGTGAAATAATAACCTGTGTAAAAGTTACATTCAATTCAATGAAAAGGATTTTTACTTGTTTTTATAAACAGGACCATAATTATTTTTGTTTTTTGCATTAGATTGTATTCATGCTTATAAAATTGGAGGCATAATCTGAAAAGTAATATCTATTGCGGGTTTGGCACTACTAGCAATAGCTGCAGTTTATCAAACATCTTTAGCTGAATTTTGGGCAAGTAATTTGTCATCTCTCCCGAGGGAAACTGATGTGACAAAATACTCTATAAAAATATGGCCGCATATAGACCCAAATGAACAAAGTGCCAGTTCAGCCCAAAAGATGTCAGGCTTATTTGTTCTTTGAGCTGAAAGTTGATTTCTTATGGAAAAGAAAAGAAAGACCTCTCAAGAAATATATTTATGGTTTTGGAAGTAAGAATAAGACCATAAAACAAGAGGAAATGGTAAACTGTTATTCGGTGATGATCAGGTTCCATCTAAAAGGATTCAGACAGGCCTGCTTGACTTGTTTTAGTGGATAATCTTGCATCAGACAATATCCATATGCTTTTATAACAAGAGAGTAAGTGGAGTGGAATTGTGTCTTCTATCTCAATTCTTACTCTCCAAAATACAGACTTCTGTGATCAACTTTTCTTTTATAAGATGCTCACGTACACATAATAGCTTTAGTATGTATTTAACTGGTTTAGAGCAATCTTATGTGTTTTTTAGTTGTTTTGTTATGTGAAGAAGAGAAAAACTGTTTTTTTTTTTTTTGGTCATGTGAAGAAGATGAAGCCTAATTTTTCATGTGTAGAGGAGACAGACAATGTATTTATTTCATGTGAAGAAGAGTGAATGCTTCTTTTTTTTCATGTGAAGAAGAGTGAATGCTTCTTTTTTTTCATGTGAAGAAGAGTGAATGCTTCTTTTTTTTCATGTGAAGAAGAGTGAATGCTTCTTTTTTTTCATGTGAAGAAGAGTGAATGCTTCTTTTTTTTCATGTGAAGAAGAGTGAATGCTTCTTTTTTTTTCATGTGAAGAAGAGTGAATGCTTCTTTTTTTTCATGTGAAGAAGAGTGAATGCTTCTTTTTTCCTGTGAATAGTTTTATGTTTCTTTTATTCATCTGAAGACTTTTTTTTCATGAGGAAAAAAACAATTTTTTTTCTTGTCTGAAGAAGATAGAATGTTTTTTTATGTTAAGACTAAATTTGTCTTTTTTTCTGGTGAAGAAGACTGAATGTTTTGTTTTATTTCATGTGAAGAAGACTGAATGTTTTGTTTTATTTCATGTGAAGAAGACTGAATGTTTTGTTTTATTTCATGTGAAGATGACTGAATGTTTTGTTTTATTTCATGTGAAGATGACTGAATGTTTCTTTTTTTGATGTGAAAAAGACTGAATATTTTTTGCATTTTTACGTTTTACTGCAGCAGCCATTTTCGGCATAAAGTTCGAAATTTTTATATTCTACAAATATTTAATAATAGGAAGGAGTTGTTTTGTAAATGGTTTGTACATCCTGTCACAGTTTTTGTCAGGGTTATTGAAATTAATTTCTGTTTTTCTTAAATTTATTGCATACTATGATCAGTTCTATTCCTAAAGCTAAAATCTGTCAGTTTCGCATACATTATTATAAATCTCTTAAATTCTGCAGTAGGACATGGAAAATGTGTCAAAAAATATGATTTTTTTTTTTTATTGAAAGTAAATATATAAATTTGAATTTTGAACAGCTTTCAGCAATACATCAGTTATGTTCCTTAGGAGTGGAGATCTGAAAAAAAAAAGCAATAACTTTACTATTATTTCAAGTTATTAAAACTGTTAAATAATTACTGAAATAATAAAATAGTTGCATATAAAAAGTTACATAATATGATATAGAGCTAATTTCTTTATTGTATTATATCTGTATCTTCAAGTCTGTTCACTTAAAGTTAATGCAGTACTTGCCTATTCTTCATGGCTTATTATGTTAGAGAGAATGTATTCAAAACACTTCCGGTAAACATGGAAGAAGGTCTGACCTCCAGAATCTTAATAAAAATTTATTGGTGTTGTGAAAAATAAATAGTTGGTTTCATATGTTTAGTTTAATAATGTAATGTCATTCTTTTAGTAAAGAATGTGCTTTTTTTCAATCCATTATACAACCTTCTTCAAATGAAATCTGCAAGAATTTAAAAAAAAAAAATAATAAATAAATGTGAATAATTCTGTAAGTAAAAATGTTTACTTTAAAAAAAATGGTGAATGTATGATACAAATTCCTATTTAAGAAAGCTGTATAACATTAGTGATTCCAGATTTAGATGTGGAGTCATGCACCTTCCTGCTGAAGAAAGAAATCTACACTACATTGATCTGTACACCTGCCAAGTTAATATATGCTGCTTCTTTAAATTTCCTCTATCTACTGTTGTGTTCCCTATTTATTGTTAGGACCTTTGATCCCAGAGTTGATAATGGGAATCTCTTTGATCAGACATTTTTTTTTCTGCCACTGACTCTTTCTGTTCCTAAAGATTGATTCCCAGAGAACTACTGGTTTCTGTCTTGCCCACAATAGAATTGGATACAGAGCTGGATTAAACACGTACACAGTCAATTGCATGTTATGAAGAAGCTCTAAATTAAAAGAAATTTAAATTGAAATCATACATTATTTACTAGTGATAAAGCCTATAAAAGGTCAATATTTAACTTCTATCAACAAAATGAACAAATCCAGAAAGTTACGAGTCAAATGATTTTAATGAGATATTTAAATAGATGCAACCATCTTGATAAAATGCCACGTAAAATGGTGAATAATTAAAGATGGAACTCCCTTGACATATAAACATTACTAACTTTTAAGATCCTGATTTCACCAACTTGAAAATATTTAATGCAAGACCCTTAAAAATACAGGGTCTGTAACATTTGCCATTTATATTATTAGGATAATCTCTTGTGGGTAGTATATTGGCCCACAAACAGATATTGAATGATGGACGACAACAACTAACAAAATTCAAACTTAAGTAAAAAATATATTGCCAAGTTTATTTTTGTTAAAGAAAAGCTAGATAAAAAAAAATAATGTTACTGTGTGTTAGATGAAAGATAACTCTGCAAACTCATGTCGAGGGTGTAAATAGTGTTGTCTTGAGGAGGATGCTCACTAGAGAGCATTGTCTGGCAAGGATGGCTGGCGCAGGGAGCCAGTTGGAGATGCCTGGAGTGGCAGGAACTGGTGGCCTACTGGAGATGTCTGGAGCAATGGCTGATGGCAAACTTGAGATGATAAAGATGCCTGTCTAGCAGGAACTGATGCCTGGAGCCATGGGTTGGCTGTCAGGTGCTGCTGGAACAGATACTATACTTTGATCCTCGTCATCTTGACCATGGAACTCTCGTTTTTTTTGTATGTTTTTTTTTTCATTGCTTTGAGGCCTCTTAATATCCTGAAACAGCCTTACAATGGCACTGGTTAAACTTTTCCTTCTGTTTGTTTTTAAAAATGTGGGAGTGCTGACAGGATACAACAAATCCGTCACTGATTGGATGTTACAAATTCAGTATTTTGCTGACCATTTTGAGGTAACAACTCTAGAAAAGAACTGATGGAGAATGTTTGTACTCCACTTACGTTTCAATGAATACATATTAGGTTAATTGATCTAATGAGCTGTGCCAAAATTTCTTTTTTGTTTGCTATCGATTTCTAAAGAAAAGAATTCTCTTCTATTTGCTTCCAGACTGAACACTTGAAGATGGTTGGAGAACAGATCATTCAAAATGCTGCATTAAGAATTGAAATAACACTATGGTAGGTAAGTTCAATCAACACTTGTAAAGATAATGAACCTTCTCAGAAACAGTACTTCCATTATCAATTCCTTAATTTAATATATGAAACAAATGTTTTTAATGAAATTGTTTTAAATTCAGGCTGGCAATGCTTTATTGTGTGAACTGTGTTTACTTATATTAAGATGTATATCTCTATGACTGAGCTTATTCTGAACATGAATTTAAGTTTCACTTCTACTTGAAGAAATTTTAAAAAAATATTGTTAAACCTATGTAGTATATGATTCATAACAGTGAATATCAGAGGTCTGAATCAAATTTCATGTCAATCAGGATCCTTTGATCTAAGAGGAGTTGATCTGTGGTGACCCCAATATTTACTGGATTCACTCTAAGAGTTACCAAAGTAAGTTTTGTACTGTGTCACATCAGATGCTCTAGGAGCTGACCTAGAATGTGACCTCAAAGTCACCATGTGTAGAACTGGGCCTGGTTGGTGGTTGCAACGACATAAACAAAGAAGTGAATGCAGCTGAATGTTGGTTATACATGAACAAGACAACTAAATAACAGACAGTTATATGAACACACAATCTATAAGTGGAGTGGCAGAATTCTTCATACTTTCAAAAGAAGGTAAAATATTCAGAGTATGATCTGAGACCACATATACCCTACATGCAGATAATGTTAAGTCAACAGTCCAAAAGTGAATAAAATATTATTTACATATGAAAGACATAGTCTTGTATTTTTATCGGACATAATTCCTACACAGATATGTCACTTAATAATGAAAATAAAATATTTTTCAACATAATTTCTTTTCTAGTCAATGCTCTTAATACAACATAAAATAAATGAAACATTATACAATAACAATTTAAATAAAAATTCAGCTTATAACTACAAGATATCAGACTACAAAATATTCCTCATGCTTATATATACTACAGTCAAGAGGGCTTAGAATACAACAATTGCTTAAGCTAATAAAAGTGGACACCATAGCAGATGGATGCTTGTGGACGGATAACTAATGTTTGCATATAGACTTGAATATGAACCTGACGAATGATTACCCACAGAATTGAGTATAAGCCGGAGAAGTGTTTGCCCATAGGAGCAAACATAAACCATACAAATCTTTGCCCCAGAGGTTTGAGAATATACTCAATGAAGGCTTACTTTGTGGGATTGAGGATAAACCTGAAAAAGGCTTGTTCTATAGGCTTGAGTATAATCCCTGTAAAAGTTTTGCCCTATAGTTTCAAGTACAGTCTTGATGAGTGCTTTCTCCATAGGCTCAAGTATATACCTGACAAATATACCTAGCTGAGCCAAAATTTATTTTCTGTTTGCCATTAATTTCAGGTGTGGATCACCACTGTTTGCCTATAGGCTTGGATATAAACCCAATGAATGATAGCAAACAAAATTGAGTTGAAGTCTGATAAGTGTTTGCCTATAGGCTTCAAGCATAAAAACAATGAAGGTTTACCTCAGAGGATTAAACATAGGCCTGATGAAGGATTGCCTTGTAGGTAGAAGCATAAGCCCAATGAAGACTTGCTTCATTGGCACGAGCATAAACCTGACAAAGGCTTGCTCATATATCAGCCCATTCAAGTATATACCCAATAAGTGTTTGCTTTATAGGCTTAAGCATACACCTGACATATGTTTGATTTGTAGGCTTTAGCATATTAGCATAGACCTAATGAATGTTTTCTCATGGGTATGAGTATAATAAAAAGAACTGGTTTCAGTATTAAATAATCCTATATTGTTTTAAAATCCACCAACTTAATCACAGGCATATAAAAAACAAGTTTGCTCATAATTAAGAAGTATCTAAGTTTAATCATTCACTTAAAACAAAAAGCATTAGTACTTATGCTTTGCTTGTAATAAGCCAAACCTTAGAATTAAAGTGGAAAGAAAATCACACCACAGAATCTTTTATACATTACTGAACATTGAATTGATTATAATGCAGAAAATAGAAAATAGCTTTTACCTGACATGACCAATGTAATGGTGAAATGAGAGATGAGAAGTTGAAGACCTCAGATGCTGTATAAAATATCAGAAAAATGGAAACAAAAAGAGCAAGAGCAAAGGTGCTTGCAATGAAATTGAGTGAGCATGAAATATTTGACATTTTTATTTTTTTATATATAATTGCTAACATTTTTGTTTTGTTTCTTCCCTGTTACTCATGCTTAACGAAAGCAACACTTTCTTTTCGTCGAGGAATCAGCTAATAAAAAAAGACTGTCATGCTTCTGTGTTTATACTTACTCTTTTTTTTTTATTCTTGAACAAACAAGATATTTATGATATCTTGATTTATTTTGACTATTCTTCTATTATAGTATTTTATAATCAAGTGCAGTGGTATCTTTATGTTCTTTACATTCTTTCTGAATAAAGAATATGTGGCTAAAGTCTCACAATTTCAAATTTGATAAGAGTCTATTGATGAGTTGAAAATAAAGAAAATAGAGTAAAATATATTGTAAAGTAACTTGATATCACCTAAAGCTCTTGTTGAAGTATATGTCTCCAAGAATAAATATCTTATTTAACCCTTACATTGTGGGCATCCTTAATTGATCTTACATTGGAGATCAGCTGATATTATCAATTTCTTTCCCTAGAATTCCATTTCCTGGCATATTTATCTGTAAATAGAACTGAAAGAAAAACACAAAAGATAGTTCAGTCTGCATTCTACTTCTTGAAGAGAAGATAAATGATGGCAATGTGGTGCAAAGAATTTACAACTCTATTGTCTATAGAATGCTTCTAGGATTAACATACTGTTAAAAAATATTAAATTGATTAACCTAACATTTCCACTTTGTTTTTCTAATCTAAAATAATTAAATTTCTTTTTGTAGATGTGCATACCAATAGAGTAAAAGTAAATATAAAACTACCTTTTTTTTTTTATTTAAATTTTCATGGTTTTTAAATGTGCAACTTTTCTTGAGATTTAAGGGTTAAGCTTGTATTGAGGAAAGGACTCGTATTAATCCAGGATTCCACATTCATGTACTCTTCTGAATTGTCAGTCATTTACTTTGCTCATCAGGAAGGGTTTCTTTTTTATTTCATTCTTGATGACACTATTCAAATCAAAATAGATTACTTCAGAAGATTGATAAAGAAACACTACCCAGTGATTTCTAAAACTGGCAATTTCAACATTAGGTGCTTCCAAAGATTGAATTTGCTTAAAATTTATTCTGTCAATGTAATCTTTTTCTGTCAGAATTTCTGGAATGAGGCAGTAGAATTATTTACCTTGTTTACAGATGTTCTAATATATTCATCTTAGTTGTTTTTTCCATTATGCTCTCCCTTCTTCAAGTGTTTGTCAATTTGAGTAACCTTCAAGGAATTTTGAACTGAAGCCATTTAAACTACAGCAGTAAAATTTTCTTATTCTACTGTCCATGTCTGGGGATATATTGTCTTTTTTTAGGTACTGTTGAGTAATTGCTTGACAACAATCTACAGGCATAGTTTAATTTCAAAATTCCCAGAAGATTACCTGGAGAATTCTGGGGCCACAATGGTCAAAACATTGTGATAATTATAAAAAGATGAAGACATAAGTCTGATGTTAAATAGTGTGTATTTTCACTTCATTAAATACTTCATTAATTTTGTCTAAAAGATTATAACTTCTCATTTTCTATTAAAATATATTCAGAGCAAATGTGACAAATTATTGGCAGAAAACAGGTCATATTTCTCAGAAATTAAAAATGACTAGAATACATCTTTTTAAATAGTTTATATTTGTAAATCACTGGTGATTACTCTAGGATTCTCTCATAATGTTGGTACTAATAATCCTTTTACTTACATAATAATAATCAATTGATATTTTTTTATATGTCTGTTCAGAGTGCAAGGGATCAACTTCTTGCCTTTTGTTGATATATGTAATATTTGACTCCCTTAGTGTCTGTGTTCTGCTATCCATGTACTCAAAGACATTAAGTAGATTGTTATGTCACGTTAAATTCTCTTAGTCCTCTTTCATCATTATGCATCTCCGGAATCTCAACTGTCTCTTTTTGAGTATATAAGTTTTCTTTTAGTACCTATTTTACTTACAATCTCCTTGTTTAAATATTCATTCCATGCTATTCTTAGAATCTTTCAGTGGAACCACATCTGTTGGTTTAGGTCTCTTGTTCATCTGTAAAGAGATTATCCAGCATTCACTACTGTTTAGGAGATTAGGTATTATATAATCGACATTCTCTTGTTTCTAACAACATTTTTCTCTCTTAATATTGTGCTTAGTAAGCCCTCTTTCATTATTCCTATGCTAATTCTGTATTACATTTACCATTTCCTATTATTCCACTACTCAGTTAAATCTTTTTACATACTCAATTTTAACTTCTTTCTTAAATAGTTCACATCTTACCATTCTTTTAAAAGTTTGTACTTGACTAACAAGGTATGGGCAGAGCTATTTTTCATAGTCATTCAAGAGGTGATTTTTTTAATGTAAATTGTTTTCTTAAATTCTTTAAATATTTAAGTAATTTGTCTAATTTTTGTGTTTTTGTTGCTTTCGATTACTTCCTAGGCAACTTTTTTTCAATGATAAATGAAGAATATAATGCTGTATCTACTCGTGTATAATCCAACTTCATGTGTAATGTGACATCTGAAATTTTGGTATGAATTTTAACCCCTCCAGAAAAAGATTACTTGTGTATAAAGTAACTAAAAAATGGATGATTTTTAACCTTTTTAAAAAAAGTAACTGTGTATTGTGCAGCTCCCTATTCTTGCATAAAAAAACTGACCATAGAAACCTTCCACTCTACTCAGGTATATATGATAATAGGAATTCTTTAGAGATGAAATGTTATCACTGGAAAGTAGGTTTATGCAGAAGACAAAATGGAGACAAGGCCCAAATTCCCAATGGAAGGGATATTAATTTTATTTAGTATTTTAATTTTTACAGAACTTTCTTTACCTCACTGCAGCCTTAACTCGTTTGATTGCAACCTGGCCTTCTGTTTGTGGAGATATCTTTTTGTGAGGCATACTGCTGCTGTATGCAATAGGCAACTACAGAAAAACTCAAAATTTATTGTTGCATTTAAGTATTACATTAATATTTAAGCTTACCTTTTAAAAGTTCAGCAATAATTCTTCTGTCACCACTTAATTTAAAGACAATTTGATGTATGTAGGTCTTAACTTTCTGTATAAACAATTATTTTTATTTCATGTGTGACTTTCACTGGATTTTGCAATTAATTTCAATTATTCATAAATTTATTTTCAAGTTATAAAAACTGTTATCATACAAAAAATTTTTTGCAAAAAATCACATAAAAAATTTCTGAAAATAATTGCAGTCATGAAAACTTGGGAATCCAAAGTTTCAGGATTGCAGCTCCAAATCTGGCCTGGAAACTTTTTAATTTGCTCATGGAGTCAGCCTAATTCCAAAGTTGAAAATGTGTGACACACTGACACGCATTTATTAATATAGATAGAATGAAGATAGCAATAAATAAGGTGTGGGCCTCTTCTATCATCAAAAGTAAAAGGAAAAAAAATTACTGATAGATTTGTTTGATTTAGATACTTGTATTTAATTCAGAAAAGATTACAGTTTTTCCAAACTGGATGGAAATATTCCAAATCAAAAGGGAGAAACAAATTTTTAAGACTTAACTCTTTAGTTTCATTAATTCGGAAGAACCACTAAAAGTCTGGCAATGAGCAAATAAAACAGACATGGGATTTTTAAGTAATTATGAAAGTTTATTTCAGAACAATTTCTTGGTTGCTATTGGCCAAAAAATGTTCACAAAAATAGCAAAAAAAAATACTTGTTTTGCAGAGTAAATGTATTTTGTACTAAAAATGTTTTAAATATTTTTCTTTAAGAAATACTGTATTGAAATCCTTTTTTTGCCAAAGGGATTGAAGTTCATTGGTTTTCTTATAAGGAATTATTTGGTATTCATTGATTGAGCAGCCAATACTACAATCAATTAAAATTCATAAAATCTTTCAGGAAAATATGTTTATTAAGTTCAGTAGCTGTTACTCTTTTGAGTATTGTTGGGGGTTTTGTTCCTAATATTTCCTTTCAAGTAGGATGGAACATCAACATTATGATTATGTCATTGTTTTCTCTCCAAATTATATGTGATAGCCATTTTAGTTATTGCTGTTGTTGAAGGTGCTAAACTGTTGTGGTTTCTGTTACTTTGTACAGTTCTTCATTTCTGATTCTGTAGCAACAGATCACAAAATTCGAAGAAGGATGGTCTTCACCAAGACCCACAGGATTCACTTACTGAAAACCATTTTAACCATTGATTTTAGAAAACAATTGTATACAGCTAAGAGATTACATATCTCTAAATAAGTTTGATGCTATGCATGACATTCATATGAAATCCCCCTTCTGATGAGGCTATTTGAGAATGTGATAAGAGTTTTCAGGTTAATCTTTTGCTGCAATTGGCAGTGTTGGGCAAAACTACCATTGGTGTAGCATATTTCCTCATCTTCAATGCTACATTTGTTACAACTAATTCATACAACAAAGTATTTGAAGTGTTTAGTATTTACAAATTCTACATCTTGAAGTTATGTGATGCTAATTGAAAATGTTTTTCTCAATGTATAATCAAAGTCATTAACTTCGGAGATCTGTGTTCTCTATTTATATATGACTGAGGTTTTAATTATAGATGTATGCATATAAAGAACAAATATATTTTATGCCTATATTAATATGTATATATTTATATAAACAGGCATATTTATCTTCTTCACTATGTATACATACAGATACATACACAAACACGGGTGTCATATATAATGAACAAATTACCTGCTAGCAAATGCTGAAATTAATGTTGCACATTATCACAGGTTTACTTGCCGAAAGCTTAATTGGATGCCCAATGTTTTGCCCTCTAGTAGTTAATTATACTCAATAATAATTTCTTATTGATAAAAAGATAAGGCAAGAAACAATATTAATTATTCTATTTTCTCTATCTCTTGAGTTAATCTAGATAATTGCTATTCATTCAAGTGTTGTTAGAGCTTACATTAACCTTTTCATTAGGTCACTATAAGTGTCTTCTATTTTCAGTCATAATGTTGGGTCGTCTTCCAAATTTAATAATGGAAAACACCTCCATTTAATATGACCATTTTCTAAGAGATTATTTTTTTAAAACTAGTCAGCTTCTTTTATTTTTTTTTTCTTGTTTCAATACTTCTTTTCTTGTAACATTATTGTTACTGCTCCCAAGGCTTTTCTTCTGGTAAAGTCAATTCTAAGTATTGACTGATGCTTGAAAAGGGAATTTAACTCTGTCTCTGCAAACACTGTGAAATACTGATAGAAAAAACAAAGGCTTCATGGTGCATATGTTTATACAAAAAATGTCTAGAAGAGCATGGAAAATTCAAATGTGACTGATGTATTCCAACCTATCTTATGCACCATTTAACCAGAATTTGAGAGTAGTTACAAATCCCACCAAACTTCTTTACTAAAGCAAGACTGCAGAGTTGGCCCAACACCCACCGTCCTGGGTACGACGTTAAACTGCATCCAACAGCAAGGCCTCTGATCAAGAGGTTTTGAGGAAGCGTGGAACCACCTCTTAATTGCTGGTGTTCCCAGGTCCACCTGGGTATGACGACAAACTACATCCGCATATACGTTTTTGAAAAAATATTATTACCAGCTATATATTTTTGGAAAACAATATTACCAACTATACTTTTTTGAAAAACAGTATTACCAACTATACTTTTTTGAAAAACAGTATTACCAACTATACTTTTTTGATACAGAAAATTATGAAACCCAACAGACTTTCAACCTTTTATACAAAATAACCAACTTAAACTCATAAATTAATAAGGCTTCGGCATAAATTGACCCAAATAGGAGTTGACATGCCGTTAAATACAACATCCATCCATCCAACACCCACTAAGCTTATTTTCTAAGCAAGGGTACTGCAACTCTGATTTTGCTTTTCCCTCCGAAATATGTCAGTGACCAGTGAAAAATGTATTATAAGATCCCTATAAGTACTTAGCCCCCTTGCACTGGTTCCAAGACAGCTATAATTATCATACATTCATCCAATGAGTTTTTCAGTATTTTTATTTGGAATTAATGGGGTTTATTTGTTGTTTTATTTTTAGTTAGTTTTTCTAACATTTGTGTTTGTTTTTTAAGATTTAAGTTTGTTTTGCTTTTTGATTTTCTGTTGTTTTTTTTTCACTTGTTTCATTTGTGAAGGTGCAGTGGATTAATCGGTTAACAGCTCAAAAAATGAATTTACAAATGGAGGTCAAATGTGCCTGAGACAAAATTCATTCTTTTCTTTCTTTTTATGTGCTGTGTCCTTTCAGGACATAGCTGATCACAGTTCTCCACTTCCCCCTATCCCTTGTAGCTCTCAATAAGTTTCATCGCTCTGCTACCTCCCCCAAACCACATTCTGTCATCCACTTGCTTAATCCCACCAAATATGTCATGCATTGCTTTCCCTTGTCTCTTTTTCCCGTTTATTCAACCCATGAGTACCAGATTCTCCAGGCCCTCCTTTCTCATTACGTGTCCCAGAAACTTCAGCTGCCTCTTCCTGATGTTAAATATAAGCCTCCTCAGTGTTTGCATCCTCTCCAGGACCTCATCATTGCTCACATGCTCTGTCCGTGATATTCTCAGCATCCTTCTGTAGAACCACATCTCTGTAGCCTTGAGTCTCTTCATCTTTGAGGAGACCGTCCAACATTTGCTGCTGTAAAGGAGGATAGATGTCACGTAACAGCTCAGTACTCTTTTCTTTCTTACCAAAGAAATCCTCCTGTCTTGCAATAAATACTCTGTCCAGCTTTTGGAATGCCTCTTTGGCCATCCCAATACATCTACGTATCTCAGCATTGCACTTACTGTCCTCTGTCAAAATGCTTCCCAGATATTAAACTTCTGCATCCACTTGATTTTAGTGTCCCCGGCCTGCATATCCCATTTCGGGCTCATCTTTTTACTGATGACCATGTTCTGTATTCTTGTAGTTTATGCTTAGTCCTTTGCATGCCTTCACTACCTTCTGTAAGAGGTTTTTTCATTTATTTTCAGTGTCTTCTATCAGTAATGTGTCATCTGCATATCTTATGTTGTTAAAATTGTGGCAGTCATTAGGATTTGCAACTCCTTCAGAACTACCCTGCTGTATAGGTTGAATAAATCCAGATCAAAATTGATTGGAAAGCAAGAAACCAGAAGAGAGTTCCACAAGTGAGAAGTGCCTGAAAAGAAACTGTTAGTATAGAACTTACGATTACATCTAGCTATTTCAACTGTAAAATGATGAGACCTTGCTGCCAAACTAGTACAGCACTTGAATTCATGAAGTCGAGGTACCATAGTGAAAAGTTCATCAGCACAATTACCATAAAAGAATTGATAGAAAAGTCACAAGGAAGTTACATTTTGGCAATGGGGGAGTGTCTGAAGTTAGGATGCCAGGTCAGGACCAATAACATGGCAGCTTCTTTAAATTTTAATGAAAATACATGACTATAAAGATGCTGATAGCAATTTGTTATGGATACTTCCATTTTGTTTTCATTGAAAACTCTGAGGTATAGGTAAAGGTAAACAACACTTTCAACACACAGTATAATAAAAATACATAACAAAACAAGTCATAATTTACTGCACTATATACTTACACGGTCTTTGAATTAGCACAGAGTGCTAGTTAGTTTATAACACAAATGTGAGAAAGCAACATTTCATGGTATCTGTAAATATATATATATATATATATATATATATCTCACTAGCAGGAAATGTCACTTTTGTAAAAATTATATAAGTATGTCCACAGCAGTAAAGTTGTTCATTAACTTAAAAGAAACCTACAAAGATGAATCTCTTGGAAGATTACATGTGTGGTGAAAAGGAAATCAATATGCTTCTGAGAAAAATAAACAAGTCTTTTTTGAACCAATTGAAATTGAGAACTGGAGATTGTTTTTATAAAGAATTATTTTCTTTTGAAGTACAAAAGTTTGGTTAAATTTAGTAATTTCATATTAATTACAAAAAGTTCACTGGAAAGAAACCTTTTTTTTAAGTACTGTTCATGATATTTGTAATTATTGTTTCTTACTTATATTTATCCTTTTTATATAATCTTAATCATTTTTTAATATATTATCTTTTTTAATCTTTTTATCTATATCATCATTATTTTTTTTAACTTTACTTTTTTATCTGACCATTTATTATTATTTTAAACTTTTTTAATATAACTATCTTTTTTAACTTTATCTTTTTGTCATTATTTTAATTTTATATTTTTTTTATATAATCTTTTATCTTTATCTTTTCTATTTTTATTTTATGTTCATCTTTAACTTCATATTCTTTTAATTTATTTTAACTTTATCTTCTTTATATAATCTCATCTTTATCTTTTTAATATATTTTTCTCTTTTTATTTTTGCTCATCTTTATCTTTTTAATATATTTTTCTCTTTTTTATTTTTTTTCTCATTATCTTTTTAATATATTTTTCTCTTTTTTATTTTTTTATCATCTTTATCTTTTTAATATATTTTTCTCTTTTTATTTTTTCTCATCTTTATCTTTTTAATATATTTTTCTCTTTTTTATTTTTTTTCTCATTATCTTTTTAATATATTTTTCTCTTTTATTTTTTTCTCATTATCTTTTTAATATATTTTTCTCTTTTTTATTTTTTTACTATCTTTATCTTTTAATATATTTTTCTCTTTTTTATTTTTTCTCATCTTTATCTTTTTAATATATTTTTCTCTTTTTTATTTTTTCTCATCTTTATCTTTTTAATATATTTTTCTCTTTTTTATTTTTTCTCATCTTTATCTTTTTAATATATTTTTCTCTTTTTTATTTTTTTATCATCTTTATCTTTTTAATATATTTTTCTCTTTTTTATTTTTCTCATATTTATCTTTTTAATATATTTTTCTCTTTTTTATTTTTTCTCATCTTTATCTTTTTAATATATTTTTCCCTTTTTTATTTTTTATCATCTTTAGCTTTTTAATATATTTTTCTCTTTTTTATTTTTCTCATCTTTATCTTTTTAATATATTTTTCTCTTTTTTATTTTTTCTCATCTTTATCTTTTTAATATATTTTTCTCTTTTTTATTTTTTTTCTCATTATCTTTTTAATATATTTTTCTCTTTTTTATTTTTCTCATCTTTATCTTTTTAATATATTTTTCTCTTTATTTTTTATCATCTTTATCTTTTTAATATATTTTTCTCTTTTTTATTTTTCTCATCTTTATCTTTTTAATATATTTTTCTCTTTTTTATTTTTTCTCATCTTTATCTTTTTAATATATTTTTCTCTTTTTTATTTTTATCATTATCTTTTTAATATATTTTTCTCATCTTTATCTTTTTAATATTTTTCTCTTTTTTATTTTTTCTCATCTTTATCTTTTTAATATATTTTTCTCTTTTTTATTTTTTTTCTCATTATCTTTTTAATATATTTTTCTCTTTTTTATTTTTTTATCATCTTTATCTTTTTAATATATTTTCTCATTTTATTTTTTCTCATCTTTATCTTTTTAATATATTTTTCTCTTTTTTATTTTTCTCATCTTTATCTTTTTAATATATTTTTCTCTTTTTTATTTTTCTCATCTTTATCTTTTTAATATATTTTTCTCTTTTTTATTTTTTCTCATCTTTATCTTTTTAATATATTTTACTTTTCTATTTTTTTTCTCATTATCTTTTTAATATATTTTTCTCTTTTTTATTTTTTATCATCTTTATCTTTTTAATATATTTTTCTCTTTTTTATTTTTTCTCATCTTTATCTTTTTAATATATTTTTCTCTTTTTATTTTTTCTCATCTTTATCTTTTTAATATATTTTTCTCTTTTTTATTTTTTCTCATCTTTATCTTTTTAATATATTTTTCTCTTTTTTATTTTTTCTCATCTTTATCTTTTTAATATATTTTTCTCTTTTTTATTTTTTTATCATCTTTATCTTTTTAATATATTTTTCTCTTTTTTATTTTTTCTCATCTTTATCTTTTTAATATATTTTTCTCTTTTTATTTTTTCTCATCTTTATCTTTTTAATATATTTTTCTCTTTTTTATTTTTTCTCATCTTTATCTTTTTAATATATTTTTCTCTTTTTTATTTTTTCTCATCTTTATCTTTTTATATTTTTCTCTTTTTTATTTTTTTATCATCTTTATCTTTTTAATATATTTTTCTCTTTATTTTTTATCATCTTTATCTTTTTAATATATTTTTCTCTTTTTTATTTTTCTCATCTTTATCTTTTTAATATATTTTTCTCTTTTTTATTTTTTCTCATCTTTATCTTTTTAATATATTTTTCTCTTTTTTATTTTTATCATTATCTTTTTAATATATTTTTCTCATCTTTATCTTTTTAATATTTTTCTCTTTTTTATTTTTTCTCATCTTTATCTTTTTAATATATTTTTCTCTTTTTTATTTTTTTTCTCATTATCTTTTTAATATATTTTTCTCTTTTTTATTTTTTTATCATCTTTATCTTTTTAATATATTTTCTCATTTTATTTTTTCTCATCTTTATCTTTTTAATATATTTTTCTCTTTTTTATTTTTCTCATCTTTATCTTTTTAATATATTTTTCTCTTTTTTATTTTTCTCATCTTTATCTTTTTAATATATTTTTCTCTTTTTTATTTTTTCTCATCTTTATCTTTTTAATATATTTTACTTTTCTATTTTTTTTCTCATTATCTTTTTAATATATTTTTCTCTTTTTTATTTTTTATCATCTTTATCTTTTTAATATATTTTTCTCTTTTTTATTTTTTCTCATCTTTATCTTTTTAATATATTTTTCTCTTTTTATTTTTTCTCATCTTTATCTTTTTAATATATTTTTCTCTTTTTTATTTTTTCTCATCTTTATCTTTTTAATATATTTTTCTCTTTTTTATTTTTTCTCATCTTTATCTTTTTAATATATTTTTCTCTTTTTTATTTTTTTATCATCTTTATCTTTTTAATATATTTTTCTCTTTTTTATTTTTTCTCATCTTTATCTTTTTAATATATTTTTCTCTTTTTATTTTTTCTCATCTTTATCTTTTTAATATATTTTTCTCTTTTTTATTTTTTCTCATCTTTATCTTTTTAATATATTTTTCTCTTTTTTATTTTTTCTCATCTTTATCTTTTTATATTTTTCTCTTTTTTATTTTTTTATCATCTTTATCTTTTTAATATATTTTTCTCTTTTTTATTTTTTCTCATCTTTATCTTTTTAATATATTTTTCTCTTTTTATTTTTTCTCATCTTTATCTTTTTAATATATTTTTCTCTTTTTATTTTTTCTCATCTTTATCTTTTTAATATATTTTTCTCTTTTTTATTTTTTCTCATCTTTATCTTTTTAATATATTTTTCTCTTTTTATTTTTTCTCATCTTTATCTTTTTAATATATTTTTCTCTTTTTATTTTTTCTCATCTTTATCTTTTTAATATATTTTTCTCTTTTTTATTTTTTCTCATCTTTATCTTTTTAATATATTTTTCTCTTTTTATTTTTTCTCATCTTTATCTTTTTAATATATTTTTCTCTTTTTTATTTTTTCTCATCTTTATCTTTTTAATATATTTTTCTCTTTTTTATTTTTTTTCTCATTATCTTTTTAATATATTTTTCTCTTTTTTATTTTTTTATCATCTTTATCTTTTTAATATATTTTTCTCTTTTTTATTTTTTCTCATCTTTATCTTTTTAATATATTTTTCTCTTTTTTTATTTTTTTTTCTCATTTTTCTCATTTTTCTTAGCATCAAGAACACTCCTGCCTCATAAAGCATCACAATTTAACATGGAAAACTTTTGAAAAAAAGCATAAAATTAACTACAAGAAAAAAAGTAACTTTTGTTATTGAGTAGAGAAGGTTAATGTTTAATTTTTTTCAGGTTTTTAAAACATTAATGCCAGGAAATATGATAATTATTTCATCAGCCTTCAGATGTTAATCTATGTATTTGACCAGAAAATATTTTTTGCACTTTATAATTTCAACTTTTATCCTGCATAAAAAAAAGAGATTTAATATTTTCAATTAAATAAGTGTTTTCTGAAAAAAATCCTTGGTGTCTTATCCATAAGCTCAAAGGCAATTTTGACCAAGGCAAAGAGAAAATCATTCTTCTGCAGGATACTGGATGGTGCAATGCTCTTTAACATGAATTCAAGCCTATATATAATAGCATTTCAAGTTAATTTTTGTGATCAATCTATTGAGCTAAATACCAATTTTAATAGTTTTTTTTTTAAGCAAGTATACTCATGATTGAGGCACAGTGGAGTAATGGTTAATGGTTCAGATTGAGGAATCAGAGAGCAGAGTTCAAATTCCAGTCAGATCCATTACATTCACTTATGTGCTAATAACCTTGGGAAAGGTATGAATCCTCTACTTCTCTTCCCAGCTATGGTTAAATAGTGGGATAGACTGGGTTCTATAGCTTTGGGTGGCAACCAGTCTAAGAGAAGGCAACTCTGAATTATCAAATCAGTCTGGAGAGGGTTGGGCTCTGTCAGGCTATCTTGCCCAAGAAACACCACTTCTGCAGCTGATGTATATGTGATGTCTCTATAATCCTGATGGGTCAAAGGATTTGCAACCATGCAACTTATTACTGAGTTGTTACTATATTCTTGGAATGTTTTTCTTTCATAAACTGATATTGTTTTATTGCATCTATTTTAAATTCTTTTTCTAAATTTATTATAGCAAGATCTGTGGAAAATTCCCAAATGAATGTATGCTATATTGATTTGTTTCTGGAACTGACAGTGATCTTTGACATTCTCACTGTCACTTTTAAGAGTCCTTGCTTTATTCAAATGTAGAATCGAGAGTGAATAAGTGGTTGAGTGAGTGATAACATTTCTTCTCCAATCAAACAAGGAAACCATTTCTTTTGACCAACTTTGACCTCATAGAAAGGCCAGAATGTTTTAACACCCATTCCCTGGAGGCTTACTGAGCAGCTAGCTGGTCACTTTTGAAACATTTTCACAGTCAAAACCATGTTATCCCTGTGTGTATATAACTTATATGACTGGATTATAGACAAGGTAGAAGAGGAAAGTAAGAAAGTTTAATTAAATATAAGAAAACAGATTGCAAAAAAGAATAGCTAAACTTGTTTGATCTGCATTCGGGATATAAAAATCTAGCAGCTACAGATTTGTTTCTTTTAAGCATTTCATGCCAAGCAAGGTGGGAATGCCACTAGTACACAAGGGGTTACAGACAGTGAAAGTAAGTGAAAATACTGGGTATAGTGGGGATTGAGAAAAGGATAAAAACAAAAACAGTGGTCAAGGCATCAGAAGATGATGATTGATGTTATACTTAAATTTTGGAAGATTGTGTTATCAGGGAAACGAGGAAGGGAAGTGCAAGAGAAGCTATTGGAGAAGAAGAGGCGGTTACATTTAACTGTTTCAACTGTAAAAGGGTGGGACCAAGATGCCAACCTAGTAGCACTCTTAAATTCATGTATTCGGGACACCAGGGAAAATAGGTCATCAGTGCCATTGCCATGAAAATATTTGTAGAAAATACATAGGGAAGCCACATGGCATCTGTGGGAGTAGTTTAGTAAGAGACAGGGCTGGTGCAAGGATCTTGTGAGCCCCACTGAAATATGTTATATTCCCCCACCACCATCAAATATATTTTCATAAGGTAGTATTGATATAAAGTACAAA
This sequence comes from Acanthosepion esculentum, assembly GCA_964036315.1. Taxonomy (NCBI): domain Eukaryota; kingdom Metazoa; phylum Mollusca; class Cephalopoda; order Sepiida; family Sepiidae; genus Acanthosepion; species Acanthosepion esculentum. Next base: position 102,896,718 of record OZ038480.1, on the reverse strand, counting down.
TGTTATTGTAGCTTAATTATATACAATAATGGTTTATATTTCCTTATCTTTGTTTGATTCACAAGTGTTTCAGAATGACAGAAAATAGAAGACAGGAATTACCAAGCTTTTTATGAAGAATGTCAAGTGTTAGTATCTTGTTGGTTATTCAGGAATGTCATGTAGGTTGTACTGTGTCAATATGAAAACAACAAAGGGAGATAATTGATCTGAATAAATGATGATACTGAAAATATGGCATAGAAAAGTTTTGATATACTGGATATTACAAAAGCAAACATCAAAGACTATAGACACATGCAAATTTCGAAGCTACTATATTATGACATCTACTGTCCATTTGTATAATATCTAATATTCATTTTTAATGTTATATTTACCAACTGTTGGAAGTATGAAATATCTTTTGGTTAGGGTTAAATGCAGTAAACTGGTTATGTATTAAAACTAATTAACAATTTTTTCTACAAAAAAAATCAAAAAATCATCAAATAGTGACTTTAATGTTCGTAAACTGATGTGATGTCATTTAAAAAACAGTAAACAGGTCATTGTTTTCCCTGCATCTTCCAGCAAATGCCTCAGTAGTTATCACTCTATAGAAGCACCCAAATTTCTCATGTTAAATGAACCAAATAAGAGATAATGCAATTCTACTTAAGAACATTCAGCAATAAATAGGATCTTGGAAAAATGACAGAAATTGCTTAAAACTGTTTACAGGGACAATTGGTAATCACCAACAGGCCAGTGGGATGTCCCAGGAAAAGATTGATCAGAGAGGCAGGAAAGGCAATGAGGGTCAACTGTGACAAAATCAAAGGAATTGAGCTGTTTCAAGACATGAGAGCGTGTAGTTGCTTCTGGACTGAAAAGTCACAAGACCTACCGGGAGTTAGGTGAGATTGTGAGATAGTAAAACACAAATTTAGATTTTGACTTTTAGCAATTAGCTGAAGTGAATGTGCGCACACAGCACATAATAGTAGCTGGCCATTCGTACTTGAAGATACCGTCTACTAGGGCAGCTAGCCAATCTCTATTGCAGACGCCCACTCAGGCACATTTGTGTTTGTTCAACACCCACAGAGTCCACCTGTGGTATATACTGCAGCTATGCTGAGCAGACCTTAGTTACCGTTTCTGGGAGAGAGTGTGTTATCTAGTGTGATCAACAGTCTGAACAAGGCCAACATGCTCAAACCCTCAGTCCTGATGACTTGTGACTTTGTGCTAGCATAGCAATTGATGGCCCCCAAGCGTTCCATCTACCCAGTTTCATTCACAAGTCTTGGGTCAATACATAGTTTGGTTTTTAGTCACTTTCCAAAGGTGCTGCATGCTGAGATTTCCCCCTTCAGTCTGATAATATCAGGAAGTCTCCTTCCTGACAATTTAACCATGGTGAGATTCGAACCCACATCTCATGGTCAACACATGAACATTTTAACTACTTGGTCATGTGCCCATATACACACACAATACACACACACATATATGAAAATATGTATGTATGTATGTGTGTGGTAAAATAAAGAAGCAAAAAATAATGAAATTTTCAATATCCAACTGATATTCATGTGTTTCATGTTTAGATGCTTATCTACAAGTGTAAATCAAAAAGGAAAGCTAATTTCCATATGACGACATTATTTGCACTGATGAAGAACAAATGCATATGTCACTTTTTGATGCATATTTCCCCCTGTACAGCAATGTACTTCTGGTATCATTCACTGAGTTTCTTCATGCCTTTTTCATTGTTCACAATGTCAAGTCTGCACTGTTGGCTTGTTTGGGCACCTGATGCACATAAGATTTATGGTACACATCATGTGCTGTTACCTTGTGCAGATCCACAGCCAATGCCCATGATTACCACCACGTTTCCACAATGTTGATGGGTGATCAGATCATTTTCATCAATTACATTTTTCTTCTTGCTTTAAAGCATTCTTCTCACTTGCACACCTTTCATTGATTTATGGTGTGTGCACCATACTGTTCCAAAAATCAAGTTATGGATTTCCACATGTTTGACTCCCTCTGCCCACAAAAAGTGCAATATGGTGCATTGTTCCTTGATGGCCCAATTGCTGAATGAAGTATGAGTATTTTTGAGCTCATTGCTCTATTGTATGTGATCTTATCAAATATTCACTATTGCCTTTGGAAAAGGCATCAATTCCTTTTTTCACTCTCCAGTTATTGGTTAAGTAGCAGAGTAGCCTGGAATCTCTAACCTTAGAATGATAGTGTGTAAGAGAAGGGCAACTTAATTCAAATCCATAGAGAAGATAAGGTGAAAGAAACATCTTTTAAAAAGTAGGTATCCCTTTATCTCACAAGATAATAGTGACAATCTGTTTGGTAAAAATTCAGTCTTTTTGTATTCTTACTGAGTAGAGAAACTGGGGTAACCTCTCCAGGGTGCAGAACAAGGCAATGATATAAGGAGGCTGTGCACTGCCCAGACAACATGAATCCACATTTGGCAATACTAAAAAGATACAAAGGAATGCAGGTCATTACATTTGGTTCAGAAATTATTTATGGGAAGTAAGGATAAAAACGAGTAAACCTGGTCATGGTCAAGTCATCCTTGTGCTGAGTTGGGATGATTGAATCTCTCTTCCATGAGTAAGGCTGCTGAAAACAAATCCAACAATGTTGTTGGTAAGTGAAAAAAGTTCAGTTATCACCAGACTGGAGAAAACTAAGATTTTCCAGTGTGACCACTATGACTGTGTGGTTTACATTTTGAAGCCAAGAGGAGAAAGAGAAAGTTTCTGTCCTTTGCAGAAGTGGGATCATAAAATCATACATGTGACCAGAAATTCTTTCTTCTGGTTTCTTTATAACTTGCATTATGGGAAAATTTATTTTTTTTTGTTTGTTATTATTTTATTTAATGGTTTATTTCATATTTTGACTGATCTAAACATTATTTAAATATATTAATTCTGGAGTAAAATTTTATAAAATTGGACATTATTTCCTAGACAGCCTAATAAAAAATATGCAGAATCATATTAGTCAGATACTCTATGAGGATCAAAGTTTGAATTTTAATAATGCTCTAGTAAGATGAGTTTGTTAAGCTTTACTTTAAGGCAGCTGCTCAAAATGTCAATATGTGTTGACTCTATGAATTAGAAAAATAATAGTGACAATTTCTTTCAATGCATAAAAAAAAATCGTCTCTTGCCTGGTATTGTACATGCTGAAGATTCATTGACTTGAGCAATGCTTATGACTGTCTGCACTTCACAGCAATAAAGAGATTAAACACTGCTGTAAACCACAGGCTATCCCAAAAATGTTATTTTTTCTATATTTTTATTTCTTCAAATTATTTTGCTTCTCTTTTGGAAGAAACTATATTTGTTTTAGTTTTTTTTTAACCTCACCTGATTGTCAGTCTCATGAAAATCTTTGCCTCAAGACAAGATCATGAAATATGAGCTAAAAAAGAAAATCAGAAATCAAGAAAGGATTATTTTTGTTCAGTTTTCAATGTCATCATTGTTTTTGCCTTTTATATAATTCAAACATTAAACAGAAAATCTTTTTCTTGCATGCCATGATGTATGTCTGCATGCATATGTGCAAAGAGATTAGTAGATAAATCTATATATAAATTGTGTATACAAAGTAAAAATTAACTCTACATACTCTTTATAAGGTTCACTGTATGAATGTGAACATGTCTTTTCTATGTGCAGGCTTTTCATTTCTTATCTCAGTGTATGGAAAATATATATTTGAAAACATATGTACTTACATACACATGCACACACATACATATATATAAATGCACATTTTATTTAAACAAACTGCTACAATTTATGTTTGAATTAACTTTTCAGAATATTGTTGTTCCGTAAGTTTTGGTGTTTTATCGCATCATACTTTGGATTTTTTTTTTTACAGTATCCACTTCTGATTACAGTTACTAATGCATGACAAAATGATGCTAATTTCCTGAAATTCAAGTCAAAGAGAAATTAGAAAATTAACAGGAACTAGACAATTCCATGATTGAACAAAAATTCATTATTATTCAGTTATGCATTTTGGTCACCACTCTGCTCATTGTGGTCCATGGTGACATTCAAGGCAGAATAGTGTGATAGCTTGCCAATTCCTTTATCTCGTCCCTTTTCTCAGAAGCTCAAGCAGCAGATGGTTTGAATTCAGAGTTTTCCTTCTAGAGTGATTGCCAGCCAAAGTTATATGGCACAGTCTGTCCTTCTATTTACTTATAGTTGGGGGATGAGATGGATTTATACATTGCCCAAGGGTATTAGCACATAAGTTAATGCAATTTACTCGACTGGAATTGGAACTCAATTCTCCAATTCCTCAAACCAAGCCACTATCTATTACTCCACCTTGACTCAACAAAAATTATGATGGCAAAAACAAATTTATCATTGAATTTGCTCCCTTGCAGATTACACTATATTCTGGGTATTATGGACTAAAAGCAAGCTGTTATTTTTTAATTTTTTAACAACTTTTGATGTTTTACTCATGTACATTATTACAATAATATGTTCAATTTACAATCATGTATGATAAAGAAGAATCATTTTTTTATATTCAGCATATAGGTGAACATGACTTAATCCAGATTCCTTTATTATCTCTGAATTCACATAATATATTGGGAAAGATAGTTGAATTCTTCTCTGTTGCCTTTTATACAAATTTAAGTTCAGAGTTGTCTTTCATCTTGACTAGTTGTCACCCACTGCTAAAGAGCACAATTTGCCCTGCTATTTAACTCATAGCTGAATGGAGAAGAGACATCTTTATATCATAAGGTGCTAGTGTGAAACGACAACAGACTAGAAGAGAACTTGAACTTGATTCACTGATAATAATTCAAGCTCCCTGCCTATACCAAAAATGACACCAGTTCATCATTAGCATTAAAATTTCTATCAAATCTGCATGAATAATCTAATTCAGTTGCAAGTCATGCAGATGACTGTTTTTTCCTTCTTTTAGTGCATTTTAGTGCAACTGTAATTTGATATATTTTTAGTGGGTAACTTAATTTGATATGTTCTCAGGAAAATTTGATATGTTCCTTAATCCAATACATTTTTGGGGTTATCATAATTCAATACATTTTTGGGGTTATCATAATTCAATACATTTTTGGGGTTGGTTATCATAATTCAATACATTTATGGGGTTGGTTATCATAATTCAATACATTTATGGGGTTGGTTATCATAATTCAATACATTTATGGGGTTGGTTATCATAATTCAATACATTTATGGGGTTGGTTATCATAATTCAATGCATTTATGGGGTTGGTTATCATAATTCAATACATTTTTTTTTATTGATTTATTATTTGCGGCTTATGAACACTTCGCATGTTATTTAAAGCCAGAAAATAGTTTTAGACTGTAAGAATTTTTTTGAAATAATAATGGTTTATTGATGAAAGTCTTACTAATTAACCTAACCTATAGAGGGGGGTGGGAGTGGAGGATTTATACTATTTCTAAGGATATTTACATACAAATGAATATAACAAACCCAACATAAATTGGAACTTGGCTCACTGATTAACAATTCTGAGCCATAATCCATTACACCAGCAACACATCCAAGCTTACAACACCTGATATTCCCACATAGTCAACCATCTAAGTACTGACCAGGCCCATCATTGCTTAACTTCAGTGATTGTATGGGAACCGTTGTTTCAACATGATGGGGCTGTAAGCCTAATTCAATAATGCTGGTTACTTAGAGATTATATTGAAAATCAAACTGTTAGTATTATAAAGATAATAAAAATTATTTTTACTAATATAATATCTATAATATTAATCATGGGAAGATGTAATACTTCCAGAACTGGCAAGAAACAAAGAAAAAACAAAAAGATCTTTGCAAATAACATTTATTTGGCTTTACACAGACTTGTATGAATAAAAAAAGTTCATGTAAAAATGCATTTGTTCCCTTTTAAAGAAGTTTATATTCTTACCTTTATTTTTTATGTAAACCATTTCATCCAAGAAAGACGATAATGCCACTAAGATGCAAGGGGTGTCCTGAGAGTGAAAGGGAATGATGAAACTTTTGTAAGGAGAAAGAACAATAAAAGGTCAGGAAGACAGAAGATGGCAATTGACATTACATTTAAATTATTGAAGATTGTAGGTGGTGGGGAAGCAAGAAACAGAAAGAGTTCAAAGGGTGAGAAGTGCAAGAAAATAGGCTATTAGAATAGAACATGGTTGCATCTTGCTAGTTCAACAGTAAAAGAGTGAGACCTAGTTGCCAATCTAGTTGTATGATTAAATTCATGCAGTCAAGACACCAAGGAAGAAAGCTCATCAGAATATTTGCCATGAAAATATTTGTTGAAAAGAATTAAAAAGACAGAATTAGAAAGACTAACCAATTATTTACCATGAATTTTTGTCATGTAACAAAAAAAGCATTTTTTTAAATTTTGCTTCAGTGAATCATTGTTTTTGGTAATGTTCTTGATAGAATTTTGACAAATCTAAATTATTAAAATCAATTTTTCTTTTGAATTTGAGACTGAAATAAAATTCAATAGATTGTAGTGAATGGGTGCTACAGGTTTGAAATGACTGAGCATGTATGCATATAGCTGGAAAATAGAGAAAACCATTTAGAGGCTTTGTTGTAAGAAAATATGCTCTTTGTGTAATGCACCATGTGGCTGCATTTGAAGTTTGGTAGTCGGTTACCCAGGGATTTTTCCCTTGAAGGTGATGAGATGAAATGCATCCTGTACCTACTACATTATGTAGTGAAAAGAGGACAGAGATTCATGTCCTTCTTTATGTAGACCTAGACAGTGCCACCTAGTGGGCATCTTAGCAGACAAAGTGGCAGTAATCCCCATGAGATAATTACATGATTAATTTCAGAATAGAACACAAGTTTTTTATTATATATTGTCCAACATTCACTGTCATATGACAGGACTGACATTACATCATCGGCCAGTGCTCTTTTCTTTGCTTTTAATAAATTCTTCCTGTTTCTTAATATTTAGTTCAGTAAAATATAATTCATCTTAAATATGTATATTATTATCTGTTAATAAATATTCTCTTTCTCTTTCCTTCTGACTTCCTCAAACATCCCCTGTGTAGCATAAAGCCAGAGTGTCATCATGTTAGGTGTTGCTGTTGTTTCTGTAGTTAAAGCTTTTATGGGGTGCGTGGAAAGGGTGACAGTTCATAACCAACCAGTTTTCAATTCAAATTGGTTCTTCTCATAAACTGGTTGTAACCCAAGTCTTCTCTGCTGTTTAATCCATAGCTGGAGGGGAAGAGATGGATTTATACCTTTTCCAATGGTATTTGTGTGGAAATGAATGCATCAAACTGGGCTGAAATTTGAAACTGATTACACTATGCTAAACACCTTAATTGACAGAAAACATATTAATCAACCTGATCCTCCAAAATACTTGATATGAACACTTGGAGTGTGATATACTTTTTATATACAATACAGTATCTTATCAGCATTTCATTTAACATTTCTGTTTCTTCACTGTATAAGAAATATTTTTCAAATGATAAGCTTTGAGAACCATTGGGTTGATTGCTCAACTGGGGAATACCATTAACATAAATCTCCGTAATGTTATTCCTATTTGCCTTAATGAATTTATTTGTTTTATTACATCATGAATTTGAAATATTCATGCATTGGAACTGCCTTCTCTTTGAGCATTTAATACATTAACAGGAAGCTGAAAGTACAAGCAGCAAAACACTAAAATGATAAATAAATATTTTCAGTAATTCTATGAGTTTAAATGTAATTGAAATCAAGTGTCAAAATTGAATTAAGGAATTTATTTTTCAGTTTTTTTTTTTCTCCTAGGATGGAAAATTTCCTCATTCTTTTCAAAATTTACCGATCCATCTAAATTCTTTTGACACTTGATTTTTCTTTCCTGGCAAAAATGCTTTCACTGCTTTAATATGGTGATTTTTCAAAGAGGAGGACCAGAGTTGAGAGACAATGCAAATTCTGTCATACTGCCATGATTTTTCTTGAACAAATACAAAAAGAATCTGATGGTGCATCAGAATAGAAAAGAGCAAAAACTGGAAACAATTATTACCAGTTTTTTCTAAAACTGCTAAAGATGTAATTTATATCTGTAAAATATTATTGAAATATGTTATCACTCTGTTTGTTCCTCCATTAGTTAGAAAGTTAACCTGTGTTTTACACGCTGCTATTATCTCAGATAAATAATGTTCCATGCTTATCATGAGAAAAGACAGAAGGAAAAGATATAACAGAAGCACTATTTGTTTTCAGTGAGAAAAAGAAAGCATACAAAATAAGTAGAAAGAAAGAAATGGAAGCTGGCAGATATGATAATGCTGTCATGAATTTAACATCTGCTTCCTTGAAATGGAAAAAATTTCTATTTTTAATCTTTTCATTTGTTTCCTCTTAATTCTTTAATCATGACCTTTAGTCATGCATTTCTTTTTATTATTTCATCCCAAGGCAGTAATGCAATGAGTATGCAAGGGGTTACAGGGAGTGAAAGTGAAAGAGAAGACTGAGCATAGGGAGGATTGAGGAAAGAACAAAAGATTAATGTGGTTTAAGAAGACAGAAGATGGCGATTGACATTGCATTTAAATTTTTGAAGATTGTACTTATCAGGGAAGCAAGGAAATGGAAGGGAGTTCCACAGGTGGGAAGAGTGAGAAAGGAAACCGCAGAAGTAGAAGCGGCAGTTGCATTTAGCTATTTCAACAGTAAAAGGGCGTGACCGAGATGCCAATTTAGTAGAACACTTAAATTCATGTATTCAGGACACTATTGAAAAAAGCTCATCAGTGCAGTTACCACATCATGTTGGTGAGAAAGTAACTGATTTTGAGATGTCTGGTCACGATTGATTACATTACCGATTCTATTTTAGGTTTTGTGAAGAATTACTAGACATACAGCAGGAGCACCAGACCAGATATGGCAACAGTTTTCAATACCCAGCCAAATGGTAAATTTGTAAATGTGCAAGACAGATTCTATCGAAAAAAACCTTTCCGGCACAACACTGTGACCCAAGTTTCCTTGCAGTAGAGGTAGCTATTGATTCAATATAGTTGCTACACTTCAAGTCAGTGGAAAATGTGAGGCCAAGAAAGCATTGTGTGTTGCTCTCCTGGAGTCTAACCAGCCAGGCTGAGAGCAGGCAAAAAAGATTCTCTGTGGTTGTCATCTTTCATAGATTTCACCAACCAATCACAAAATCAGTTTCAGAGCTAATCATATGATATTCTCTGTCTATTTGCCATATCCCTTAAGATGTAGACAATCATGGCTCTCCACAAAATTCTATTATTTGTAGCTCTAAGAAATATTTCTCCTTTTACTATCCTTCCCAGTTCCTGTTCTGCCATCAATTTGCACATGCTTGTTAAGTTACAGTTTACCCTTTGCCTCCTCTTGCTAAGTGTTAAATTCTCCAAGCCTTCTTTTCTCATCCAAAGGAAAAATCCTTTTTGTTTCCATTTTCCTTAAAACCTCCTCATTGCTCACATGTTTTGTGCATGGTATTCTCAGCTTCCTTTTGTAAAATCCCACCACTGCTGGTTCAAGTCTCATCTTCATCTGTGAGGAAACTGCCCAGTATTCACAGCCATATAAGAAGACTGACATATAGCAGTCCAGCAACCTTTTCTTTTTACTAATTAAATTTTCCTTTTCTCTTAATACATAGCTTTTGGATAGCATCAACATGACTTTCAATTTCTGTGTCTCATTCTCTGCTGTCTGTTAAAACATTTCCTAGTTAAGTGAATTTCTGTACTTGCTTGATTTTGACATGTGTGATAAATGCAAGCTGGTCTCCAGAACAGGAAAAGCAAAAAAAAAAAAAAAAAAATTTAGTAAATAGAGTTATGCATTCAAATGAACACACACGTGACGTCCTGTCAGAGAGTATTTAAAATATTTTTGCTACTTATGCTTTCTCTGTATATTTAAGATATTTAATTTGCTTATTGATAGATGTAGAAAATGGATTGGCTTCTTGTACTGTCAAATTTACCTGAATAGATAGAAAGTAAGATATTTCTCTTTTCATGTTAAGAAAGAGAAGCCCACCAAAATAGAGCAAGATTCTCTTGTCATCACTTTCATGGATAACAGGAGATATGTCATTATCAAGAACTCTTAATTATCATAATCTTAATTAATGAAAATGAAAAATGTATCAAAAGCAAAGTAAAAAAGAAGTGGAGGTAAAGGAGATAAATTAATGGAATATAGTTGGAAAATTACCTTCTTTTCTTTTTCTATATGTTTTGTTCCTTTAGGATATTAGCAATCATAGTTCTGCCCAATCTCTTGTCCTTTGTAGAGCTTATCAAATTTTGCCTTTTCGCTCTCTCTCCTAATCCCTATTCTGTACATTCAGACAATCTCATTAGGTAGGTTATTTTCTAAGCCCGCCTTCTTATGTGCCTTAGAAATTTCAAGTACCTCTATCTGATTCTAACTATGTGTACTTTTTATTTTCATTTTCCGTAAAACTTTAACGTTGTTCATATGTTCAGTCCATGATGTTTTTACTATCCTTCTGAAGAACCACATTTGTGTTGTCTCTTCTCCATCTGTCAAGAGATTGTCGAACATTCACTACCAAATGGGAGGACTTGTATTGCATAAGAGTTCACAACTCTTTTTTTTTTTTCTTTGTTTCTACTGATATTTTCTTGTTTCTTATTACTTTCCTTAGCGTTTGATAGGCATCTTTCACAATCTCAATGTGTCTTCAGTTTTCAGTGTCACATTTTTCGTCCTCTGTTAACACAGTTGCTAGATATTTAAATTTTTATACTTGTTTGATCTTGGCATTTCTAATTCATAGTTTGTATCTGCAGCTGTTCCTTTTGCTGACGGCCATACATTGTCTTTTTACAACTGATGTTTAGTCCTTTCTTCTTGCTTTTTCTTTCTAATGTCTGTAGGAGATTCCATGATTTCCTTCTTGTGTGTGTTAAGATTATGGCTGTTAATAATTACACTTTCACTGCTTCATTTTTATAGCACTGTTTCCTGGCAATGCCGGCCCATTCTCAGAAAAATAGTAAACTGCCATTTACTGGAAATAAATGACAATAAAGCAGCTGATGCTTATTTCAAATAGATGTTACCATCTAGGCTCTGATGCGATATTCTGCACCACAGACAACACTCCCAGCATGAAATCTATATATAAAATTCTGTGACTTTCGTAAGTTTGTCTGTCCTCTAAAATAGCTATACATTGACTGATCAAAACCAAATTTTTGTGTAGAAATTCAAACAGGTAAGTGGGTACAAAGTACAGTGGTTTTTCTCGGGTGTGTAGCTTAGTACAATAAATTTTCATTCATTTTTTTTGTGGGGGGGATTAAAGATTTATTATTAACATACAAAATACTTTCACTATTTTAAAAATAATTTAATGATTAAAATAAATACTTATTTAATAAAAATGCAATTTTGCTTTTAGTGTATCTTTTCTATTCAGCAAAATTGAATGATAGGTAGACTGTAAATCTTACGAAAAATTTTAGTGATAACTTCAACAATACTAAATACTTTGAGAATTTCAACATGTATTAGTGTTTCAAAAAAAGTTTAGTATAATAAAATATTGTTTTCCACTGTGTGTGAACACTAAACAAAACTATGCCTAAGAACAACTTAAGTTGTAATACAAATGCTACGTACTGATATTTCACACTTTTCTGAAAATACTTACATATTTCAACAATGGGGGTAGTAGTCTAGTACTGATGTCTAACTACATCCACAGCTGCAAAAGTGTTCTTTTTCTATATGCCATGTCTCTTCAGGACAATGATGATCACAGCAATCGACAATTTCCAGTCTTTGTAATTCTTAATGGTCTTTGTGTTATTTCTCCTAAACCTTTGCTCAAGCTCACTAGGGAAGTTATACATTGTTTTCTTCTGTCCCTCTTAATTTCAATCTCTCCTGTGAGTATCAAATTTGCCAAGCCATCTTACCTCATTATAAGTTCTACAAATTTTAAGTATCTCTTCCTGATGTTAAGTATAAGTGTCCTTACTGTTTCCATTTTCTCTAAAACTTCATTGTTGTTCATATGTTTAGTCCATGGTATTCTCAGCATCCTTCTGTAGAACTACATTTCTTTTGCTTCTCATGAGGAGATTGGCCAGTATTCACTGTCATATAAGAGGACTGATATTTCATAACAGTTCAGTACTTTGTTTCTAATTAAGTTTTTCTATTTTTTATTTTGCTTAGTTTTTACAAGATATCTTTCACTATCCCAATTTGCATTCCGATTTCAGTGTTGCATTTTCTGTCTTCTGTTCAAACACTTCCTAGATATTTAAATTGTTGTACTTGCTTGATTTTGATATCTCCAATTTGTAATTTCCATGGTGGGCTGTTCCTTTTGCTAACAAGCATGCATTCCATCTTATTGCAATTAGTGTTTAGTCCTTTTGGCTTTCCTTCACTACCTTCTGTCGGAGTTCTTGTAGTTTCTTTTCTGGATCTGCTATCAACACTGTGTCATCTACATACCTTCTATTATTAAGACCGTGGGCCCCCAATAATGAATCCTCATAGAATGTCTAATTTTCTAAGAATTGCCTCATTGTATTTGTTTAATAAGAGTCTGGTGCGAAGTCACATCCTTGACACATTTCTATTTGTGTTTCTGTGTTTAATTGATTTTCTGTTAGTATGCAGATGGTTTCCTCTCAGTAAAGGTTCTGGATTATTCTAATATCCTTTCCAAATAATCAAGTTAATCTAGAATTACTGAATAAAATATCTTGTAAAATATAGATTATACTGGAGTTATGAATTGCTTCATTAATAAAAACAACTGTCATCATTAATCTCTATCTGATTTTCTTTTATAATTTAATCTAAAAATTTAGACCTTTTCAAAGTGAAATAAGGAAAAAGTAATGTTAATATTACAAATTATTTTGAAGGACAAATTATATATGCAATCACATCGGAATAAACTGAGTAGGCACACTGATTTTCCTCCATAAAATAACTACTAATCATAAAGAATCAATTTTTTCATAAACTATGATGAATTTTAATAAAGAATATCCTCACAGATGAATAAGAGACTTGAAGCAGCAGGAATATGGTTCTGCAGAAGGATTCTAAGAATACCATGGTCTGAACATGTGAGCAACAAAAACATTTTATATGAAATGGAAACATAAAGGACACTTCTATTTAGAATCATAAAGAAGCACTTTAAATTTCTAGGACACACAAGGAGGAAAGAAGGCTTAAAAAATCTGACACTCAGAGGGTATAATGAAGGCAAGGGAGATAGAGAAAAGCAGCACATAACCTACTTAATGAGCTTGTGAATATATGGATGGCAGAACAAGATTTAGGAGTGATAAAAAAAAATGTAAAATATTTTAGGAGCTACAAAGGACAGGAAATTGTGAAGAGCCATGACCATATAAACCCTGAATGGATAGGGAGCATAGAAGAAGATGAGATACATGATTCATTTTGTATTTCAATTCAAAATAGAAAATTGTAAATTTGATCAGGATTGAAACTGTTATTTTTGTCAAATCTTTAAAAAATATTATTAATACTTATAAGGAATCAGCACATATGCTAGGCCACAAAAAAAATCTCCTGAGTCGGCCAAGCATAGAAATAAATACAATATGGGAACCAGTAATAAGGAGTGCCAGAGAACAGCAATGATAACAAAAAAGTTGCAATATGAGATCTGGTAAAAACGTGCAATGATAACAGCAAAATTGCAATATGAGTACTGGTCCAAAGAGTGTGAGTTCAATACCCGGTTCAGGCAGTGGAGAACTTTCAGAGGGAAAATTAGCAGGAGATAACTGATAACTGACATCCATCAAACATGGCTCGTGGAACTAGAACAGTCTACAGTGATCGAAATAAAGGGTTCGGTTCAAAATTCCAACCACCTGAAGAAGGCCAGAGCGCACAACGGCCGAAACGTTGTGACAAATATGGCGACAAAGATGAGGACAATAGTCCGACTAATGTAAATACTGTACTTATAAAATACTATTTATGTTGATATTAATGTAGGTTAAAATAAATATGTTATAATACTATAGTGATATTAATGTCAAGGTTTTATATATAATGAGGTGCTGAATAGTTTCCTGCCTTAATAAGAAGTTCTTTCAAAGAAAATAACATATTTAGTCAGATGGTAATGTTTAATTAAATCTAGTATGTCTGAAATACTATAGACTTATTAGTTTCTAAGTGTATTGTGTTCTTTTTTTATTAGTTAAAAACTCAGTTTGTTAGTGTTGGGATTTGATTCTTAAAGAAACATGAAATATCATGTAAATTATGTTCAGGCAGCATTACCATTATAGAAAGTGAAATTGGCATTCACTTTCACACAACTGCATTTAGGGAAGACATGAATACATCTCTGCCAATTATAGTCTAAATGCTTACTTAGACCGGGCTCTTTATCCAACTACTCAAGAAGAAAGACTACTCTGAATTAAATACAATGGAGAAGGTAACAGGAAACCACTACAGTTATCCCCAAGAATTCATCTTCATTCAGATAATATAGAAAATGGAGGCATATTGCATCTGAAAATTATATCAGCGTATTTATTCAGTATACTGAGATTAGTTTTGATATTTGACTACAGGCACAAATAATATGTGAGGACTGAACCCTCCTACTCAGTAATAATGGTTACCAAATTAGTTTGCATTGTCCAGATAACTAAAAAGATTATGTTTCACATAGATCTGTTTTTATATCCATTCTGCCAAAACATGATCATTTTGAAAAGGTCCTAATATTTTAAAAATAAGAAGGGAGACTCAAAATTTGCATAAAATGTGTAGTTGCCAACCTATTAAAACTTCTTTAATATCACTGAGATTTGTATCATTGTGAAAGATCAATATTCTGACGTGAATCAGAGAGGTCAAAATATATTGGATCAGATACCAACATAAATGTTAGTGATATTCATTACTAGTATTTTACAACACATAAAAATTTGGATTAAAAAGAAAAGAAGAAGCATTGTCTTATACTTGTCTAAGACAACTTTGTCATTAAACATTTACACAATTCTGTTCATAAATTATCAAAGTTCAGAATTTGACATTTATTCTTTACATTATGCTTGCAGGCAATAATGGATACTCACACCATTTGATATTAATAAAAATGTCATGTAATTTTGCTGATGTAACATAATTTGATGTATTGGGAAGCAGAACTGAATAAAAATATAGAAAGAAGAATAAATTCAGAAGTTTTCAAAATAATGATTTAATCAAGTTTTTTCATTTATCTTTTTATATCAAGATTTTTTCAAGGCATGTGAAAGGAAAATCTAGATCTGAACTTGTTTCAGATAAACACTGGTTTGCAAACACATTGAACATTGTCGCCACATCTGGTTTGGTGCTTCTGCTATGACTCTGCAGATTCTTTGCAAAACCCAATATGACAAAACAACCAAGACAAGGATACCAATTTGAATAAATTAGTGTATAATAATTATGTATAAGATTGTTATTAGCTGAGCAAAGGGAAATAAAAAATGCTGGAAGAAGCTACACATTTATTATGGAGAATATCTATTGACCATGTTTATTGAATCTATTCATGCCAATATTTCTGCCTTGTTTATTTTGTAAATTCTGTTTATATACAAATATATTTCCAAGTAAAATTTTTAGCCATATTATTTTCTGTAATTTTTGTATGAACTTGGAAGAATGTTAACCATATTATTGACCTCTTCTTTTGAGATATATATATAGCATACCAGATGATGTGCTCTTCCCCAGATATTGCAACTAAGGTCCTCTCAAAATAGATGCAGTATAAATCACAGATGGGCATGTGGGTGTTGTACAAACACAAAGGTGCCTGAACAGGCATCTGCAACAGGGATTGGCTAGCATCCCTAGCAGATGGGTTTGATTGGAAAATGAGCAACTGGACATATATATAATATTCAACTACAAGATTTTGTCAATTCAAGCAACAGGATCTCCTTATTTAATTTTTTATTGCATTTTTCAAAATTTTGCTTTCTATACATTAGTATCAAAATTGTGAATAAACTGAAATTAATGTATTGTCCAAGTCCTTTCAACTTCATTGTCAAGAATTGGGTGTTGTCAGTGTAACTCACCAGTAGTCTCTATGAAAAAAGTTCATGCATTATACAAATGCCATCCTTTTATTTAAGAAATGCACTGTGAAAATATATCTCTCAAAAGGGGAAATGGATAAACAAAGTACATTTCAAATAAATAACAAACAAGAAAAACACTTTGCAACCAGAAAGAATAACAATTTGGAAACAACTCAAAGAAATGATAAATGGAAGCATGTTGTCTTGGAGGAGAATTTCAAAATTTCCCTCATAGACCATCAGCCACTAAAGAACATGATGTAGTTTCCTTACCGCTAATGGGTCACATCGTAGCAGACACAGTAGCGGAAATGAAATGCAGGCAGAGCAGCCAACCACTACTTGTAATGGTACCTGACAAACTGTCAGTCAAAAAGATGTCATTTAGTGTGCTGTCTCTGCAGAAAAAAGCACATAGCTACCCTGAAGAAGAGCGCTGGTGGAAACCATGGAATGTCTGGTTATGAAGAAAGAAAATGTCTATAAGCTTCACCATGAGATAGTTGGGATGTTGAGCTGTCCAGTGTTAGCTAGGCAAATGATTCCTTTGCTAGCCAGCTGCTAATGTTTTAGGCTCCATAAAAGCAGGCACATTTTCTGAAAAGGGAGTTTGCCATGTTGATTGTCTAACAGGATCGCAGTGTGTTACCAAGGATTTCTGCTCATGTTACCCAGCATCATATGAAATTGATTTGTCCTTGTAAGTGTTTCCATTGTGTCTCAACTGCGTTCATCCTGTACGTGTGGTGTTCCCCTGTGATTGTATCCTGATCGTTATGATCCAGTGTGCTGCTCTTTTGTGTTTGATTCTGGTGCTACTGCTTTTTCTGTCCCTCTTCACTGGCAGATACTCAACCAGTGAGAAGAAAATCTACACAGACACATGGAAATTACAGCTAAACACGTTTGCATAAAAGTATATTTTTATGGAACATTAAAAATTATCTTCATAATTTTAACACTATTACTGCAGCTACCATACTACTACTACTACTAAGTGACAAGCTCTGTCAGCCTGCTAACACATATACCAGACCCTTCAGCAACACTTACAGTCAGCATGGTCAACAAGATTTGTTAGCTACAATCTGGCATTTTTTTAGAAAGCTTGAATTTAAATCAATCCAAAGTGATACCATGTGTAATGGTTAATTTGAACTAGTCTGCATCAGAATAGCATTTATCAAATATTTACACATATTTATATATAAATAATATTTTTCTTATTCTTCATGCAGATTCTTCTTCTTTGTGCATTGACCTTTCAAGATGTGTGCAATCATAGTTCTCCATAATTTCCTATCCTTTGTAGCTCTTAGTAAATTGTCTTTTCGCTATCTCTCGTAATCCTTGTTTTGAAAACCATTTCCACAGGCTTGTTGGGTGGGTTATGCACTGATTTTCATTTGTGCCTCTTACCTTCAGTATGTCCTGTGTGTATCAAGTTTCCCAAGCCCTTTTTCCTCATTATCTGGCCCAGAAATTTCAACACTCTTCCTGATGTTAAGTATCCTTTTTGTTTCCATTTTCTTTAAAACTTTCTTGTTGCTAGTTATGAAATGAACTCTTCCTTTGTGCTTTGTATGTAAATTTATGCATGCAAAGGAACAGACATTTTCTTTTATAAATTCTGCTGTATTTTAGGGAGGGGGATGATGTGAAGAGACATGGATAGTGTCGTTTGTCTTAGTTTCTTTTAATATCTGTATCTCTGCGATGAGGTATTATGATTACTTACATTATTTACATTATTCAAACTGTTATCTTCATCGCCATATTCACAACATTTCAGCCGTTGTATGCTCCAGCCTTCTTCAAGTCACTGGAATTTAGAACTGAACCCTTTATTCCATCCACCGGGGTAGATTGTTCTAGTTGTTGACTAGACCCAAGGTGTTGTGAGTTCAGTACCAGGATACAGCTATGGTGAACCAAAACTTGGACAGTTGAGTTAAAGGGAAATAACTAAGACATACGGAAGAGGCATGGAATGTGGAATTAGAACAATCTCCTCTAGTGGATGAAATAAAGGGATTGGATCAAAATTCCAATCACCTGAAGAAGGCTGGAGTGTACAACAGCTGAGTTGTGATTATACCATTGAAGATGAGGATAACACTCCAATTAATGTAAATAATGTTAGTAATCAGTTTCTTTTTTGAATAAATTGTTATGTTTAAAAGCAATTCAAAAACAGCAGGAAATTGCGATGGCAATAGCCTTTCTTAAGGTTATCACTGTCTCATCTTCCTGCTGTTTTTGAATTGCTTTTATATTCATAACAATTCACAATCATGAATCCTGGGTCATAGGGGAATGTACTGCAGCTGCAGTAGAAATGGTTTTTCTTGGGCAAGATAGCCTGATGGAACATAGCTCTTTCCTGGCCAGTTTGAATTCAGAGTTTTCCTTCTAGATCGGTTTCCACCTTAAGCTATAGAACCCATTCTGTACTTCTATTTACCCATAGCTTGGGACAGAAGAATAGGATTCATACCTTTCCCATGGGTATTAGCATGAAAGTGAATGTAGTGGATCTGACTGGAATTTGAACTTGGCTCTCCAATTCCTCAATCCAAGCCATGATCCATTACTTTACTGTGCCTAACAGAGTGAACATAAGATGGGAATCTGCAAAGGCTGAAAATTTGGTCAAGGCATTTTATCACTGTCACTGAACTGACATCTGGACGTGAAAAGGTAAATGGGAATATTCATCTATAGCCATTAACAAATACTTATTATGTTTTTAAATTTATAACATTGCTCATGTGTTCAGTCCCCAGTGTTCTCAACATCCTTCTACAGGATCAAATTTCTGTTGCTTCAAGTCACTTCTTTATCTGCAAGGAGACTGTCCAGCATTCAATGCCATATGAGAGCACATTGCATAAGAGTTCAGTACTCTTTCCTTGAGGAGGCATGGTGGAGTAATGGATAGTGAATCAGATTGAGGAATTGGAAAGCCATGTTCAAATTCCAGTCGAATCCATTACATTCAATTACGTGCTAATACCCTTGGGAAAGGTATGAATCTGAATCTCCTTCCCCCAGGTATTGGCAAATAGCAGGACAGACCGGGTTCTATAGTCTTGGATAGCAACTGATTTACTGCAGAAAGAAATGGCAAACTACTGCAGGAAAAAACTGCTTTGTCAGTCATGTATCGAAAGACACTTGATTGCCTAAGTGTGTATCAACCATGGCACATAACTGACTGACTGACTCTTTCCTTTGTTTCTAATAAAATTTGCCTAGCTTTTGGAATGCAACTTCCACTATTGCAATCCACCTTCAGATACATGCAGATCTAGTGGAGTGAATTGTGCCATGGTGCTCTTTTTCTTACAGATGAGACCCAACTGACCCTACTTTACTGTGCAGATGACATAATCAAAACAATGTGCATAAAAATATAAAATGGCGACAATTTACCCATCGCACCCTGCAAATCAGGAAATGAACAGCTTAAATATTAATATTTTTGGCATGTGTGAAAGAATGTGTGCAAACGAGAGAGATTTTGTCAGTGACAAATGTAGGGTCATATATGCAGTTAGAGAGAAAAATAAGGAGAGTGTAGGATTGATATTAGACCAAGACATAAAGAAATGTCTTCTGGGATACTATCAACTATCTAAAAGAATTCTTGTAGTGAAGCTGAGAGGAAAGCCTTTCAATATATCCATCATAGATGTATATGTGCCAACAACACAATGTACAGAGGGAAGAAATTGAAATAATTAGACTGTACACTAGAAAACACCAAGGCTCAATGCAAATTGAAACAAACTGTAATCATCCTAGGAGACCTGGCTTCCAAAGTAAGCAAGGAGAGAAATGTTGAAGTTGATGGCAAATTTGAACTAGGAACTTGTAATGAATACAAAGAAAATTGGGTCCAATTGTGCATGGTAAATGATCAGGTAGTAGCCATACCCAAAGGTCAGCTACAGGAATGATAGCTTTCCATTGATATGTAATCATAGAGTGAAACTAGGGAAATTGAAGAGAGCCAAATTGCAAAACAACTGACTCCTGAATGACCCAAATGGGAAGGAAGATTATTTGGACAGTGTTAAAAGCAGATACAATGAACAAAATTGAAACTCAAGGGTGGAAACATTAAGAGAAGCTTTAGTATCATCAGAAATCAAGATTATCCCAAAGAAAAATAGAATAGACAGCAGATTATATTCTCAACATGATGAAAAGGAGTCAAAGAAATGCCAAGATACAGCACAGAAAACAGGAAATTGCACAAAGAAATTTGGAATAAATTCAGGCAGGCTAAAGAGGAATGGCTTACTGAAAAGAGTGCAGAAACAAAGAATGATAAAAGACATGCTCATCAACAGAGTGGATAAAATGTAACAATGGGGCATTGATATTTGAGAAGGATAAATAATTCAGAAATGGAATACATACCTCAGAGAACGCTTCCATAATGAAATAAATAACAATATATAGGAACATTAATAGACCAGAAATATTAAAATTTAGACAATCTCCTTGAAGTAATAGAAGTATGGTTCTACAGAATGATGCTGAGAATAACATGGACTGAACATGGGAGTTAAAATCAGAGTTAAATTTTCAGGATACAAGAAAGAGGGCTTGGAAAGTTTGACATTCAAATTTGACATTGCAAACAGTGCATAATCTGCCAAACGTGCCTGTATAAATGGATAGCACAACAGGGTTTAGGAGAGATGACAAAAAGATAAAATATACTAAGAGCTACAGAGGAGAGGAAAATGTGGATAGCCATTATCATCAAAGTCTTGGAGGGACATGGCACATAGAACAAGAAAATTGAGAGAGAGAAGAACAGAGAGGTCAAATTTCATAAACTTTTGAGTAAAATCTTGTATATCTGTTATAATTATTATAAAAAAATTTATTTTCAAATAAATGAAGAAAATAATTATTAGTGTTTGCATTGATGATACATGGCTTTTAATGATTCCTTTAGACAATTCGTTATGATATTAAACTTATTTTGTTTGAATGAACCAGCCTTCAGTTAATGTTGATACATTTTTAATTTTTTTATTGTCATCTTTAAGCTTTGCTTCTGTGCCTTGAAAGAATAAGAATGTGATTCCTATCAATTTCTAACTACATCTCAAGATATCATTAATATTCAATAATTCTTTCAGATATTGTTTAAGATCCTGCTTTGAAATAACCATAGAATAATAAAAACAGCAAAATGAGGCATTTTAAAATAGAGCCAGAAGCCAGAATGATCTTGCATAAAGAGAAATCAATGTCTGTTAAGAATTGTTTAATAAGATCAATAGGAGAAAAAATTCAAGAAAAATTAAACTTTTGATCATGGAAGTCCAACATTTTTGAGAAACAGATATTAACAAATTTTAAATTTGATATAATTTCAGTTGAATCAAAAGGTGATAATAAAAAAATAAAAAACACTTAATTGCAATGCCATTTAGGGTTAAGGTTTGTGTCTGATAGTTTCTTTGTTTTTATTTGTTTGTTTTTACGTTAATGCTTTCTTAATGTAACACATGAATGTCTGCTATCTGCATCATGAATACAAATGTCATAAAACTGCCAACCTAACTTGGTTATTGACTTGTTCAATGGAAAATTTCATGTCTTATTTTTGATAATCATTTTTTCTTCTCATGATTTCTTAAAACACTTCTTGATACACACAGATCTCACCTGATACAAGATGTCATTTTCTTTTTTTGGTTATGTGGTGGTAATTTTTAATGCAAATTCAATGTCTCATTTTACCATGAGAGTAAAGCCATCTCCAGCTTTCTGCTTGTAAAATCCACTCAATATTATCAATTATGATGGGAAAACACATTAAGACAATAGCTTAAAACAATTTACTTTTGGTTCAATTTTTATTTTTATTTCATCCTGTGAAAGCTTGCAGGCAAATAATGCTGAAAGCATAAGTTCTCATTCAGTCTTCAATATACAGTGTCACCTCAGAACATGAGCAGTCATGACTCTCTACAATTTCCAGAAAATGGGGATGGATCAACTCTTTAGAAGTAGAATGGTATGTCCTTGCAGTAAAGGTTTGAAGTGGTAGAACTAAAGGATGAAGATCATCTGAACATTTGCTATGGAAATAGTAATAGGCTTGCAACATTGCATATGGAGTGAAGAGGTTGCAGAGTGAGACTAATCCTTCCTTCACAAGACTGCATAAGCAATTTTGAACTATATCAAAACTCGAAAGTGAAACTGAGCAGCTTCAGTCCAGATGTAGCAGCAATACTCCATTTTTAGTCTAAGCTGATGCTTGTAAAGATAAAGCAAATGTCAAGTAAGGTACTTCTTGGTGTGAGGTGACCTTTTTTCCAACATCTTTATCAATACATCACACATACATTATACATATATAATCATTGGGTTACAGGCAATTTGTCTGTTTCTTCATGATTATTATTAAACATTTCTTCAGAGTTCCAGTTCCACTTAGATATTCTTCATTTATTATATTGCTCTGTTCATGAAAGACATGCCACAGTCTTTTTTTTCATTTATCATAGTCCTTTTTGCTTTATCTATAATATAGAAAAATAGACATTATATATCACATAAATCTTTTCTAATGTTAATCTTTGATTCCAATAAAGGTTGTGCTTTAGTTGTGGTTCCTTTCCATGTAGATCAAGTTTCATTAAGTTTTCAATTTCTAAATTTCACGTTATGAAATGCTCTTATCTTGACTGATGAGTATATCTATTGAAGAGAATTTATGTTTTCCATTGATATAATTTACTATAGACCATCGATGAGTATTCATATGAAGGCCAGATTATAAAGGTATCATTTGCATATCTAAACCCTCTGTGGAGGTTTTAGTGCAATCATTCACAAAACTAAGTCATCCTTGTTGGCATTTGACATCATTGGTCAATCATTATCCATCCTCCTTATCTTAATATTTTCCCTTCTTACCACCTGCTTTCATTCATAGCATGTCCCATTCACCATAACCATTTTAAGAGTAACCTCGACATTGTGTGGCTCTTGAGTCTTGTATTGCATGAACTTTACTATAAAAAGAAAGTAGTGATCCTATTATCAGATCCTATCCTTTTTCCTATCTGTGTGTGTGTGTTTGAAATTGTGTTGTTTATATACAGACTGTTATCCTTTACAGAATGTTGTTCAATGAGACATTGGTACATTTCCTTTGTTTGATCTGCTTCAGATAATCAGCAGGGTCTTTTTCATTGGAAATATTTTTTGAATAGGTTCACAACATTCATGCTTGCTATTTATGCAATCATTGATTTTTTTTAGGCCTACAAAGGGGATCAAATCTTTGGTAAAAGCTGGAGATTTTTCCAAGTGTGGATTATTTATATGTACCAGAGATTAGTATAGTGGATGGTAGGCTGACTATAAATTGTAACAGAATACTTACTTGTGAATTTCTTGAAACCATATGTACATCAAGTTGGCTGTGATGTTAATTCTCACATTTGGTTATGCTGTCTAGTTTAAATGTTTCCTTTTTTCATATTCATCATTTTGTCACATGCAAAAAAACTTCTAGTGTCTATTTATAACTTTTGTTGATAATATATGCATTGTCATTTGTTTATACATATATATATGATGAAAATGTGGAAAAGATAAAGCAAAATCCGAATATGTGAGTTTACTGTTTTTTATTTATTTTGTTTTTTGCTTTGTCTTTTCCACATTTTCATCATACCGTCGGATCTACATCCACATATTTGCTTACACACACACACACACATATATATATATATATATATATATATATAAATAGTTGTTACTTTATTCATTTTATTACCTGTCTCACACACAAGTCTGCAATTATTGTGTGAAAAATATACCAAGGGACATGTGTTTTCTACTTAAACACAAACCAGCCTCATCCACAACAGTTTTAAAATTTTTTGACTGAGCTAAATGGTAATGGTGAAATTAATTATGCCCTTATAAGGAAATATCCAGCATTCATTAACCAAACAATATTACTGTTATGGTAATATAAACTGTTACCTTATAAGGAAACATTCAGCATTCACTGATTGAACAGCCAGTACTATTGTCAGTTGAAATTTACAAAATCTTTCTCTAGAAAGAGTTTTACAGGAAAATAAGTTCACTTAAAACACTATTTTCAGTATGGATACAAGTTTATTTCCTAACCTTTTGTTTAAAGCAGTGTTGTCGTCAAATAGGACTCAGTGTACTCCCTTCTCTTCTCTGCTACTGTGACAATGGACTGCTCCTAGAGGAGTATTTGAGTAGTATTTGATTTCTGTTCTGTGTATGAGTATTTAATAAACCTATTCTTTCTTGTTTCCTCTACCTAGTCTACTTTTCCTTTGATACTCTAAATACAGCCTTCCTAATTCTCAGCTATTGTGAACAAAGGCAACATTACAACAAGAGTGTAATGTCAACATCTTGATTATGTCATTATTTTCTCCTCTAGTTACATGTGCTATTTTAGATATTGCTGCTGTTGGAAGTCTTCAAATGATGCAGGTGTGTTATTTCATATTCTTTGTGATTTTATAGTACCAGTCTATGAGATCTGATAAAGGATGGTCTTTTTCAAGACTCATAGCACCCATTCACTTGAATTCATTTTTAATCATTGATCTGAGAAAATGGTTTATTTCACTGATAGTTTTAAAATTTCTGAAGGAGTTGGATGTTATGCATGATATCTACATGAGAATGTAGTTCTGTCAAGTCTATTTAAGAACATGGCTTTAGTTCTTAGGTTCATGTTTCGATTTTGTATTATCTTGTGCAGCCTATCTTCTATAATAAATTGGTATTTGAAGTGCTTGATATTTATTTATTCTATATTCTGATGCAGTTTGATTTTATCACTTGCTATTAACACTTTTAAGATTAAGCAACAAAGATTAAAATAAAACATGCAAAACATTTTGCAACTTGAGGAAAAAAGGGCATTTTATTGAGATTATTGTGTATTGTCTAAAAAGATTCAACTTGAAAATTAGTTAACAAAAACTTAAATGTTAGAATGTTAGGTGCTTTTGAAACATAATCACATGCTTTTTCTCAAGCGGGATCCCAGAAAATTTAGAAAGAATATTCTAAATTCATGAATATCCGAAGAAATAATGTTTCTGAAATAAAAGAAATAAGATTAATTTTTTGATCTGAAAAACTCCCTCTTAATTCCAGCAGAACATGATCTAAACATATTAAATATTTACTTCAACCATTGATTGGAATGTCTCTGTTAAGAAGTTTTTATTGTTTACATTATTTCATTTAGGGATAATATCCTCGTCTTTGTTGTTGTTAGCACAGAATTGTGTCCATTGTGTCCTCTGCATTGTAATTGTGAGTCCAATACCTGAGCCAGGTTGTTCAAACTTAAACTCAGTGGAAACAAGGTGACCGATAACTGATCAGTACTAAAAAGAACAAAATATCCTTAGACATTATAAGTGGAATAAGAACACTGTACCTCTGTAGTTTAAGTAAAAGGTTCAATTCAAGTATCTCTGAAGATTACACAGATTACCCGATACCTGAATAAGGCTGGAAAGCTGACAAAAATGTTGCGATAACATCAACAAAGATGAGTAGATTAGTCTAAATGTGAATAATATAACAGTATTATTATGACAGTATCATATTTATTTAATTAATCGTGAGAATTTAAATGTAATACAATGGATGCTCTAGAAGTAAAAGGAAAAATAGAAGAGATACAAAGAGTACAGTAACACTGTTGGACAAAGTGAGTTTTCAGCTACAAAGATCTGTTTTTGCACATAATCCCAATTATTGACTATGATTTTTTTCCATTTTGTAGGCTGCAAGGCCATTGAGAATAATGTGTCATACAATTAACCAAATGTATTACCCAAAGCTTAACTGTACTCACATTCTCAGTCTGGGTGCTATAAACATTCAAGTCTCCATGAATGCCAATTGCAGGCATTTTTTTCCAACCTGGAGAAATTTTTAATACACTTATACTTCATATTCACATTCATGACATTCACCTTTTTGTCAGACTGTCACACTGCTGATATTTTTAACAAGGCAAAGAAAATCTGGGTTATTGGCTGAAAGGTTCAACTTCTGTCATACCACCAACATTTAACTGTGATTACTCATAGGCCAACATACTAAAATGCAAGGCATTATTTTTGGAGCAACCCTCATAAATAAATTTTCTGATTTCTGAAAATTCTACAAAAAGTACTTCCCCTTGTTTTCTTGTGGTTCCAGACAAGGTTTTGTTCATGTCTTTGAGTGAAAGGTTCTGATGGTGTCAGGTATAAAAGCCAGTCTAAAGACAAATCTTATGTCTTTGGCAAAGCTGGCCAGTGTTCACATTCAATTAATCATTTTGGCAAACTTCTAAAAAGACAAACTTTATCTCCAGAACTTGGACGTGTTGGATGTTTACGGCAGATTCACTAGAAATATCTGTAGTCCTCAAAGAAGTTGTTTCTTCATTGTTACATTAATATGAAGGAAGAACAAGAATAGATTAGTGAACTGAAAATCTCAAGGGTTAAATTCATTTGGATAAAAAAATAGTTACAAATTTGTTTTTTAATTACTATTGAGATATTAGTGATTTAAAATGATTTTTATAAAAGTACATATAAATATATATATACAGATATCTATTAAAACAAAGGGGGTGGAAGAGTAAAAATAAGCTGAAAATTATGCACCATAAAATTGTAAATCAAAAAATATTACAAAAAAGAAGCAAAAAAACCCAGTAGTTTTGTTTATTGCTCTTCTCTCTTCAAAGTTAAGTTGAGGACAAAATATAAGTGCACAATGACTAAAAAAGAAAAACAAATATTTCCAAAGAATCAATAGAAAACACAGATATATTACATTTAGGCCCAGAAACTATTATTTTGGGGCTTACAGGGGGAAGGCTGCTTAGATTTAATATAAATGGACTCAAGCACACTCAACAGAACATTATTACATTTTGTCAATATATCAAATCAAAATGACTTTTTTATTGCCAGATTCCATCAGAACATAGCTTATCATGAGTTTCTACAGATTCTTTTTTCTTTAGCTGTGAACTGTTATGTATTCTTCAGAAAGATAATAGTGGTTTCTTGCTGTATTCTCCACGGTTGAGAATTTAGAATTTTCTTTCTCTTAGACTGGCTGCCACCTCAGGCTAAAACATATACTTTCCTGCTGGGTTCAGGCTTTTTTCAAGGTCAATAGAACAGAAGAGAACACAAGCCCAGCTTTTGAATGCTGATATCCAATAAACTAACAACACACTCATAAAAATGATTGTAATTAATTTTACTCATTTAACTGGTTTGAAGAAAACATCAAGAACATCCTTGGAATACCAGAAATTATTTCCAATCTGACTAATGATGGAATCAATTTACATATCTGATTATCAAGTTTCAATAGTTCTATCCTAAAGAACATTCTCCATAATATATTGTTTGATAATTATCCATTCTTTGAACAATTTTAGATGCTAAAAATTATAAATGCATAGCTTTCTTATATGAGATTTTCTAATATTTTTATCAGTAACACCTAAAATATTCTCAGATTATTTTATAGAACTTGAGCAGATTGATCTGTTGAGCTATCTTCAACTGATTAATTTATTCATCTGTCGCATTACCCAGCATTCCCTGTATCTCAAAAGATATTTTGTACAAGTCTCAAAATCACTCCGCTATGAAATAAAGTATTTCATTTTGTATTGATTTTTCCTTTCTTTGAGGAAACCCTTACAGACATTAAGTTACCCAAATTTTTGAGTGATATTTCATACTGCCATAAAGATTATGAATAAAAATCCCCTAAGCATCTACTGGTTTGTGACTAAATCAAAACAAAATTTCTACTATGAAGTCCAATTTGCAATTGCATATAATTTTGTATGTATGAGAATTTACCTGTAACATGTGATATGTAATTTTAAATATATTCATATGTTCCCTTAGTGCATTTTGTGCATGAACTACAGACAATGGGGAATGTTTTCAAATTCGAAATGAAGTTCAACTAAAATGGTTCCTTCATATCCCAATTTAAGCATTTTTCAGCTTTACAAGAATTTGAGAGCTGAAGATTTTGTAAATATGCCTACAGTTCCTAATTTACATAAAACTCAGGAATGGATTCATGAAAATATTTTCATTATTGACTTGTAAAATATTTCACATCATATGTATAAATTATCATAGCCTGTCAATTTTACAATGTGGTGACAGTTTTATGAATTTTACTGGATTTTCCAAGTTTCACATTATTATTCAGTCTTTTGAAACTGCAAGAAAAATTAAATAAAAGTTACAGAACATGTTCAGAATTTAAAAAGGCAAATGTTTTCACAGAAACTGAAAACAGACATTGTCATGATGACAAAGTTGTAAAACATTAATGAAAAATATATACTTCCTGGTTTAAAACTAGTTTTAGAAGTCATTAATATACTGATTTTGTTAGATGTTGTATTTCTTCATAAATGGTAAATTACCTTCTGCCAATATAAATATTTTTGTTTAGAATACACCACAAATTTAGCTTTCCATCAGGTAAGTATCAGAACAAGCCAGCCACTTCATCCAACAAATACCTTTTAAACTCATTTTATTCAGACCTTCTTTAACAAATGTAATGGAGCATTATCATGCATAAGACTCATCATTTTTATGAAAGTGCTTGGCTTCTTCTTGAATCATGAGAACATGTGTACCTTCAAGATATCAATGTAAATTGATATTGGAATCTTAACATTATCTCAGAACTTTCCATGGAGCTATCACTTCGCGAATTATAGCTTCAACCCAGAAAATCATGCATCCTGGGTATGATGATAAACTACATCTGGAAGCAAGGCATCTGATTGGGTGGTTTTGAGCAGTGTAGAACCATCTCTTAACTGCTGATGTTCCCCGGTCCACTCTGACCTGAGGTGGTAGTACCTGTTAGGGTTCCAGCTATGGGAAAATAGTTAACCACCAAACTGGGGTGAAAACACTATGTAAGTATAAAATCAGATTTTTATAGTAAAAGTACCAGCAATACAGTTTTTTTTTTAATATTACCAGCAATACATTTTTGAAAAAAAAATACTACCAGTAATGTATTTTGAAAAAAAAATAATACTAGCAATACATTTGACTCTTGACAAAAACCCACTTTACAAAAATATATCAATGAAACCTAATCTTCAAACTGACTTCTTACAAAGAATACATATTATATTCATATGAACCTATCTTAAAAATCTTGTTGGCATTAAATAACCCATTGAGATTGATATGCAGTAAAACAAACTAAACTAAACCAAAACTTCATATCACTTATGCCTTGTTGATATTTCAACCTCTGAGAGTAGTTTGAATTAGTAGCCACCCAGCCTGCGCACAATCACAAGAAGTATAATATTTATCAGTAAAATAAATACTTATAAAATCAGTGTTCATATATTATGTCATCCATTTCATTTAATTGTTAATGTCTTTTAAAAGGAGCCAAATGATTAGTAAAGAAAAGATCACTAAACCGTTATGTAATATCAGTTCTATATAGCAGTGTATGTTGGCCATTGTCCTCACAGATGAAGAAGAGACCTTATGCAACAGAAATGTACTCCTACACAATGATGCTAAGAATACCATAAACTAAACATGTGAGCAACAAAGAACTTTTAAGGAAAATGGTAATAAGTGATGCTATACTTAGAATCAGAAAGAAATAATATGGACGCATAATAAGGAAAAGGTGCTTGGAAAATTTGATGCTCACAAGACATATTGAAGGCAAGAGGGTAACAGTAAATAACTTACTAGATATATAAATGGATGGAAGAACAGGGACTGGGACTGATGGCAAAAACACAAACATTACTATGAGTTACAAAGGATAGAAAGTTGTGGATGGCCATGATCATCCATGTCATGAAGGGACACAGCATCACAGCATATAAAAGAAGTGATCAGTATATTGTGATGTGCCACTTGATTTAAAAACATGTACTTTTGACACTTTTTCACTGATACAATGCTTAAAAATGTCATTGATTAACAAAGATGGATTTTATTAATATTTCTCTTAATATGTAACATAGATTGGTTAGATACTGTCTTTAACTTGCTCTTAGCAGGCCTACATGGGTGTTATCCGTATCTTCAATGCACTTGTTTCCATTTTTGTGATAATTTTTTATCAGTTCTTCCAATTTTTAGTGTAATTGTATTTTTCAAAATCTGTGAAGTTATATATCATCAGCTCTGTGGTAAGTTTTAAAGGTTTACACTTAAATCTGTTATCAATTTGAGATTTTTAGATTCAAGGCCTTTCATACAAATTTGTTTATATTTGTGCAAAACGAACTGGCTTTAATCTTAACAGTGTTTCGAGAAGTTACCATCACTCAAAAGATAAATTTAAGTGCTGTACTAATTTGGCAGCAAGGTTTCAACATTTTACAGTTGAAATGGCTAGATGTAATCATAAGTTCTATGCTAACAGTTTCTTCACTTGAATTTCTCACTTGTGGAACTCTCTTCCAGTTTCTTGCTCCCCAGGAAACTTATATATATATATATATATATATGCAGTAATTAATAAATGTACAAGTGACCTATATGTTTACTGACTCCAAAGTTTTGTGTAACACTGCTCATCAAGGTCAGGAAGTCAGATATTTATAAGACCCTCTAAGTCTGATAATTAGGGTTACATGAAACTATTGAGATGGTCAAGGGATAAGTAGTTTGGATATAATTTATAAATTATTTTTGCTCTAGTTATCTAATGAGCACTTTCTAAACAACAATTTGTTAGCCTAAAAATGTGTTAAATTCTAGTAATTTTGATAGGCCTTATTGATTTGTATTGATTTTATGATGACCTATTAGTGTCATACATAAATAAAATAATCCAGTCATTACTGATGGCTACTATACTAGTATATAATATTTATAAGTTTACCATTCATCTTTGAATATTGCTGCCATATATGGTTTGGTGCTCCTGCTATATAGAGATTCTTGATAAAATCCAAATAAGAATAAGCAGTGTCCTGGCCTGGAATCTGAGATCCAGTCACTTTCCCATTGCCATAATATGGCTTCCCTTTGCCTTTTTTGTAAATACTTTCATGGTAATTGATCCCGGACTTTATGAATTTAAGTGTAGCATTAGATTGACGGCAAGGTCTCATCATTTTACAGTTGAAATGGCAGATGTAACTGTAAGTTCTATGATAGCAGTTTCTTCTATCATACTTCTTGCTTGTGAACCTCTCTTCCGGCTTCTTGCCTCCCAGTCAACTTTGATCTCCAAAAATTTAAATGCAATCTCAATCATTATATTCTGTTTTCTTCATTCTTGTTTTTTTTTTATTGTTCTCTCTCCTTCATAGTGATTTTTTTCTCCTCCTTTAATACACAGTAAACTGCTTGCATCTTAATGGCTTTATTCCCTTGCTTGAGTGGAATGATTAAAAAGATAAATAAACATTTAGATTCTGAGAAGCATTTATTTTATATATAAATAAAACATTAACTGGCAAAGAAGATAAGCTTTCAAACAAATTCATAATTAAAAAGGCCATTAGTATTGAACGGATATGTTTTATGATTGAATTTGTAAATGTAGTGCTATCTCAAAAAATGTCATCAACAAATTATTCCAATATTAAGATAGTTTGCAGATTATTCTTTTATGAAAGATATAACTCCCACCTTCTTGTAATTTGTCTGGATGCCAATTATCTTAACTAAGTTTTGTCATTGTGACACCTGGATGGTAAGTAGAGAAGGGTATATCCGTTCAGTATAGCGTTTCAAAAGCCATGAAAACACAATGAGCTGATTAGAAATATCAGCATTGATTTCCATTATCAAAATGCATAAATGCTAATTGTTATTATTCCTCTTCTTCTGCATGTCATATCCCTGCAGGATGTAGGCGATCATGGCTCTCCACAACTTCCTATCTTTTGTAGTTCTTAGCAAGGATTGCCTTTTCACTCTCCCGGCAAATAACTGCTCTGTGATCCAAGCTCATTAGGGAGGTTACTCGCTGCTTTCCGTCGTTCATCTTGTCTTTATTTTGTCTTGTCAGTGTGAAATTTCTGAGCCCTCTATCCTCATTAAGTGTCCCAAAAATTTCAGCTCTCTCTCACTGATTTTAAGTGTCCTTGTTTCCATTTTCCTTGAAACATCCTTGTTATTCACATGTTCAGGCCGTTTATCCTTAGTATCCTTCTGTAGGACCACATTTCATTTGCATAAATCTCTTCTTCATATGTTACTAGATTGTCCCAAATTCACTGCCACATAGTAGAGACTGATATTACAGTTTCGTATTTTTTTTCTAACAAAACAGCAGTATTTTTTTTTAAATGTTTGACATTTACAAAGAATTCTGTACATCAAGATGTTTGTCAAAAAATTAAGCTATATTTGAGTTGAACTTTTCTTTGTCTCTTTCTCTCTTTGAAACAAATATAAAACTATCAAATAGAATTTAAGGCAATAACTATTTTTTTTTCCCACTAAGTTATTTTGATTTGAATTCTGTAAAGTTAGTTTCTTCTTACACATATTAATCAATAATCACCAGGACCAAGTAGAGAATGGTATTGAATAGAAATAGAGACAAGGCGGCAATCCTCTTTCCCTAAAGCAGTAAATGCTCTGGTCCCAGATGGAAACAAAAACAGTTTGTCTGAGGCACAGAACCAGTCTGCTTATTCCTCTCGGGATTTAATGTAAACATTCTCTTTTCAAAATGTCTACAGAGCATTTAAACTTTGGTGCATTGTTTCAATTGAAAAGTTTTTGTAAAGGAGGTCAGGAAGAAACAACAAGTGTTATCATCATCCTTTGTTCTGAGATAATAAATACTCAACATTCAAGTCAGATGAGCAACTATACTTCAGAAGTTAACTTATTGACCATAACAAGTAAAAATCAGAGACAAACTTAATCCTTATTTTGATTTGTCAATTTATAAAGGCTTAAGATCTAGGTTCCCTGAAAGATCTAATACAGTTATCTTTGACAGCAGCCAATTCATGCTTTTAATGCATGCAGAGATAAGGTCTACTAAAGCTTTTGTTTTGTATGATCTGTTTTTTTTATTACTCTAAATGTTTTTGTAGTAGATACACGTTTTTGATGATATACAATTTTTTTTTTTGTAATTTATATATCTACTGTTTCAAAAAAAAAGTGCAAGGTTCAAAACTGTGTCCCCCTTTGTAGGGGAAAACATTGTCTGATCTAGTGCACTTCACAGCCCAGCAAGGTTGAATCACACTTTTTAAGAATAAACATCTTCTAATTCAGGCATTCTCGAAAGTCTATATTTGCTTGAAACTTTAAATTTGCTGATTTATATTTGTGTGTGAAATATAAAGTAATTTCTAAGAAATTAATAGATTTTTAAAAACTCTGACCTTGAATTATTTTAGTGGATACACATGTTTGAGTAGACTCCCTGTTTTTTTAAACTATGAATTATATCTACCAGCCTGCAGTTTCAAGAAATTTTGTAAAGAAAATGGGCTGTGTGACCAGCTTAAAAATAAAATTAAAA